>JARHVA010002649.1:875000-1475000 GCA_037957365.1 Torreya grandis
TTGAATTGCCAAAACCAATTCCAACTTTCTTCTTGTAACTTTCTATTCAAAAGAATTAAATCTAGAGGTAGACATACTCAATGTGTATGCACCCTCACACAATAGAAAGGTTTTTTTAATAGAGCTAGATAACTCAAGTATCCTACATATGCCACATCTCATACTTGGCAGAGATTTAAACCTCACTATAGGCATTTCTAAAATTTGGGGTGTACATGTTGAACCTGACCTTTTGGCTAACTTTTTCCTAAACTATATGAAAAATAACAACCTAGTGGATGTTGCTCCCACCCTTCTAAAACCTACCTAGACTAATTAAAGAATTGGGGCACAAGTTATATCAAAAAAATTGGACAATTTTTTTATTAAATAAGTTATAATCCTCTGCATCAATGCATACAAATCCACTACATTAAAGGAACATACTTATGATCATAAACCTATTTTGCTAGAATTGTCTATGGGTACCAATAAACCATCCCCCCTTTTAAATTTAAACCATACTAGCTAAAGTATGAGACATGCGTGGATCTAGTTAAGGGGATCTAAGAAGTGTAATCACCAAATCAAGGAGATCCTACAATGATCTATCTATAGAGGAATCTCATAAAAGTTAAAGTGATTGCCAAGGCTTGGGTCAAACACACCTTTTTTTAGAGTGGCAATGAACTCAAGGTGGTGGAAGAAAAAATTAAGACATGTCTTGATACTCTACATATACTAGACTTCAAAGTATAAACTTTGTTAGAATTGGATGATTTGGAGAAAGTAAAGGCTAGATTACTTGCCTGGTAAGAATCAAAATGGAGGATAAAGAACAGAGTCAACTAGATGGCCAAAGGGGATGACAACACCAAATTATTCCACTGATT
This sequence comes from Torreya grandis, assembly GCA_037957365.1. Classification (NCBI taxonomy): domain Eukaryota; kingdom Viridiplantae; phylum Streptophyta; class Pinopsida; order Cupressales; family Taxaceae; genus Torreya; species Torreya grandis. Next base: position 875,873 of record JARHVA010002649.1, read on the forward strand.
TGCTATGGCTAGGTGGGCAAAGAACACCATTTGGAACATTAGAGATCAAAAAGGGGATACTTTTACTATCTTTGACACTATATCCAAGGTAGCTATCTAACATTATAAAACCATCTATACAAAGTCTCAGAGGGAAAATATTTTGCATATCATGGCTATGGCCTCATTCTATGATGATTAGGTTAGTGAGTGACAAAATATAGACCTCCTTCATCCTATCACTTCAAATAAACTACACAACATACTACTCACCTTCCAATTGGGGAAGGCCCCTAAACCAGATGGATTGACTATCGAGTTCTACATAGGGTTATGGGATCTTATAGCAAAGGATCTACTCTTGGTTGTGGAGGAGTCTCGTACTACTGGTAAAATTTATGCTCCTTTCTATTTTACATTCATTAAAAATATTTTAAAACATGCTAAGTAGTATAGCTTTGAGCACTATCAACCAATCTCTTTGTGCAACTGCATCTAAAAAAACATCTCAAAAATCATATCTACTTGCCTTAAACCTATTTTGTTGGAACACATCTCTCTTGAAAAGTTTAATTTTCTTGATAACTGGTTCATACATGACATTATTGGCACTGCCCAAGAGGCCTTACACACTATCAAAACCAAGACCTGTTCTGCTTTCCTTCTCAATATTGACCTTTCTAAAGCTTTTGATCAGGTTAATTGGCTCTGTCTTAGACTTATTCTTACACAAGTTGGTTTTGTTCCACCCTTTATTAACTGGATTTAGGACTGCTATCAATCTGTCTTTTATGTTGTGTTGATCACTAGTTTTGCCTCTCATTTTTTCTCCCCACCCTATGGATTTGACAAGGCTACCCCCTTTCCCTACTCCTTTTTCTTGTCATTGTTGAAACATTGAGCAAACACATTACACATGAACAAACTGATGGAAGCATTAAGGGTTTCAGAATTGCATTGGATACTTACATATCACACATACTATTCATATATGACATTCTCATATTTGGGAATGGCACACTTCAAGAATCAAAGTGTCTGGATTATATTCTAAAACTCTTCACTTTAGCCACTAGGATAAAGATAAATTTTAACAAATCTGCTATATACTTCTTCCACATTGTTCTTACTACTAGGTCTCTTATTCTCAGGATGCATCCCTTCAAGACACTTTTTGCATATGAGGGCATGAAATACCTTGGCTTCATCCTCAAAACAAAAAATTACCACTTTAAGGACTAGAACTGGCTTATTAATAAGCTAAAAAGGTACATCTTCTTTTGGTGCACCATTGGATCTCTTTGTCTAGAAGTTTGATGTTAATTAAAAGTGTACTTGCATCCATTTTGGTTTATTAGATGTCACTAGCTCTCCTTCCTCGCATGATTACCAACAATATCATAAAAATGTGCTTACATTTTTTATGGACTAATAATAAAGAAAATAGTAGCATTGCATTAATCAAATGGAACATTATTTCTCAACCTAAATATGATGGTGGATGGGGTTAAAAATATTTAACACTTTTCTCTAAGGCACTAGTGGCTAAAAGAGTATGGCACTTGATCACAAAATATGGGCTATGGAAATGGATTCTACACCAAAAGTACATTCATCCACTCTTCATACTAGATTGGATTTAGACTAGGCTGAAGAAACACTGTAGAGATTCCCTCTTTTTGAAAGCTATTGTTTTAAGTTTTAACCACATTGAACACTCCCTTGCCTATGACCTATGGGATGGATCCATCTTGAAAGAGATGTGGTTATTGGTATACCACCTAATTTGTGCTTCCTAGATGGTATGAGGTATTTTTTATAATAAAAAAACATTTCTACACTTGTTGATGCCTATAACCATGCCCACATGGATCCATGGCACTCTGGATGAAAAATTGTATAGTGTATGCAATCAAAAATATATCATGTCTATAAATAAATCTTAGCTCAGAGAAGATACATCACACCTACACTTTTTATTGGGGATACACTTGTTAAGTGGGAGCATGACCAATATGGGGATCCTCTAAACCTGATTAGGGGATCACTTGTCAGAACACATCATGCTAGGAAGGGTTCCAAAGCCTATAGTCTAACATAATCGCATAATAACCCTAATGGAGTCCTAAGATTTAAAACATTTCACTTATTCTTATAGCAAGAAAGTAAAATATAATCTAGTGCACACCAAATCTTGTGGCACAAAGTGGAGGTTAGAAAAAGTAAAACAAACATATATAGGGAACTTCAATTAAAGTAAGTATGACTAACACCCTAATACATAAAATATGAAAGATAGAATTATTTGATCCAACAATTATGCTACTTCTATCTACTAAAAGAGAGGAGAAAAATTTTAGAATATAATTACTTGAATGTGAATTCATCAAGACTCAATCTCTCCCTTGGCCAAAGCGGCTTCACAAGAGATTTTTGTGGTTTGTAAGGATCACTAAGAAGGATTAAAGCATCCGAGACTTATCCACAAGACTAGATTCTCCAAATAACAAAACCTAATCTAAGTCTCCTCAAATAGAATGATAGAAGAGCATATTGTGAAGAAGCATGAGAAAATAATAACTCTTAATTACACATATGAATAATGATCAAAATGATCTTGTATTTATAAGCAGGTCTTGCCCTAAATCCTTTTAGAAAAGTCAGTTGTACAGGGTCGGCCCAGTCAACCCAATGTGTTTTTAGGGATAATTTACTAGGTATAAGCTAGGTCAACCAAAGGGCTAACAAAATAAGAAAGTAAATAACACCTCTAAATTGTATTGGGTCGACCCAGTTGACCCAATATAATTGACTAACCAAAAGGAGTTTAAGACAAGAAAAAGAGGAATGGAAAGAGGACAAGACTAGATGAATACTCAAGGGAGGATAAATAGCTTAGGGAATGGTTGTAGGATCTGGTTGGATTGGTGATAATTTGAAAATAAGGGACAACAATCTTGTAAAGCACCAAAGGTCTGCCTACCCCTTTCCCATTGCACCACTTAGGGTGTGCACTCAGAAAGATTGAGTCTCAATGGGTTCTTGTAAGATATAAAGCATCAATATGTGATAAAAGTTAAAAATAGTATGTGTATACATATGCCCCACTTGAATCTCATCATGTGTTGCTAAGGTGTAACAGGGGATGGTGATTTTAAAAAATATATAGTAACACACAATGCTGACACTAAAAAAGTTGTAGTATTTTAAAGTAAAAAATAAATGAAAGTAAATGACTGAAAGGGAAATTAATATAAAAAGTAAATAATTAAAAAAAAAAATGTAATATATACCTTAAATTACCTTTATTGCTGGATGGTTGTCTGTTGTGTTGTTAGTTTTGATTGTGTAGGGTGCATAGATTGCTTTCAAAGAACCCAAGAATATAAAACTAAAGACCAAAAACAAATAAACATAAGAAAAACCAAGATAGATGGTGCTATGAGGATGAGATGTACTTGTGAAATTTGGCAAGATGGGGTGATAGGTGCTATGTTAGACCAAATGACCAAGTCAAAAAATAATAGTAAATCAGGTAACCAAAAAGCCAAGGTTACTAAAGACTGAAAAACTCAAACAAGTTATTGTTAAGTAAGAAAGGCAAACTCACCAAATCAAACCAAGGATACATGTCAAAAATGATGGTAAAACAAATAAATTAATGATAAAAATAAGAAATAAAAATGGTAAAACAACATTTATGAGTGATCAGTAACAATCCACATCTCAATCAACAATGGAAAAAAGTGCATAAAAAGGGAAAACAACATTGTCGAGTGAGAAGTAACAAGCCAACCACACTCAATAATGGAAAAAGGTTATGAACTCAAGTGTTTGTAACAACAAGACAATAAAATAATAACATATGGTAAAAGGAAAGTAAAGTAATTTTAGGTAATGTAAAATGATGGTATAAAGAAATAAGAAATCCATAGTTGCTCAAACATGTTGTTTCACTCTAAGGATAGATAAAAGTGAAACAAAGTAGTGCTAGCATGTTTTTAAGAGATGAAGAAGAAGGAATTAAATAAAAAAGGGGGAAACAGATTTAGAATCAAAATTTATCTATCAAGGGGGGAAAATGAAATGGGTGGAGGGGAAAATGAAGGAAAAACCAAGGAAGAGGAACTCTTTATCGAAGTCAAGACACTCAAATTAGGTTTGTCAAAACAAGAAGACCTTCAACCTTAAAGACTATGAAGAACTTATCTTAGTGACACAAGTCTTAAGTCAAAAAATGGAGTATATAGATCATCCCATGAAGAATATATGCATGAAAATTAAAATGGATGTACCTCCTCATGGTGTGTTCCCCATTCTTCAGGACCCCTTACAGAGACGTCGGTTTACGAAGATTGGGTACTTGCATGAGAAAGTAGGTAGCACTAAAAGATTTTTTTTATTTTCATCTTCTAATCTACTGGCCCACTTCACCCCCAAGGACCTCAGCTCTACTATGAGACCAACTATGGAGTTTGAGCTTTGATTAAAAGAAGGAGATGTGCTTTGAATCATGTCTTTTAGTGTGATTTTGACTTTTGAGAATTGTATGTCACCTTTTAGATATCATTGCCTTTTGTTTCAAATGATTTGTCTTTTAAATTTATTGATGGATTTTTAAGATTCCTCCTCCATATAGATTTTGAAAACCAAATATGGGTGTTAAAGATGAATTTCATTTGAATACTTGCGACAAGGTTGCTAAGAGAGAAAACTGCAAATAACATGGGGTCTAAGAGTCTCGTAAATCTAGGTAAAATAAAAGTGTTATCTTGACTTCAACCTTGTTTTATCCAATGAGGAGATGAAAGGAAGGGGAAATCAAGATGAATGACACATGGAACAATTTGAATTGCTTCAAATCATAAAAAATGTGATAAAGGGTAAAGATGGATACAATGACAGTAGAGTGTGATTCCTTATCATAAGAAAGAGGGAAATGGAAGAAAACATTCTAGCATAAATTATTGTGCAGATTTCATCTAGCCAAAGAAGCAAAAGCTAAATTTTGAGAAAAATGATCAAGAACATGAAAATGTGGTAATTTTATGAGGATGGTTGGGTCTTATCCATAGTCTTACAAAGCAATTCATAAAAGAGAGACCCATGAGGGTGTCGACAAGCAAGAGAGAACTAAAGTGAGGTAAGAAAAGAAATAGTAGTATTTTTTTAGGGATGTTGGGTCCTATCCATGGTCCTACAAAGCAAATCACAAAAGAAAAACCCAAAAGATGCCAAAATAACATTGGCAAGCAACAATAATGAAAGAGAAAAATAGATAAAATATGGTGGTTTTGTGAGGAATGTTGGGTCCTATCTATGATCTTACAAAGAAAATAACAAAAGAAAAACCCAAGTGGTACAAAAAATAAGAGAAAATGCAAGAAGATAAAGAAGACTATGGTACATCAAGAAATCAAAAGACAAAAAAGGACTAAAGGTTTGTGAAAAAGAGGGAACTATTATAGAGGGAGACACCCATGCTTAAGTAACCTACAATTTTTTTTGGATAGAAATAGATAGAAAACATGACAAGAATTAAATGTTTAAGAAAAGTACTTTTTAAGGAATTGAGCATTGGTGGGCTCTTTGAAAACATGGCCTTCATTGGTTTGAAGATGGTAAGTGCTTGGTCCAAGAATATATTTAACTAAATATGGGTCCCACCATTTTTGGGTGTATTTACCTTCTTTGTCATGCGTGTAATCTAATATAAGGACAAGATCACCAATATTAAAAGTGCAAACTTTAAAATGTTTATTTTGTTGTCAGGTGATACGGGCCTTGTATTAGTGATTATGTTGTAAGGTAGAAAGATGACATTCATCAAGAAGATCAAGGGTATGAAGGTGAGATTCACACAATTATTCATCATGAATAATGCCATGAAGAGATATACAAAGAGAGGGAATCTCAACTTCTAAAGGAATAACTGACTCAAGATCATAAACTAAAGAACATGGAGTTGCCCCAGTAGAAATGTGTATGCTAGTTCAATAGGCCCAAAGTGCATGGTAAAGATGAATATGCTAATCCATCCAGGTTTAATAAATTATCTTTTGAATAAAGTTATTGGTGGCCTCAGCATGGCCATTGCATTATAGATGATAAGGCATGGAAAACTTGTGATTGATTTTGAATCAGTTTCAAAATTGTTTAACATGTTTATTTTTGAAATTACCACCATTGTTTGAAATGGTGGTATGGGGAACACAATAGTGGAAAATAATTTGGTTAAGAATAAATTTGGAAATGGTAGGACCAGTGAAGTTAATGAAGGGCATGGCTTTTACCCACATGGTAAAATATTCAGTAGCAGTGATGATAAAGACATGCCCATATTGGGAGCGAGAAAGTTTACCAATGAGATCAAATCCCCATGTGAAAAATAGCCAAGGAGATTCAATAGTTTTAAGTTTGGTAGGAGGTAAATGGATAAGATCATCATGAATCTGACAAGGAGTATACTTTTTAGCATATTCAATTGCATCCTTTTCAAGAGTAGGCCAAAAATAACCCATACATAGGCATTTTCATGTTGTAACTTGTCTGCTACAGTGACCACTACAAATACCCCCATGTGATTATTCAAGAAGAAGAGGGACATCATCTTGCATAACACAACGAATAAAGGTACCTTCAACATTATGATAGTAAAGGATGTTGTGTCAAAATACATACTTGAAATATTATTTATGAATACGTGTTTTTTCATGAGAGTCTAAATTAGCAGGATAAGTTTGGTATTCTAAGAATTGAATGATGTGTTTATACCAAGGGCTTTATCTAATGGTAACAACCTCAATATGAAAGATAAGGGATTCTAGTGATTGAATTGAAGATGGAGATTTTCTTATTTGTATAAGAAAATAAGGATTAGAAAGAACTTGATGTGGATTAAATAGATAAGCTAGAGAGGCAAGAGCATCAACAATGTAATTTTGATCTTTAGGAATAGGCTCAATGGTAAAAGAGATAAAATACTTAGCAAGAATAGTTGTAATTTGATGATAAGTAACGAGGTTTTCACTTTTACATTGATAATCACCACTAACTTGATGGTAAATAAGTTGAGAATCACCTAAAGCATGAAGGTATTGAATGTCTAATTCAAGAACAACTCTCATGCCTAAGATAAGAGCTTCCTCCTTAGTCATATTATTGGTGACATCAAAGGTGAAGCAAAAATTTAAAGGAATGATCTTACCAAGAGGACTTGTGAGAATGCAACCTACCCCAACTCCTTAAAGGCATTTAGCACCGTCAAAGTGAAGGGTCTAAGTATCCTCATGTAATTCAACATTGATTTTAGGGAGCTCCTCAATAACTACCTTTGGTTTAGAAGTATCGAAGGGAGTAGAAGATTCATCAAGTTGATTCGCTTCAATATTGGTAGTAAAGATATGAACATAATCTTTAAGAGAGATAGCTTGATTAAGACCTTAAATGTAAAGGATATTGTCATCTACAAGGTCATCTTGAAGGGAAGAAGTGGCTAGAATGGGAGCTATAGCAAGTTTGTCAGTTATGACTTTCCCTTATAACCACTTTTTGAGTGACAATGTGAAGATTAAATTCCAAAAGGAGGACCATCCATTTACCAATTCTATCTCTAGGAAGAAAGGCTTTGGAGAAGAAATGATGAAGGGGGTCAGAATGAAAAATGACATAAGTAGTTTGGTAAAGCATATAGTGACGAAGCTTTTCAATCACAAAATAGATAGTGAGGTAATCATGTTCAATTTTAGTATAACGTGTTTCATAGTTGATGAGGCCTCAGCTAATATAGTATATAACATACTCTCTTTTCGTATCATCTTGTTGGGAAAGCATTGCCCCAACTAAAATAGGTGTGGAAGAAATATATATAATTAAATGTTTATCATTGGAAGGAGGACAAAGTGTAGGTAGATGAATCAGAGACTCTTTCATGTTATCAAAGGCTTTTTGGCATGGATCCATCCATTGTAAAGCAGTAATTTTCTTGAGAAGGGAATTGATCGAGTGAATTCAATATGCCATTTTAGGGACAAATCATCTAATTGCCCCAAGTTTGCCTAAATAAGTATGAATGTTGGTAATAGAATGAGGAATGGGCATGTTGATGATAGCACTAATTTTGGTGAGGTCAAAGTCAATGTCATAGAGAGAGACTAAGAATCCTAACAATTTTCTAGATGTGACTCCAAAGACACATTTGTAAGGATTAAGCTTAACTTTATATGTAAGGATATAGTTAAAGATGATAACAAGATCAGAAAGATGATTCTTACGATGTTTAGATTTAGCAATAAGATCATCCACATAGGTTTCAACAATTTTATGAAGGAGATTATGATAGTTGTGAGTCATTGCATGTTGGTAAGTGGCTCTAGAATTTTTTAGATTGAAGGGAATTTTGACATAGAAAAAGGTGCCCCATTCCATGGTGAAAGTAGTCTTATGTTGGTCTTAAGGAGTGATATGAATCTGATTGTATCCTGATAAACCATCCATAAGAGATAATATTCTGTAACCATCCATGGAATCAATGATGGCATCTATTGAAGGTAAGGGGAAGTTATCTTTGGAACAAACAAGATTAAGGTTACATAAATCAATACAAATGTAAATAACCATAGTAACTTTTTTTGAATGGGAATGATGTTAGAAACCCATTTAGAATAATCCACCAGTTTAATAAATTTAGCATTGAGTAATTTGATGTTTTCCTTATAACATAAGGTTGAAACTTTAGGCAGAAATTTTCTTTGATTTTGATGCACAGACTTGGCATCAGGATAAGTAATGATATTATGCACCATAATGATAGGGTCAATGCTAGGCATGTCCTCATACAACCAAGTGAAATCTTCATTATATTTGTCAAGTAATAAGCTAAAATTATCATGTTCAATAGTGAAAACTCTTGAGAGACTGTAATCAGTCAAAAACAAGATGGAGTACCATAGTTGATGTGAGTGGTTTCTTCGATAAACATGGAATTACCATCTTGAAAGTGGTATGGTGTATTAGGTAAGCCTGAAATTGGATTTATTTTAGGATCAAATCTAGAAATAAAGTTATTGAAGCAAGGAATTTTAGTTTTGAAATTTCCAAGTTTATGATGCTATCGAGGAAGTTGAGGTTCTCAGGCATGAAATAACTCAAGAATAGTTTCATCACTAGGCAAGGTAGGAAGAGGACCATAATATTCAACAACTAATTCAAGATCAATAATTTGATTTCCATGGTTATCATACTAAGAATGAATCTGATGGGCATTGGTTGCCTTGGCATCTAGTGTAATTTTAGGAGAAAAAGAAGTAGATAGAATAGAAGAGATTGGTATATCAATGGATTTAATGATGGGAGAAGGATTAGATACAATTATTGGATTGCTAGGTGGTAAAGGAGATATAGATATTTCTAGAGGTTCAAAAAGCATAATTGTTTCTACCACCCAATGAGTATCAATAAGAGGAGGATTGATGGGAGGCACATGACCCTCAAGATCTAAGGTACGATCCACATAAATAGTATGCACATCTTGATTAAAATCATGTATTTGGGATAAATTCTTCTCATAATGTTGGACATCTAAGTCTCTAGATTGAGCTTGGGCCATGATATAGTTGTCATCATATGTTAGAGAAATTATACAAGCTTGAAAATTAGGGGGGGTTTAAGAAGGTGAAATATTAATATTGTTGAATGTATGAGGAGACATGATGAGAGGATCTTGAAATAATTTAGCCACTCCAAAATCATTACAATTGAAGGCATCTTATGTTAAATAAGGCTCCTGAGCATTGCATGGAGGGGGAAAGTTGATAATATCATAAATAAGAGGAACAACATGGTCTCTTGGTAATAGAAAATGAGGAAGCCATTGAAAAATATATGGAGGTAACTTAGTAGTATTTCAAGTGTGTTACAATTCATTGGGATCATCATCATTAGAATATGTAAGAGTAACTTGTAGATCAGGACTCATGTTGATGAGCTCAGGTAAAGGAGCATTGTTAATTTTAGGATTTGTAGGAATACGATATTGAGGTTTAGGATTAGGAACCTAGATACTCCATGGATTGGTATCAGCTTCATGCTTGTACCATTTCCCATATGTAAATATTTAATACATTGACTAACAAAATAAGTAATGGCTATCATTCAATGAGTCCATGGATGACCAAGAAGGATATTGTAAGATAAAGGGAGATCAAGGACCATAAGCTTAGTTCAAATAGTTTTAGGAACTATGGTTAATGGAAGCCAAATATAACCAAGTGGAATTTGATTTTTCTTATCAAAACCATGACAAGTAAGATGAGTTTGCTTGAGATGATCCATGTTATAACCAAGTTGTTGTATAAGCCTCAAGGATATCACATTAATACCAACGCCTTCATCAACTAAGACTTTTTGGATAAGAGTGGTATTAATGGATATTTAAATAAAGAGTGGTGGATCATCGACATGAAAAAGAATTTCATAGTTGATCACGTCTTCCTTAAGGAATTCAATATAAGGCTTGGAAGAAGGGCACGAGTTTTCAATGGTGTTGACATTAATAGGTTGAGAATCAATAGAAGGTGGTTCTTCATCAATGGAGGATGGATATTAAATTTATTGAAGTTGTTGCATAAGGAATTTACGATGATAGGATGAAGTGTGAACCAACTCCATAAGTGAAATCTTGCAAGGTATAGAGTTGAGTTCTTCAAGAAAATTCCAATGAGATTTAGAAGAATCAACATGAGTTTTAGAAGGTAAAGTATTCTTAGAAGGTATATATGTGGTTAGAGGATTAGAAGGAGGAATTTTCTCCTTAGGTGCTTCTGAATCAACATTAGAGGTGGTAGTATCTTTAAAAAGTTATTCTTCTAAAGATCTTTGTGAGCTGGTTTATGATGATAATTGACCTTGGTAGTGTTAACATATTTAGAGTTATTATAATATTATTCATAATCAACATTGATGGTACAAACATACTTGATATTTGCTTGATTATTAGAAGAATATTTTTGGTTATTGTACGTAGAAGTTTTGAAAGTTTATAATTTTTGGGAAGCAACAATGTATTCTTGATAATGAAGATTGATCATAGCTTCATGATTGAATGATCACCAAGTATATAGGAGACAATAAATTTATTGAGCCATATAAAATATTCATGAGAATTCCCAATGTCAGCATGGAACCTAAAAAATAGATTAGGGTCATACCACTTAAGAAGAGAATTGTGATAAATGAAAGGTTTTGAGGGTCGTAAAAATTATTTCATTTTTTGAACTGAAAGAGGGATATGAGAAGGTGAAGGAATATCAATTTTGGTAACCCATTATTTGGTTTACAAAGCATTACTATTGATATCATTAGATGTTTGGAAATATCCTTTAAGTATTTTAGGATTAAGTTTGAATTGCTTCATAAGAAAGTCTTGATGTTTAGCTTGATCAAGAGATTCATTAAGTGTTTGAGGAGCAAAGGTTCTAACCTTATATAGGAGAGTAGGAGTTAAATTTATCATAAAGAGTTTGAATAAATTATCATCATTCATGTTATGATCACTTTATGAGCTAAATATTTCCATCTTTTGATAAAATCATGAGCTGATTCAGTGGGAGATTGTTTAGCATTGATGAAGTGGCTAAGACAACTTTTGGGAAGATAATTATATTAAAACTCTTTAACCAAAGGATTAAGTAAATATTCAAGTTTCCAAATAGAATGTTGGGGAAGTTGATTATACCATTCTAATACATCATCGATAGAAGTTTTGACTAAGGGTTTAGTAGTGGCAAATGTATTAGTTTGGATCAACTCTTTGTAAAGGTTGCCAAAGGCTTTAAGAAATGAGGTAGGGTCTTTAGTCAAATCATATTTGATAGTTGGAGATATGTTACCAATATCAATGGAAACAATAAAGGGAAATAAAGGCTCATTTTGAATAGTTTGAAGCTTCTTGTTACTCATTATGGGTTGAGGAATAACACTACTTGAGGCTCCTTAAAAGGTGGAGGAATATAATTAGGATTAGCTTGAGGATGGATATTTGGAGGTTAATTATCCACATTGATTAAGTGTTGTTGAAGTTGCATCATTTGGTTGGTATTAGAATTTTACATAATGTTAATTTGTTGAATGACTTGGGATAAAAATTGGGTTGTATCAGGAGGTGGGTTGGTGTTTGTATTAGCACTCCCCAAATTGGTATTAGGGAGAGGATTGGAAGAAGATGGATTAATAGTGGGATTGTTACATAAAATTAAATCAATCACTTCCACATTAGTTTGAATATTTTGAAAATTTTCTTGGTGAGTATAGAAAGGATCATATCCATCAACTTCATCTTAAGGTGTTATTTGCACCATGTTACAGTTCATGGATGAAGGAAGAGAAGAGGTGCCCCAAGAGTGATGGTGCTCTTAGGAGGAAAAGAGAGGAAAAAATAAACATCCTATATAGCATCTAAATGGATTCAAGATATCCAAGAATATTTTGATAGGAGATTTCATTTTGATTGAAGAGAGATGAAAAAAATACAAATTTAAAAAGATAAAGAATTAGATTGATAAATAAAGAAAGCAAAAAATAGTACAGGGTTAAATCGATCGACCAAGCACAAAAAATAGGCCTTGTAAGCTATATAGGGTTGATTGGGTCGATCCAATATAATTAACAAAGGTAAAAAAGATGGAAAAAGAAGTTGTAGACTGTACAAGGTCAACTAAGTCGATCCAGTATAGTGACCAGGGGCTAAAAAAGGTAAAAAGTCAACTGGGTTAATCCAGTAAAATAGACAAGGAGAAAGAGAAAGATGATAACACGTATGAATTGAAACAAGACAATTTTTACAACTAATCTAGGAAAGTAAGAGTTGAAAGGAAATAAACAGTCAATTGGATCACTGCTAGGAAATCCAATTGAGGCACACAAAACAAAACCATGTACTAACGTTGGATAATGCAAGTTTTTGCATACACAATTGAACAAAGATCAAGTAAACAAATTGAAAATTAAAGCTAACTAATTGGTCAACTTGATTGTTTATTAAGTTATTAAAAATGATTTTAAATGTGATTGGAATTTGGCTATAAGCAAGGTACTAGATAACAATCTAAGGATAGTTTTAGGTAGTTTAGGCTAAAAGGGAATGTAGTGGCAATGATACAAGATTGATATTAGGGCCTACCCCCTCACTTCACACACTAAAACGATAAGGGTGTCAAGTGTTTAGACAAAATATACCATTAACCATTCTTTATACTTGACTAGAGCATCAAGTCAGCTTCACCCGTGGTGATAAAATCTTAGGTTGGCCTAGGGTAGACAAAATTTTAAAGTCCTTGTTTATGTTTTTATGATTTGGTCATGTGTGCATAAAATATAAATAGTGAAACTAAGTGATTAATTAAAAAAACCCTAATTAGACTATGTGAACTATTATAATCATGAAAGTAATAGGAAAAGAAAGTGTGAATTAATTACTAATAGATATGAGGTTAATTTCAATTTAAAACAAGATATAGTGTTGATACTATATGCAAAAAATATAGAAAAGGGTCGACAGGGTCGAACCTACACTACAGAAGCAAAGTCTAAAAATGAACTAGGTTGGTAATGTCAATCTAGTTATTTTAGATAGGACACAAAACATAGAACTAGGTCAACATGGTCAATCCAATTGACCATGCAAGGGTAGTTTTAAAAACTATGAAAGGAAATAAATAGGGATATAGAAAGGAACCTTGGTGGATCAGAGATGTACAGAAGGAAGATTGTTGATGAATAACCTTGAAGTATGCTTGAGAAAACTACAAATTGGGTCAATAGAATCAATCAAGCTATATAGAAATTTGCTAAAAAAGTGCTAAAATAGTAAGGGGTTGACTAAGTCGACCTAGTAGGTTTAATTGATTATCTAAAATGCTAGAAACCTATAATAGGTTGATTGGGTTGATCTAGTTGCCTGTTCTTAGAAACCTGCACACAAAGAAAAATAGTTGGGTCGATAAAATCGATCTAGTATGTCAAAATATATGATCAAAAGAATGAAAAAGTGAAATAAATATTGCAAGGGTTATTTTTATGTCAAGTTCACCATAGTATATGCAATCATAAATACATCATGTCTATAAATCAATCGTGGCTCAAAGAAGATAGAGCATACCTACACTTTTGATTAGGGATGCACTTGTTAAGCAAGAGCATGACCATATGGGGATCTACTAGACCTGATTAGGGGATCACTTATCACAACATATCATGATAAGAAGGGTTCCAAATCCTATTATCTAACACAATCGCACAACAACCCTAATGGAGTCTTGAGGTTTAAGACATTTCACTTATTCTAATAGCAAGAAAGTAAATTCTAATCTAGTGCACACCAAAGCTTGTGGCACAAAGTGGAGGTTAGAAAAAATAAAACAAACATATATAGGGAACTTCAATTAAAGTAAGTATGAGTAACACCCTAATACATAAATATGAAAGATAGTATTATTTGATCCAACACTTATGCTACTTCTATTTACCAAAAAAGAGGAGAACAAAGTTAGAATATACTTACCTAAATGTGAATCCTTCAAGACTTAATCTCTCCCTTGGATAAATGGGATTCACAAGAGGTTTGTGTGTTTTTTAAGGATCACTAAGAAAGACCAAAGCATCCAAGACTTATCCACAAGACTATATTCTTCAAATAAGAATCCTAAGCTAAGTCTCCTCAAGTAGAATGGTAGAAGAGTACATTATGAAGAAGCATGAGTGAATATTAACTCTTGATTTCACATATGAATAAAGATCAAAATGATCTTGTATTTATAGGTGGGTCTTGCCCTAAATCCTTCCAGAAACTTTGGTTATACAGGGTTGACCCAGTTGAGCTATTGTGTTTTCAAGGATAATTTACTAGGTTTGAGATAGGTTGGCCAAAGGGATAACAAGCTAAGAAAGTAAATAATACCCCTAAATTATATTGAGTTAACCCAGTTGACCCAATACAACCAACTATCCAAAAGGAGTTTAAGACAAGAAAATGAGGAATGGAAAGAGGACAAGACTGAAAGAATACTCAAAGGAGGAGAAATAGCTTAGGGAATGGTTGTAGGAGCTAGTTAGATTGCTAATAATTTGTAAATAAGGGACAACAATCCTATGAAGCACCAAAGGTCTGCCCACCCCTTTCTTAGTGCACCCCTTAGGATATGCACTTAGAGAGAATGAATCTTGATGGGTTCCTGTAAGATATAAAGCATCAGTATGTGATAAAATTTAAGAATATTATGTGTATGCATAGAGGAGTTGGGACTCATAGGTTAGGATGCTCTACTATGGGAGAGTTTTAGGTAATGTCTCATTTCACATGTTATGGTTCTCCTATAAACAACGGGCAAACTATGCTGGATAAATAATCTAGCTAATAGAACTTACACTATCAAATTGGGTTATCTAGCACAAAGGCCTCCCTGATAGGATTTACACAATCCTTGGTGGTGGAAAGGAATGTGGAAACTACATGTTCCTCCTAAGACCAAGCTCTTTTTGTGGATTCCACTCCATAATCGCATTCTGACTTGGAACAACCTAGAGCGTAGGGGGTGGAATAGAGCAAATATTTATCCATTATGCAAGGTAAACTCAGAAATAATCTCCCACCTCTTTATTATTTGCAATGTATCTAGGGATGTTTGGGATGCATCCATTTTGCCATGTGATTTCCCATTGTGGGAGGGGGCCACTTTATTAGAGGCATGGGATGTTTGGTGTGCCCATGGTGGACTCTCAGAACACTTGAAAACACTTCCCTTATAAATTTGTTGGAGCCTTTGGATTACAAGGAATGAGGCCATCTTCTCTAACATCTAGCATACTCTCCTTTCTATAATTTACAAATTCAAGTATTCTATTCAACCTGCTATTCCCAAAAATTGATCCTTTCAACATGTCATCACACCCTTGAATGTCGATCCTACAATACCATACTGCTTTTATGATGGAGCATCATAGGGTGACCTGGGTCACAATGGTACTAGGGGGTATTTATTTACCATGGTAGGTGGATAAAATTACAATAGGATACTAAATTCCAAACCAACAATTTCACTAAGCTACAAGTGATCATCACTGCCATATCCATTGCACTAGATGTTGGTGTGACTTTTTTGAAATTTTACTCAGACTCCTTGATGGCTTGTGACTAGCTAAATGGAAAGGCTAACTAAAATCATATCACATTAAATTTCCTTATCAATAGGGTGTTAAATCTTATAAATTATATTCATCCTATCGCCTACCAACACATCTTCAGAGAACACAACTCCAAAGTAGATGCACTAGCCAAGGAAGCTTGCAACCTCGAGATAGGTAAAGTATACTTGTAGGTAAAGGAGGATAATGGGACTATCAATGAGAGAGTGTTATCTCTCAATTAAATATTATTATAGCACCAATTTAGAGTTGTATACATTTTTATGCTTATTTGGTTTCTATAACAGGTTGAGGCATATGCTTCCCTAGAAATTATGTAGGGTACTAGAATATACTAATTTTATTGTTAAGTCTAAGTACATTGGACATCATTGGCTTACCATAAAATTATGGCACTTACTGGCTATATATTTTTCAACAACTTGAATAATAGATACTAACATATCTCTTTTGAATACACACACACACACACACACAATGCATGTTCAACCCAAACTAGTTTATAGTTTTCAAGGAAATAATACAAAAAAATTATAACACCTGAAAGTATATATTATGCATATACAAACTCCTTGCTCATTCTATTTATTTAAGTCCATTCAAAATAAAATTATATTTGATGAATACATGATCCTATTTAAATGTATACAATGCCCTGAATAACTCAACCCATAATATATCCTACAACTTTTCAAGAATGGATGCAAATCTAAGTTTCAACTTTGATCATAAGGACTCATTCTAATCAGGTATATACATAGAGATATTTTGATCACACAATAATATTATTTCTTCATACTCTAATAATAAATCATTTGGGACATACATATATATAGGAACATTATTCCTATATTTATGGATATTATCTCTCCAATAATCTTTCTCCCCAAATCCCTCATATTATTAAAAATCTATATATGATATATTGTTGTAACAATATATCTAAGCAATATAATATAATCTAGTCTATTATCATAATATTGTTTATAACAATATTTTGATAACTAACTATTAACCAAATACTAACTCACAAATATGTTATTTACCTCTTAGTAAATACTCAAACTTACACAATATAAAAGCTAATCCCCAACATTCCTCCCCTTAGTTTTTACATGATGCAAAAATATTCACACTCTCACCTGCAGTATGCTCACCCCTTATAGCATGCCCTATTTGGTTCATGACCTTGATACAAAGAAAATCTAACTCCTCCCATGGTTTTACAGGTTTACCACAAACTTTGACATGAACAGGACCCATCAACTATTCACCTCTTGTAGTTTTTTGGATCTACCATAAACCTTTTCAAGATCCATAAACTGACTTACATTGGTGCTTTCTGTCCTTTCAAAATGTTTTCACATCAAGGAATTATGTTTGGAATTTGCACACAAATTACATTACATGAATAGGCATTTTCTTCTATTCTTATTTTGTAAACACATTGTGGAAATGAAAAACACACCACACACATTTTGGGCCCTATCATTGGTGACTGACAAGAGGCTCTAGAAACCTCCTTCCTTCATGCCTTTGACCTCTAGTATAGGATACTAATTACTCAATTGATGACATCAACATGTGTCGATGGAGCTTCAGTGCATGAATTTTCTGAGAGGAATCCCCCCATAATGTGAATGTCATGTACAAGCGATATTGCATCCATGACTCTAAGCCTATACAACTTTGACTTTTTTGACATAAATTTTTGATAATTTGACAACTAACATATCTTAACTCAAAAAACAATTCTAATAATACCAATGTTATATAACTAGACACCATATAAAACTCAAAACCTAAAACAAGTAAATTCTAACTATTGACATAAAACAACATATACACAATGATTTAAAACCTTTATATCTTAAAGAAAATTTTAATGGAAATAACATAGAATGACTATAAACTAATAAAGACTTTGATATACATATTTAGACTCAAAGTTCATATGACTCACCAATGACACAACTCTCTTAAAACCTACAAAATTTTGACCAAAATATTACCTAAAAGCCAACTTGGATGGTGAGATGGAAATGTAGTGATATCTCCTGAGAATAAGTATTGATAGAATTTACAGTGATGAAATGGAATCTACTAGTTCTGATTTCAAATGAGATGATTCCAACAGGCTGAGCCTAATGTCATGATGTCAAGATCAAGTCTAATAAACTAAATAAATATCAAATTCTAAAAATTCAAATCTAAACAGTAGCTCATCTAACTCATATCTTGATCAACTGTAATGGAACTTTTAGGACTGTAGGAAGGTGTACGTCGATATGGTGATCGACTTAAAAAATGATTCCAAGTACCACAACTACCAAATTTCTTTGACTACTTTTCATTATTTCCCAATGTGTTGTTTCATTTCGTATCTATGCAAGGTATGAATTTAATACCTCTATGAACCTTCACCTAGTGTTAAGGTTGAAACTACTTATAGATATGATGCTTTTTATCAGATCTGAATAATGCAAAAAGAAACATAATAAAGAAGAACAAGTCATCGATTTTAAAAAGTCATTATCAAATTTAAATGTGTATTGAAATCACTCCTTTGTATTTAAGAAGGAAACATACACAAATCTATAAATAATGATGTCTATTTATTTGAATATGTACAGGACTAATTTGAATCACCCAATCTAATCTCCCAATGAGCCTTTAAATGATATCACAATCACAGTATAAATCTATTTCTAATAAATACTCACAAAATTATTACATGCAAATTAAATAACCTAGAGTACAGGGTCTTTACTCAGGGGTAATATCAATGATCCATACATGAGCAACTAGTAACAATCTTAGGGTTGCCTCATTCAATCCTCAATCTCTCATGCTACTTTGATACCACTGATAGGTATTGTAGGATCTATATGAAAATAATTAACTCATGCAAACTCACAGTGAAGCCATACATAGAGATATTTTGATCACACAATAATATTATTTCTTCATACTCTAATAATAAATCATTCGGGATATAGATATATATAGGAACATTATTCCTATATTTATGGAGATTATCTCTCCATTAATATTTTTCCCCAAATTCCTCAGATTATGAAAACTCTATATACGACATATTGTTGTAAAAATATATCTAAACAATATAATATACTCTAGTCTATTACCATAATATTGTTTATAACAATATTCTGATAATTAACTATTAACCAAATACTAACTAACTCACAAATATGTTATTTACCTCTCGATAAATACTCAAACTTACATAATGTAAAAGCTAATCCCTAATAGTATATTCCTATAGAAGTAAATATGCCAAACATTTACCATAATAAAATTATTATATATTGTGTATTCTATGTCATTTTATGTGTGTATTTTCACACATACACATACACACATACATATATATATAGGTGGATCACTTTAGATTATGAATGCACTTGTTAAGCGAGAGAATGACCATATGGGGATCCACTAGACCTGATTAGGGGATCACTTATCACAACACATCATGCTAAGAAGGTTTCCAAAGCCTATTGTCTAACACAATCACAAAACAACCCTAATGGAGTCCTAAGCTTTAAGACATTTCACTTATTCTAATAGCAAGAAAGTAAAATCTAATCTAGGGCACACCAAAGCTTGTGACACAAAGTGGAGGTTAGAAAAAATAAAACAAACATATATAGGGAACTTCAATTAAAGTAAGTATGAGTAACACCCTAATGCATAAATATGAAAGATAGTATTATTTGATCCAACACTTATGCTACTTCTATTTAACAAAAGAGGGAGAACAAAGTTAGAAAATACTTACCTAAATGTGAATCCAGCAAGACTCAATCTCTCCCTTGGCTAAATGGGCTTCACAATAGGTTTTTGTGGTTTGTAAGGATCACTAAGAAAGGCAAAATCATCCAAGACTTATCCACAAGACTATATTCTCCAAATAAGAAACCTAAGCTAAGTCTCCTCAAGTAGAATGGTGGAAGAGCAGATTATAAAGAAGCATGAGTGAATAATAACTCTTGATTACACATATGAATAATGATTGAAATGATCTTGTATTTATAGGTGGGTCTTTCCCTAAATCCTTCTAGAAACTTTGGTTGTACAGGTTGACCCAGTTGAGCTAGTGTGTTTTCAAGGATAATTTACTAGGTTTGAGATAGGTTGGCCAAATGGATAATAAGATAAGAAAGTAAAGAATTACCCTAAATTGTACTGGGTCAACCTAGTTGACCCATTATAATGGACTGATCAAAAGGATTTTAAGACAAGAAAAGGAGGAATGGAAAGAGGACAAGACTGAAGGAATACTCAAGGGAGAGAAATAGCTTAGGGAATGGTTGTAGGAGCTAGTTAGATAGGTAATAATTTATAAATAAGGGATAACAATCCTATGAAGCACCAAAGGTCTACCACCCCTTTCTTGGTACACCCCTTAGGATGTGCACTCAAAGAGATTGAGTCTTGATGAGTTCCTGTAAGATATAAAGTGTCAATATGTGAAATATGTGATAAAAGTTAAAAATATTATGTGTATGCATAAAGGAGTTGGGACTCACTAGTCAGGATGCTCTACTATGGAGAGTTTTAGGTGATGTCTCATTTCACATGTTATGGTTCTCCCAGAAACAATGGGTAGACTATGTTGGATAAATAATCTAGTTAATGGAACTTACACTATCAAATTGGGTTATCTGGCACAAAGGGCGCCGTGATAGGATTTACACAATCCTTGGTGGGGTAAAGGAATGTGGAAACTACATATTCCTCTTAAGACCAAGCTCTTTTTGTGGCTTTCACTCCATAATCGCATTCTGACTTGGGACAACCTAGAGCATAGGGGGTGGAATAGACAAAATATTTGTCCATTGCACAAGGTAAACTCAGAAATAATCTCCCACCTCTTTATTATTTTCAATTTATCTAGGTATGTTTGGGATGCATCCATTTTGCCATGTGATTGCCCATTGTGGGACGGGGCCACTTTATTGGAGTCATGGGATGTTTGGCACGCCTGTGGTGGACTCTCAGAACACTTGAAAACACTTCCCTTATAAATTTGTTGGAGCCTTTGGATAACAAAGAATGAGGCCATCTTCTTTGACATCTAGCTTACTCTCCTTTCTACAATTTACAAGTTCAAGTATTCTATTCAGCCTGCTATTCCCAAAAATTTATCCTTTCAACATGTCATCACACCCTTGAACGTTGATCCTATAACACCATATTACGTTTATGATGGGGCATCATAAGGTGACCTGGGTCACAATGGCATTAGGGGGTATTTATTTACCAAGGCAGGTGGATCACATTCTAATAGGGTACCAAATTTCAAACCAATAATTTCACTAAGCTACAAGTGATCATCACTGCCATATCCATTACACTAGATGTTGGTGTGACTTTTTTGAAAATTTACTCAAACTCCTTGATGGCTTGTGATTGGCTAAATGGAAAGGCTAGCTACAATCATATCACATTAACTCACCTTATCAATAGGGCATTATATCTTGTAGAGTAGATTCATCCTATCACCTACTCACACATCTTCAGGGAACACAACTCCAAAGCGGATGCACTGGCCAAGGGAGCTTGCAACCTCGAGATAGGTAAAGTATACTTGTAGGTAAAGGAGGATAATGGTATTATCAATAAGAGAGAAATATCTCTCAATTAAATATTAGTATAGCACCAATTTAGATTTGTATACATTGCTTATGCTTATATGATTTCTATAATAGGTTGAGGCACATGCTTCCCTAGAAATTATGTAGGGTACTGGCATATACTAGTTTTATTGTTACATCTAAGTACATTAGAAATCATTGGCTTACCATAAACTTATGGAACTTACTAGCTATATCTTTTTCAACAACTTGAATAATAGATATTGACATTTCTCTTTTGAATATATATATATATATATATATATATATATATATATATATATATATATATATATATATATATATATATATATACACACACACACACACACACACACACACACACACAATGCATGTTCAACCCAAACTGGTTTATAATTTTCAAGGAAATAATACAAAATATTTATAACACCTAAAAGTGTATATTATGCATATATAAACTCCTTGCTCATTCTATTTATTTAATTCCATTCAAACTAAAAGTATATATAATTAATACACCAACCTATTCAAATGGATATAATGACCTAAATATCTCAACCCATAATATATCCTACAACTTTTCAGGAATGGATGCAAATCTAAGTTTCAACTTGGATCATAATGGCTCGTTCTACTCAGGTATATACATGGGTTGAATGGATTCAAACTTGAATATATATATATATATATATATATATATATATATATATATATATATATATATATATAACTTGTATGTATAATCATTTGTACATAAAGATATTATTTTAGTTGAGAATTTGATATAACCTACCCTATTTCATGAATACTTCAACATGAGCCTATGTACAAAAACTAAAATGTAGATACAGGTATCTTTTATTATTATATGATAGGTATTGTAGGACCTATATGCAAATAATTAACTCATGCAAACTCATAGTGAAGCCATACATAGAGATGTTTTGATCACACAATAATAGTATTTCTTCATATTTTAATAATAAATCATTTGGGGCATACATATATATAGGAACATTATTCCTATATTTATGGATATTATCTCTCCAATAATCTTTCTCCCCAAATCCCTCATATTATGAAAAATCTATATATGATATATTATTGTAACAATATATCTAAGCGATATAATATGCTCTAGTCTATTATCATAATATTATTTATAACAATATTTCATTAACTAACTAACTCACAAATATGTTATTTATCTCTCAGTAAATACTCAAAATTACACAATGTAAAAGCTAATCCCTAACATTCCTCCCCTTAGTTTTTACATGATGTAAAAATATTGAAACTCTCACCTATAGTATGCTCACCCCTTGTAGCATTCCCTATTTGGCTTATGACCTTGATATAAAGAAAGGCTAACTCCTCCCATGGTTTTATAGGTTTACCACAAACCTGGACATGAACAGGACCCATCAACTATTCAGCTCTTGTGGTTTTTTGGATCTACCACAAACCTTTTCAAGATCCATGAACTGACTTACATTGGTGCTTTCTATCCTTTCAAAATGTTTTCACATCAGGAAATTATGTTTGGAATTTGCACATAAATTAAATTACATGAATAGGCATTTTTTATGTTCTTATTTTGCAAACACACAGTGGAAATGGAAAACACACTGCACACAATGTCACCAAAACATTTTGGGCCTTGTCATTGGTGACTGATTAGAGGCTCTGAAAACATCCTTCCTCCATGCCTCTGACCTCTAGTATAGGATACTGCTTACTCAACTGATGACATCAACATGTGCTGATGGAGTTCAAGTGCATGAATTTTCTAAGGGGAATCCCCCCCCATAATGCAAATGTCACGTATAAGTGATATTGCATCCATGACTCTAAGCCTATACAACTTTAACTTTTTTGACATAACTTTTTGATAATTTTACAACTAACACATCTTAACTCAAAAAATAATTCTAAAATATCAACAAACTTATAGCATTTACCAATGTTATATAACTAGACACCATATAAAACTCAAAACCTAAAACAAGTAAATTCTAACTATTGACCAAAAAAAAACTGACATAAAACAACATATACACAATGATTTAAAACCTTTATATCTTAAAGAAAATTTTAATGGAAATGACATAGATTGACTATAAACTAATAAAGACTTTGATATACATATTTAGACTCAAAGTTCATATGACTCACCAATGACACAACTCTCTTAAAACCTACAAAGTTTTGACCAAAATAATACCTATTATCGAACTTGGACGGTGAGATGGAAACATGGTGATATCTACTGAGAATAAGTATTGATAGAATTTACAGCGATGAAATGGAATCTACCAGTTCTGATTTCAAATGAAATGATTCCAATAGGCTAAGCCTAATGTCGTGATGTCGAGGTCAAGTCTGATAAAATAAATAAATATCAAATTCTAAAAATGCAAATCTAAACAGTAGCTCATCTAACTCATATCTTGATCAACTGTAATGGAACTTTTAGGACTACAAAAGGTGTACGTCGATATGGTAATCAACTTTAAAAATGAGTCCAAGTACCACAACTACCAAATTTCTTTGACTCTTTGTTTGCATTATTTCCCCACGTGTTGTTTCATTTCGTATCTATGCAAGGTATGAATTTAATACCTCTATGAACCTTCACCTAGTGTTAAGGTTGAAACTGCATACAGATATGATGCTTTTTATCATATATTAATAATACAAAAAGAAACATAATAAAGAATAACAAGTCATTGATTTCAAAATGTCATTATGAAATTTGAATGCGTATAGAAATCACTCCTTTGTATTTGAGCAAAAAAAACACACAAATCTGTAAATAATGATGTCTATTTATTTGATATGTACAAGACTAATTTGAATCACCCAATCTAATCTCCCAATGAGCCTTTAAATGATATCACTAGCTCACTATAAATCTATTTCTAATAAATACTCACAAAATTATTGCATGCAAATTAAATAACCTACACTATAGGGTCTTTACTCAGGGGTAATAGCAATGATCCATACATGAGCAACTGGTAACAATCTTAGAGTTGCCCCATTCAATCCTCAGGATCTCATGCTACTTTGATACCACTGATAGGTATTGTAGGATCTATATGCAAATAATCAACTCATGCAAACTCACAGTGAAGCCATACATAGAGATATTTTGATCACACAATAATATTCTTTCTTCATACTCTAATAATAAATCATTCAGGACATACACATATATAAGAACATTATTCCTATATTTATGGAGATTATTCTCCATTAATCTTTCTCCCCAAATCCCTCAGATTATGAAAACTCTATATATGACATATTGTTGTAAAAATATATCTAAACAATATAATATACTCTAATCTATTATAGTAATATTGTTTTTAACAATATTTTGATAACTAACTATTAACCAAATACTAACTAACTCACAAATATGCTATTTACCTCTCAATAAATACTCAAACTTACCCAATGTAAAAGCTAGTCCCTAACAGTGTATTCCTATAGAAGTAAATATGCCAAACATTTACCATAATAAAATGATTCTATATTGTGTGTTCTATGTCATTTTATTTCCTTTTTGAAACCTCTCGATAACTACCACAAATACCAAGGCAATTACTATTCAAAATGAACTTAGAATTTATAACTTATAGTTTACAATCCCTATACACAGCCTTATGCAACATTTTTCAAAACGTATTAAAATAAAGTTCTCAGGTGAAGCATATAACTATAACTACAACTTAAGTAAAAGTTTTCTCTTAAGTTTTCAAGTCTGCAACCTTTTTATAATCAAAACAAGTAATCATGCTCAGCGTCTTCATAAACTAGGTTCTTAATTGATGAAAGCAACTCGTCCAAATTGCCATTCAATGAGGACAAACCAAGGGTAAAATGTTTACCCTAATAATTTCGAGAAGGTCTTATACTAAAAGGATAAACCATAGTTGTATATCTTTCTATAACACATACTTGGTTATCTTAAGAAACATTTAGTTTTCCATTCAAAAAGACTCGATATCATCTCTATAAGCCTTTGGATGGAACTAAGTTCCACTCCCATGTCTATAGACATGAACCCTAGGTTAATTAATGAAAAAATACAATTATATTCACTTAGTTTTCTATATACAAGATTTGACATCATGTTTGCATACCGCAAATGGAAACAAATTCAATCCCCAAAACTATAAACATGGAACCTTGATTTTTTAAAACAAAAACTACCATTACATACATTCAAAAAGATGTATTTCAAAACCCAAATTCAAGAACATATTTTATTTTATCCCTGATTAAAACTCTAGAATCGATTTAGAATTTTAAACTAAAAGTTCAATCGACCTGATTCTCTAATGCTTGAATGTATTCAATGGTAATTCTTGTCCTTTTCCAATAATCTTGTTCCTCCTTTGTCATGTCCATTCTTCTTTTTTTCCTCTTATTTTTTCAAACCCCATCTACATTTTGCATGGCCACTCACCTCTCCTACTAGACTACAAGTGCTTCATTATGAACTTGCCTTCACTTCAACCTGATCTACATACTATCCCTGCTAATTCATAATCTAATACCCTAATTTTGAGCATGGCCACCACATGCAACTTCTTTATCATTTTCAAAATGGCCAAGTCAAACACAACATAACTAAAACCTAATTTCTCCCCCTTTTGAATTACATAGTAATTTGTTAATAAAATTTTGCCAAATAAAATCCAAAGTTCTAAAGTCACAAAATTCTTTCAATTTAATTGTTTTGGGTGTTTTTACCCTATTTTACCTCTTCACTATGTCACCAAAAAGGGACATAAAGTAAACAACTTAAACAAGATCAATAAATATATGACACTCTCTTAAGAGTTCAAACATGTGAATGGTTTACCTTGAAAAATTCAACATAATCTAGTTCATATTGAGTTTTTAATAGAAACACAACAACCAACACATAATATGCATATATTATGCTAATTGAAAGCATCAAGACAAATAACAAACTCAAAACAAATGCAAACATGCCTTACTGTTTGGAAGGACAAACAATGCAAATAACACTCAACATTTTAACATAATACTTATTGTCATTCATTTCATCTAAAAAAACAAGAGTGTGGTGCATGTGTGTGGATTCGGTTCAGTTCTCTTTATACTCAATGTTGATATTTGCATTTTCCTTCCCTATAATACTCTTTTTTTGTACCACTCTGTGAAAATAAGACAGTGTTACAACTACCTTAATCAAACAAAATAATCAAATACTCAAAATATATATAATTATCAATAAATTATTATAATGTAATTAAATCTACAAATAAAATCACACTAAAAAAAATCATAAATGTCCTCTAATATAACTAATCACGAAAACAAACAATGTTACTACCAATCATACAACATAAAGATGTAAATATAATATAAAAATCAAAACTATAAATCATTACTTCAACATTCCTTACTAATATTAAAGTACTTTTTGAAAAGTGGGACATGAAAGGGGAACATTACCTTGGTCAAATGGCAAGTGGGAAGGTTGAAAATTTGATTTGCAAATACCTAAGTCACTTTATTTTATTACAATCCATTAAAGTTGTCTCCCACCAAATTTGAATTCATGCCTCCTCCCATGGAAATATTTGAAGCCTTACTTACACCTTTAACATGATAAAAGTTTCCACCCACAATAATTTAATGCCCATAACATTAATTGCTACGGCCCACTTGGTAAATTTCACCATTTTTTTGAAATTGATAATTTTGTTTAATTAAAATTAATTATAAATTGTTTATTTAATATTTTAAAATTGAATATTTTTAAAGTAAAACAAATTTATCGAGCTCGTTTAATGTTTTATTTGCTCAACAAAAAGTTATTCCATCTTTTCAATGGAATATTTTTATAGATAAAAGATTCTCTCAAAATCTATGGTGAATTATAAAAGATATTGTTAGGAATTACTCACTAAATAAAAATTATTCAACCTTCTTAATGGAATATTTCTATGGATAAAAGATCCTCTCAAAATCCATGGTGAGTTATAAAATATATTAGTAGTTAAACGTAAAACTTTTTTCAGCAATATGGAAAACTTGTTAACATTGTAAGTTAAGATCATAACACAAAAGGCACACACGATTAAAAATTTGCAACCAAAATACCCAGACCTCAAGGTTAACCAATAACTCACATACAATTGGAGATACTAAGATCAACCATAAACATTCTCTCTGTACAAGAAATATTATAAATTGTGTGATAAATTTACACTACTTAACTTAAACATTTACCTTAATGTATTCCTATAATATTAATTATATATGTTTCCTTTTTATATTCTTTTACATGAGAAGAGTATTTTTTTTTTTTAAATTATGAACATTCAATAATTCATATCTCTCATCACAAATAATGCATGGTCAAAAATTAAAATAAATATGTGTTTGAAGATGCACATTAAATTGATCTTTTAAAAAATTAATAAATTTAATAACAATAATTATAATTATTTAATTTGGTGCACATTAATTTAAAAACATTAATTATATAATTTTTAAAATGATTTTTTATTTTTATTTTTATTTTTCAATATTTATTTTCAAACTAGTGATACTCAAACCTCAACATTTCTCTAGACTTCTTTAACCTCCTTTGAATTCTAATATCAATCACTAAAAAAAAATTACTTAAACTATCATCAAAATTTATTTCACGTGTATATTGTTGCTTCTATCACTCTGAACTTACATACCAACGCGAAGACCCTTATTAAAAAAAAACCTACTCTCATACATTCCTAATAAAACCCAACTTCCAACATTCCTAATAAAAAACAACTACTTCCATGAGTAGGAGGAAGATTTGGCCTCCCCATTTAAAACGTGAGGTTTCCAACAATGAGTCAACCCCAAATTTTCATACCTTATAGCTCACCAACTTCCACTCACAACCCACCCCTTACAAATTGAAAGCTAAATGGCATACCTTAAAGACATTATACGGATTTTGTTGACGGCGGAAGTTAAAACTCCACCCCAGTATGTTCTCCGAAGGACTACATCCACTCTATTTAAATAGTAATAATTATTTCGATAAATATTAATAATTATTATTATTATAAGAATAGTTATTCTAAATCATAATTGTGTTAATATATATATTTTTTATCGAAATGTGAAGGATTAAAGAATATTAATTTTCTCAAATTTATTTTTATATAATTTTATTTTTTAAAATTTATATTTTAATAGATGGCTAAACAATTTTTTTTATACTTTATTTTTTATTGTTAAATTATAATCCATTTAAATTAATATAATATTTAAAAATAATACCTCTGACCATGATCAAACTTAAGAAAGGTGGGTTTTACTCATGAAATCCCTTATTCGAATCTCCCTTACCATTGGTAGTTGACTTCTCAGGGAACACTCCTTCCCATAAGTTTAAAAAATTCCCCAAATTAAAAAAAAACCAATTACCATTAAAATAATAATCTGAAAATAAATCTCCCTCTTACAAATAAATATTTAAAATATTATATCAGGATAATGATCATAATTCCAACGTGCCAAGTTTCTCTAATTAGCATAATTCCAGCCTGCCAGGGTTCTCTAAATATCAATAATTCCAGTCTGCCGGGGTTTCTCTAAAATATTGTAGTGCTTTCTTCTAAATAAAAACAAGGCACAAAAGCACTCTTCTGGTGCATCTGCGGGCAGAATGGATCTGAAGGAGGTATCTATGGTGGCCAAAAACACGGTGAAGGGAAGATGGTTTGTAGTATTTATTTGTTTCCTGATCATGTCCCTTTCAGGAGGGACATACATATTCGGTGTATATTCAGAAGCAATAAAAACAGTATTAGGCTATGATCAGGAAACGCTAACGACTTTAGGGTTTTTTAAGGATCTGGGAGGGAATGTTGGAATAGTGGCTGGTCTGATCAACGAGTTCGCTCCTCCCTGGGTGATTCTGGGCATAGGAGCCCTTATGAACATCACCGGCTATGTCATGATCTGGCTATCTGTGACTCAAAGGATTGCCAAGCCCAAGCCGTGGCAAATGTATTTATATATCTGCATAGGAGCCAATTCTCAGACTTTTTCCAACACGGGAGCTCTAGTTACCTGTGTGAAAAATTTCCCACAGAGCAGAGGAAGCGTGTTGGGAATTCTCAAGGGTTTCGTGGGGCTGAGCGGAGCCATCTTCACTCAAATATACCATGCAATCTATGGGCAAGATGACAGAGGCGTAATCCTGCTCCTGGGTGTGCTGCCCTCTGCAGTAACTCTGGCTGTAATGTTAATGGTACGGCCAACCAAGGTTACTGCAGACAAGAATGAACTCAAACGCTTCTACAGTTTCCTCTACATCGCCTTGGCTCTCGCAGGCTTTCTCATGGTCGTGATTGTGGTGGAGAACAGGGACAAGAATTTTCCACAGTCAGGCTACCAGATTGTAGCTGCTGTGGCCATACTTTTCCTTATGTTTAATATTGTTGTGGTTGTGAAGGCAGAGATGGAGAACATGAAGCTGCAGAAACTGTCTGGAAATGGGTCTGTGAAGACGCTGAAGATTGATGTTGCAGATGAGATGGAAAAGGAAAACCAAACTGAGCTCAATGCCAAGGAGAGCGAGCTGGCAGATTTGCGCCGCAGTCATGGGGACGAATCCAAAAGCAGCGAGCAGGACAGCCCCAAATCGTTGAAATCTCGCTTTGTGAGAGTGTTCAAGCCCCCGCCAAGAGGAGATGACTTCACCATCCCACAGGCCCTGGTAAGTATGGATATGATAATCCTATTTGTAGCCACTGCTTGTGGGCTCGGAACCACTTTCGCCGCCATTGACAACCTGGGCCAGGTTGGGAGGGCGCTGGGATACACGCCTGTGAATATCAGCACATTTGTTTCGCTCGTCAGCATCTGGAATTTCCTCGGCCGTGTGGTCGCTGGATTTCTGTCAGAGTCCCTCTTACACAAATACATGTTTCCCAGGCCTCTCATGTTTACAATAGTTTTGTTTATAGCTTGTGTAGGGCATGTTTTTATAGCTTTTGCCCTGCCAGGTTCACTGTATGTAGCATCCGTACTTATAGGGCTGTCATGTGGAGCACAATGGCCTCTGTTGTTGGCTATTATCTCAGAGCTCTTTGGTCTTAAGCATTATGCTGCTCTTTATAATTTTGGAATATCTGCGAGTTCATTGGGATCATATCTTCTTTCAGTGAAGACAGCGGGGGCTTTGTACGACAAAGAAGCGAGAAAGCAGCATCAGCAGAAAGTGGTGTCAACATCAAGAATATTGTTGCAGGCAGCTCATGCACCGGCGCCATCTCAGAGTAAGCTGAGGTGCATAGGGCAAGAGTGCTTTCGGCTGAGCTTCATCATAATGACTATGGTGACATTATTTGGGGCTCTGACTTCGGGCATTCTTGTTGTGAGGACAAGGAAGTTTTACAGAAGCGACATATACGCTAAGTTTCGGGTCGAGGCCTCCACTACAAACGGGGAAACTGAAACACAGACCAAATAGTTGCCTCATTGGTTTTATAAATTCATGGTTTCAAATCTTCAGAGAAACAAAAATGGTGTAAATTTATTTGCCAGCTGCGTTTGCTAAAATTTGCAACAAGCCAAAATTTGCAACGAGGCAAAGGCATCGCTTGTGTTAAGATTCATTAAAATAAAATACAGGTGAGTTTAATGTTCAATGTATTCTTGTTTTGGTTAGTGATAAAGTATCTATGCATATCATGCCTTCAAATTCTTATAAAGCTTTGGTTTATAAAACTTTTTGTTTTTAAAAGGTTTAGTTAGATTGGTGAGAATTATGGTTGCTTATATTTTCTATCAAATTTATAAATTTTTGTAAATATTTGATGTGGAAAGTCAAGTAATTAAGATTACAATTTCACTAATTTATAACATAAAAATATCATATAAAGAGTCAAGTGATTAAGGTTATAATCTCACTAATTTATAACACAAAGATATTTTCTCACACACACATATGTATGTGTGTGTGAATATGAATATGAATATATATATATATATATATATATATATATATATATATATATATATTCACACACACATACATATGTGTGTGTGAAATATATATATATATATATTATTTTTTTTCTCACACACATATATGTATGTGTGTGTGAGAAAATATATATATATATATATATTCTCTCACACACATATATGTATTTGTGTGTGAGAAAATATATATATATAATGTGTGTGTGTGTGAAAATATATATATATATATATATATATATATATATATATATGATTTATCAAATTTAATGTATCAAGCTTATAAAACATTTATTGTTGCATTTAAACTTTTAAACAGTTTTTTAAGTAAAATGTTTTATAAGCTTGATACATTAAATTTGATAAATCATATATATATATATATATATATTTTCTCACACACATATATGTATGTGTGTGTGAAAATATTATATATATATATGATTTATCAACTTTAATGTATCAAGCTTTTATGTGTGTGTGTGTGTGTGTGTGTGTGAAATATATATATATTTTTTCTCACACACACATATATGTATGTGTGTGTGAGAAAAAAAAAAAAAAAAAATATATATATATATATATATATATATATATTCACACACACACATATATATATTCACACACACACACGTGTGTGTGAATATATATATATATATATATATGATTTATCAAATTTAATGTATCAAGCTTATAAAACATTTATTGTTGCATTTAAACTTTTAAACAATTTTTTAAGTAAAATGTTTTATAAGCTCGATACATTAAATTTGATATATATATATATATATATATATATATATATATATTCACACACATATATGTGTGTACACGTGTGTGTGAATATATATATATATATATATATATATATATATATATATATATATATATATATATATATATATATATATATCAAATTTAATGTATCAAGCTTATAAAACATTTATTGTTGCATTTAAACTTTTAAACAGTTTTTTAAGTAAAATGTTTTATAAGCTCGATACATTAAATTTTATATATATATATATATATCAACTTTAAT
Source organism: Torreya grandis (assembly GCA_037957365.1). Lineage (NCBI taxonomy): Eukaryota > Viridiplantae > Streptophyta > Pinopsida > Cupressales > Taxaceae > Torreya > Torreya grandis. Next base: position 908,765 of record JARHVA010002649.1, read on the forward strand.
GTATCAAGCTTATAAAACATTTATTGTTGCATTTAAATTTTTAAACAGTTTTTAAGTATATATGTTATACTCAAAATGTTGGAATTTGTTTCTCTATGATCTAAAAATCAACAATTTTAACTTTATAATTATATCCATCTTTTTAAAGCACGAATATCAATTTTTCTTAAAGTATTTCATTGTATTAATTTATTTGTATCCTCAAAAGAGTTAATGTTTAAAATTGCTCTTAAATTCCCCATGTTATTATCAATACAATACAAAACTGACAACTCAGATTCGTCTTAAGTTTGTAGTTCGAGTATATTTTTAGTAATAAAAATTTGCATTACTTTTACAACATTTTTACATGACATGTATGAGACATTAAAAATAATATTGTTATTAATGAGTGTCATAGATTTGTCACTAATTTATCATATTCTTGTCATCAAATTATCGTAAATATGCTATCCCTTCATTTTAAAATTATCATTAACATTATTATAGACCCAATCCCACCTTTATGTTCACTTTAAAATGTACCCTAAATTTATCCTAAATATTTAATAACTACTAACTAAGCAACAAATCACAATAATACCTAAGTGATGATTTTTTTTTAAGTGACCCGTATAGAAACTCTCTCCTCTAACAAGGCGCGTTAGTGATTTCCCATCTATTGTGTCTATTAAGATGCATTCTGTGTAATCTACTGAAATGTGCATGTACCTTGTAACTAGTTTTAGTGAAAAACTTGACCAATAGCCATTCATTGCCCTATCGATCTCTTCATTCTATTACTCCCACTTTGCCTTTTGTTAGCTCTCCTAATCACACACACATCATTTCTCTGTCACCCTTTGAAAATGTTATGTGATCATTCAAGGATACCTTCAAGTTGCCTACCTCAACTTCAACACCAATTTATTTTCAAGATGTACCTAGTGTTCAATTTGTGGTGGAAAAAATGGATTCGATTCTCATCCTTGAGCTAGAAAAAGAGGCTCATGCATCTCCACAAGTGGGCATCACCCATTTGGAAACCCATTCTCTCTAAATAAATTTACATTTATATGTGCACTTGTGGCCTCTTTATAGTGGAATGCACATCAATTAGTGATCGTGACCTCATCCTCTGATCAGGGCCATATTTTTGGGATGGGATTGGTTTATATTTAAAACCATGGTTTCCTGTTTTGACCCCTCTTCAAATTCCATTTCTTTAGCTCCAATGTGTATGAGGTTTGTGAACCTTCCCTTGCAATTTTGGGGCTCTTCTTGTCTGAAGGGTATTGGAAATGCACAGGGAAATTCCATTTTTCCTCTAATAAATCACTTGTAGATAATTTACAACCTTTCTTAGCTTTGTTTTGAAATCAATTTTACAAAGGGTTTGCCTAAGGATATTTGGTTTGTGGTGGATGGCTAGGTTTGGAAGAAAATTTTTGACTACGAGTGAGTGGCCTTAAAAAATGATTCTTATTTTTTTCACAAACATTTGGCTACTAATTGCCCAAAAAAGAAGGTTGTTAATTATTTTATTTCTTCTATATATTTTGATAAAAGGAGTAGAGAAGGAAAAACTCAATCTATGTGGTGATGTGGGGTTGAGGCTCATCATCACTTGGTGGGTCCAATTTCTCAGGACTTGGTTTCTAATCTAGAAGACATTGTTTTGGGTGAGGAGATCCCTTCCACTCCTCCTACATAGTATTCTCATCCTTTAGTGCCTTTTGATGAGGATGATCCTTTGAAGGCTTCAGATTTTAACTTTATGTCTTTAACATATATAGCGAATCCTTCCACTAGTGTAGGCTTGTTCCCACATTTCTACCTCAAAATGTTCTTCATCTATAGGTATTTAAAATTGGGGCTTCTTCTTCTCCTCTAATTACTATTTTAGCCTCTTTCTCTTCTTTTTCAAAAACCTCCTCTTGTCCCATTTTTGCTGAGGGATCTTTTCAGGTTTTAGAGGTTTCAAAGGTTTGAAAAGGTCATGGTTAGACAAAAGTCAAGATAAAGGAGCTTGAACATTCTTCCAACATATGAAACTAAGATCAATGAATGTCTCTAAACCCGAATTGTCCTATTTATGGGCTTTCTAGATTTTGAATTTTTTGTTTTGATGTTCATCTCTCTCTCTCTCTCTCTCTCTCTCTCTCTCTCTCTCTCTCTCTCTCTCTCTCTACCTTCCACCTCTCTTTCCTTCTCTCTTGTCTTCCTATCCATGTTATTTTTCCTCATGTACTTCCTTGTTAGTTTAAATTTTTGTTAGGCTTCTATCTTTTGTGCACTTCTTCTCTCTATAATTTCAAATAAGCTTATCGTCTTAAAAAAAGGGTGAAAACCCCAAATATAAGCCCTTCATTGTGTGTGTGTGTGTGTGTGTGTGTGTGTGTGTGTGTGTGTATGTATGTATACATACACACACACACACACACACACACACACACACACACACACACACACACACACACACATATATGTATGTATGTATATATGTATGTATGCACTGTTAACCAAAATTTGGTTACCATGAATGAGGATCATTCAAAACTTTGTTGTACTTACTCTTAATTTTTTTTATAGCCATCTAGGGTCTTCTAATTGTTATTTATTATGGTCTCCTTGTGTTTAGCAAAGTTTAAGGTATTTTTGAGGAAATTAAGGTAAGGTGTTTTCTTTGTGTTAGGCTTGTTTAAGTCATCTCTAGTGTAAACCCTTATTAGAGGTCTTTTACATCCAATTCCAACATTGTTCTAGGCTTGATAAAGTCAAATAAATTCAAAGAAAAGTTCCTTGTATGGCCCAACACTTGTCAAGTCATTTTAAGTCAGTTCCAAATGAGAAAAGGCAGTTACAAGAGGTTTTCAATGCCAAAAAGAGGGAGAATAACTTGTTTTTCAGGTATCCACATGGGTGCAAGAGAGAGAGATAACATGTTTCAATCTTCTCCAAGTCCATAAGACTCAAATCCATGCTCAGATAGTATTTTTCAGGCTAGAAGGATCATAAAACTTTTTAATCTTCTCTATCGAGTTATTGACAAGCAAAGGAGATTAATTGGTGTGTGCTTAGTTCATGAAGGAGTGTTGAATCAAATGAACTTAGGGGTTGATATGGGCCCTTATGACCTTCTAATCCATGTTCATAGTTCTCAAGTTGAAGTTCCCATCTCTATGAACCATCCTTAAGAGTGTAAGCCTCTCTAAAACCCTATAAAACCCCTACTAGCTTAGATTTTTCCTCATATTGGATTTTAGAGGTCATTGAAGACATGAGGATAATGGGAGAGGATTTAGGGGGTCTGTAAAATATGTTTATATGATATTTTAAGCCTCACTTGGTACGTGTAAGCTCAAAGAGGCAAGAAATCTTCATTTTGGAGCAGGTTGTAGGTTGAAGACCATAGAGTTCTTGATGTTTTGGGGTTTCCAACAGTTGGGGGTATGCTGATGATGCTCTCACATCTCCTACACACCTCCCTCATTATCTACAAGTTCATTAAAGAGTTATTCAATGCCTACATGGACCTAAAACTTCACAACATGCTAGTGACCTATAGTTTTCCATAAGCATTCAATGTAAATCAATGTAGCAGTTAGATTCCTAGTATATAAGGGCCTCCAATGCATTAAAAGAGTGAGAAGTAGAATGTTTTTATATGTTTGGTTTCTTAAAACTCATTCAAACCTTCTCAAACCATTGATTAGAGCCAAAAAGAGCAGAGAGGTTATGTTCTCATGTATATCAAGAGATTGTGAACAACTTGCAGGTGTAGGAAGTCAACATGGTCATGAGTTTGAGCCTCAAAAAACCAATGAGGGAATTGGTTTCCTATAATTGTAATAGTTTACTAGGCCTTAAAGAGTTTCCAATAGGATGGGTGACCTCAACACCAACTCCTCCAAAGTAAACCTATAATTATCTCAAGTTTGAAACTGTGTGCAAATCTACCTATGCAATGTGAACTAAAGAGACAAATATTGTACTGCATGAGAGGTATAAAGGTCTAAAACCCCATTATAAATGTTTTGAGAAGATAGAGAGATAGTTTCAAGATTATAATGAATTAATAATGCATCATAAAGGGCTTAAAGTGATTAAAATATAGACTTACAGGTCTCCATTTTTAAGCAAATGCAATAAGCCCTGCATTGAAAGATGAGGTTTGAGGATCAAATGAGTATTAAAATCTATGGTTAAGATCTGATAAGATGTGTTCAGGGTAGAATAAAGACAAGGAATGAGTGGAAGACCCATTCTTGTGCACCAACAAGTATTAGGCCAAGAAGGAACACCTACATGCCTGTGATAAGAATATGAAGAAGTTTATAGATCCTGAGGATATTTGATGAATACAAGGCTTAAAATATGAGGAATAATTTGGCAGAGATGTATACAAGCTCTAAACTCACTTCAATAATAAGAAAGTTCTAAACTAAGGTCATCAGGGTTGTTCATAAAAGATTGTCTCTAAACCCTAGTATTGGGTTAATCAAGTCTTAATGAGTTGAAAGGGTAAGTCTATATAGGGAATAATTTGAAAACATTATATAATGTCTATTAGACCTCAAGGAATTATTTTTTACCCAGATCAAGCTCTTTCATTTCTCTTGTGTTAGAATTAGCCCTCTCAAATTCTCACACAATCTTACATTACCCAAGAGGCTATTTTTTCTAGGCTAAAAACTTCATGCAGAATATGCATGTAGGGTTTGGATATTGCAAGTGTTAGAGATATTATCACACTCCAATATTTCATCATTAGTTATTCCTCAAAGGTTCTATATGGCATGAACATTCATTAAGGAAGAAGGTAGTCAAAACCACTATTTTGCTTTAAGAAGAGCTCGAGAAAGCCCAAAATCTTACTCATAACTATATAGAGAAGATGCATGGGGCCACAAGCTCTTAGGTTTAATTTAATACCCTTGTACACTCAAATTTAGTGGCATTAGTTCAAGGATTAGGACCCTCATCTGCATTAACCATTGTTAAGAATGAGAAGCACGTAAACCCTGCTTAAACCCTCTAAAATAACCCGATGGAGAATATTGACCTTCCAATTGCCTCAAATGGGTCGATATGGCATAAAAACTATTTAAAAAACTTATACACACATATATACACCAAAATGAGTCATTATTTTATCACGTGTGAGGCATGGTTGTACGTAATTTGGCCTAAGAATGACTCTTACAAGCCTGAAAATGCAGTTCTTAAGGGATTTTCATAGAATTTCGCTGAGTGAGACCTAGAAAAGTTCTTTGAAACCACATGTGACCTAGAGAAGGTATGGGATGATTCTACTAAAGTCTTATGAATAAGGTATATGGTGATTATAACATCATTTAGAGAGTTCAAGACAATTGGTGTTGAGCAAACATGTTATTACAAGTTCATATAAGACCTAATGCACCTATACCTTAGCCTTCGAGAGAGTTTTAAGCATGAACATAGGTAGAATGATTCTCTACATGGTGTTTAAGATTTTTTAAAGTTATGATAGTAGTCTTCAAACAAGGAACTAGGTCAAATATGGAAAGACAAACTTGTTTTTATGGTCTCTACTTGAATCAAGTAGGCCTCTCAATCAAGGTTCTACTAGTTTGAAGACACTTGAGCCTTAAATCCTCAGCTCCACCAAGATGAGAGAGACATTGAATTGGTCTAGGATGGCATTTTAGATATTAAAAAAACATGATCAAGAGTGCCACATGTTAAGACAAAGACTTGTAACTCCTTCTTGACCAAGAATAAGCAGTTTCAAATGAGGTTGAGGAGTCATCGAGGGAGTTGAAGATTATCTTCTACACCATTCCTCTAGAAGTTCATCATAAAAAAAGCAACACATGCTAAGGATATGGATAAAACTGATCTTAGACTCTCTTCTTGGATTGTAACTGACTTGGATGAAGTGGCACTTATCATTAGAGTTGTTTCAACATCCTTCTCCTCTTTCTCTCTCATTTTTTCCTATATATGCTATTTTGAATGGCTTGTTATGGATCTTTTGGCTAAGTATGGTGAATCCTTGAGAAATTAAACACTTTTACTATGCCTTATAATGTTGAATAAAGTTATTTCTTACATTCTCCAATCCTTGCAATCAGTGTACTTGTGTGATTGTTGATGAATCCTAGTAGTAGTTCTCTGACTCTCTCTCTCATTTGTCCTCTCCTACCTCTTTACAAATGGATTTCCCTCTTGCAGGTCACATGGTGAGTTTGGATAGCCTTGCATAGTTTAGAAGTATATTTTAGTCATTAGTGTCTTCTTTAGGCCTCTTGATTATCCCTTTTATTCAACACATTGTCCATGACCTTCATGTTAAAATACTCATACTTTAAGGTCCTTGTTGAGTAGTGTGATCAGATTCAAACTTAATTCATGATTTTAGTGTATTATAGTCAAGTAGAGGGTGTTAATTTGGTGCATCACTTCATTAGTTTAATTCACTTTATGTTTTCTCTCCCTTTTCCCTTGCAAGCAATATATCTAGTAGTAGTTTTAAGGTGATAGAATCAAGGGAGCTAGCTCTATCTAGAGATTCACCTCACTAATTAGGCAACCCACAACCTAGAGGTGTCTCTATGATATCACTTAAGTGAGTAGGTTTGAACAACCTCCTCAAAGGTGCAACTTTCGATGATATAACACACACACACACACACACACACACACACACACACACATATACACACATACACATACATATATGTGTGTATGTATATATGTATATATAATGTACTATGTATGTATGTATGTATATACATATATACACACACACATATTTACACACACACACACACACACATATAGTGTAATAAGGCGATGGCCCAGAAAATAGACATTTTCATGAATAAATAGTAAATGAAGACTTAGAAAGTAAAAAGAAGGTGAACAACTGAAAGGCAAGGGGTTGTTTACTAAAATAAATTTTAATTATATAAGAACAAATTTTTACATTGTATATATATATATATATATATATATATATATATATTAGTTCTTATACTCAAATTATTTTAGTAAATATAAAAAAATATGGTCAATCCACATTTTTTAGAATTGTTCTCACAACTTCACAAGTTGTGATTTAGAAGATATTTTTCAAAATCTAATCTGGTCAGTACTTAGTCATTTTTATGAATTTAATATTGAATATAAGAATTTCGGGGCCTAACTTTGAAAATTGATCTCCATTTTAGGTAAACATATAATCATTTTTTTAGGTTTTAGAACATTTCAAATTGTTTGTTGGCATTTTTAAGATTTATACGTTTATCAAAATTAAATTTTACAAACCGATGCACACCCAACCACTCCTTTATTTGTATTTTACTTACAATTAGGTTCCTTTTAGGCCAAAAACAACACAAAAACACCATAATCATTTACGAATAGTATCAATGGAGAAAAAATAGGGCACTTTTTTGCATGGTCATCCTAATTTAGTTTGAATTCATGCCAAAGTGGTGTGCATGGAGAAACATAGGTCTCATGGGTAACCCATGCACACCCAGCTACCCCTTTATACTAATTTTACTTGCAATTAAATCCATTATAGGTCAAAAGTGAGACAAAAACACTATATCCACTTATGACCAAGGTAAATGCAAACAATTTTAGACACATTTGTGCATGATCACCCCATTTCTTTTCAAATTGAAAAAAAAAAATTTTGATTGTGGCAACATAAATTGTATTATGACCCTTGCACATACAACCATCAGTTTATGTTAATTGACTTGCAATTAGCTCCATTATAGGCCAACAATCACACAAAACCACCATATCCACTTGCAACCATTGAAATGCAAATAATTTAGGGCACATGTATGCACGATCACTTTAATTCACTTTGCATTCAATCCAAAGTGGTGTGATTTAAGAAAAATAGGTTACATTGATGACCCACACACATAAAACCTACTTAAACTTGACCATTTAAAAAAATTGTAAATTAGACTCAAAATTCTAAAATTCATGTTCTTATAATCGAGTGTTCAGAGAGTTTTAGAGCTTTGTAAATGGGGAGACGAAGAATCATCCTCCATTGAAGGAGTTTCAAGCTCTCTTCCTTTGTTATTTGTTTCCTTTGTAGTTTTGCTTTCATGGTTGGTTGTCCTCCTTGGTGTGCCTTGTGTTATTGTAGGTGTTTTTCTAAGCTTTGACAGTTTACTTTCTTTTATTTGTTTTTTTAATTATTTATTTCCCCATGTCTTTATTTACTTTGTCCTCCCCATGTCTAATTGACGGTCCTCATTTTTTGATCCTTGGGGATTTTGGATAATGTTGGCTATCTATGCATTTATTCTTTGGTGGTTTATAGAGGTGGACAATAGTGACACCATTATGCGAGTGGAGATTATGGATGATGGTAGTTTTAATGAGACATGCAGTGAATCAAATTATTTTGAAAGTTTCCCTGATGTGAGATCTACTATAGATTTGGTTGGTGGGGAAAAAGGGAAAGAAAGGGAAAGTAAAAAGTTGTTCAATGAGATTTTATGATAGGAGGAGACTTTGAAGCACTTAGAGGGGAAAAATTTGTCCTTAGTGGGAATGAATTGGGTAAAGATGGGAACAACAACCAATGTTTGGCAAAAGATGGTAAGCCCCCTTGCATGATAAAAACCTTTACTTTGTTTCCTAATGATACCAGGGTTATTGGAGTTTTTTGGTTTGTCTGAATATAAATTCTTTGCCCTCTAGGTTTTTTTTACAATTGACTTAACATTGTTTGGGGGGGAAATGGTGTTTATATCACTTTTTGCATAATATTACAAAAGGGGGTTTTCATGATTTTGTTCAAAAATTTGAATATTCAAAGATGTGATATAAGTAAGCCCCTCTAGAATGTTGGTCAGTATATCTTCAAGGCTGTATCTTGGAGTCTTAATGTCGAATGCAATGATATTGTCTTTAAATCTTTACCTAGATGGGTTGATATAGAAGATGTTCCTATTCAACTTTGAAACTTTTTTCCATGAACTCTCAAACCAATAGGTGAAGTCCTAAGAATTGAAGACACTAAAAGATAGTTGGCTCATATGCATGCCAGAGTCTTGATTTCCTTGGAGCCACTGGAGGTTTTTCCAAAAACCCTAATTTTTAATATCAAAGGACAATCCTTTACATGTTCTATTAAGGGCTTGGGGGGCCTTAATGCATGGTTTTTTTGCAAGAATGATGCTCATCTTAAAAACAATTCCCCTTCTAGAAAAATTTGAGAATCTGAATAAGGAGTAATGGGCCTTCTCAAACCAACCATGATTTTATTATCAATTTGGGTTTTATCTCTATGGTTGAAGTTGTTATGAGAGATAAACCTTGTTTTGACCTTGACCCTAATAAGGGCATAACACCGTCTATTGAGCACATGAAAGTGTATGATACTAATGAATTTGAGGGTTTTGTTAGCTTTACTCACCCTTCATAAGTTATCCCCCTTTGAATGCAGATGATAAATATAGGATGTTATCTACTTCTTTTGGTTTGTATGTTGATAGTAAGGAGGTGGCTAAAATCAACGAGTTACTATTTGTTGTTGAGCTCAAGACCTATCTATCTAAGGGACTGCATTCTAAATCTTAGAAATAAGTTGTTCCATTCACAATTGAGAGACCTTCAGATGAATATGTTGTTATCTTGGATAACTCACCTAGGAGTGTGACCTATGCCCATGAGTCCCTTATTGACCTGGGACTTGAAGTAGTAAGTGATGTGCTGGTGTCCAATGTGGTTTCCCCACCCCATGACTTTGATTGTTTGGCTGGTATTTTTGCTACTGATTTTGACCCCGTGACCCCATAGATTTTGATTTTGTGATATCTGGGAAATGTAAAGGTGGTGTTAAGAGGTTGAAAATAGAGTCTAATTTCTGCCCCTTCTATGATTATTTTTAGGTGAGAAGGTAAGAAACGTAAGAGTGGATCTCAAGGGTGTGTTGATGATTCAAAAAAGAAATCAAAATAAAATAAGATGCGTCAATGATTCATGAGGCTTTATCACAATATAAGATGGACAAAACCCTCCAATCTACATAACTAGACCTGCCTCCTCTTGTGGTTATGAAGATAATCAATTAGAATGTGAGGGGGTTTGAATCACCCGAATGTAAGCCTATTGTTAGATACTTTAGGCGCTCAAGGGATGATATTGGTTTTATTTTACTTCAAGAGGTTAGGGATGTTGGTTTTAAGCAAGATTTTGTGCCAAGTTTAATTTGGACTAATGCCTCTCATTTCTCTACTAGGCATAATAGAGGGAAAGGTCGGTCCTCAATTCTTTTTAGGCATGATTGGATTGAGTTTGTCATGGATCATGGTTTCTCCCCATGTCATAGAGTAGTATGGATTCTCATTGAAAGAACCAACCAAACCTTTTGGGTTTGCAATGTCTATGCTCCAAATGACTATAGGGAAAGATCTGATTTATGGAATTAGCTTGCATCTAATCTAAAAGATGTTTCATGGATTACTGGGGGGATTTTAATATGGTTGAGGAGAAAGAAAACAAGCAAGGAGTTGAGTCTTAGTATTGGAAAGGCAATGAATTATTTTTATGGTCCAAATTCAAGTGTATTCATGAGATCTCTAACCCATCGCTAAAAATTCAAGCATATTTTTGTGCCCAGTTTGATGCCAAGAGAAGAAGAAAGGTTATTCATGATATTTAGGAAAGATTTATTGTTTTTGGAAATGTTTTATAGAGTGATCCTAGTGATGGTATCCTTTTGGACAATTTGTCCATTCTCAAGCATCATATTAGGTAACACTAGTTGTATTTAGTCAGAGGAGCTCAGATTCATTCAAGGTTATACTAGCTTAAGCTGGGGGATAAAGGGTCCAAGCTCTTTTTTCATTTTTTAAAAACTAAGCATTACATACAAAAGATTCTAATGATTGATTGTGGTGGTTTTATTTCTAGTGACCCGGTTGAGATGAATAAAGCCTTTTTTCTCTTTCTACTCTAATCTCTTTGCATCAGATGGCTCCAATCCTCAAATTAAGAGTAACATGAAGTTTTGTGTTAGGTGTATTCCTAATAAGGTCTCCCAAAAGCAAGCTACATTCCTTGATAGTGAGATATCCTTGGATGATGTGAAATAAAAAATTGATTCCTTGAAGGATGATACAGCCCATGGGATTGATTGTTTCCCAACTAAGTTTTATAAGATCAACAAAGAGTGGATTGCACACGATTGACTTGATATTTTTAAGGAAGCTTTTGAGGTTAGCTCCTTGGGCTCGGAGATCAACAAAGGGGTCATCAAGCTTATCCCTAAAGATGGGGACCAATATTAAGTTAAAATTTAGAGACTAATTACTCCTCTGAATTTATTTTACAAAATCCTAGCTATTTGTTTGGGGTAGGATAATTTCCTTTTTGTTACGTCTAATAATTTTGGAAACATAGACTGGGTTTTTTGAGGGCAGATATATCTTTGATAACCTCATTTCTAATTGGGAGGGTATGCATTGGGCTCTGCATTCTAGACAATATATTAGTATGATTTTTATTAAATTTGAAAATGCCTATGATAGAATCGAGTGAGCATTTATAGCTATGATGTTGAAAGCCTTTGGATTTCAAGACAGGTTCTGTAGATTGGTAAATGTTATATTTAAAGATGTTTATGTTGTTATTGAGGTTAATGGTGAGCTTACTAAGTCTATGGAGCTTTAACTATCCATCAGACAAGGCTGCCCTTGGCCCTCTCCTTATTTTTTATTGTGCTTGAAGCTCTACATTTTTTATTGAGAAACTCTATCTTTGGTCCCTCATTTAAAGGTATTACATTGTCATATGATTATGAATTTATTAATGTCTTATTTGCTGATGATACCACATTAGTTGTCCTACTCAAGGAAGATAACTTGAAGCAAGTTACCTCTAGGCTTGAGATGTATTATTCTGCCTCTAGTTCTAAAGTTACCTTGCCTAAGTCCCTTATGATTGGGTGGAAAGAGAGGCCGTCGGATAGGCTGGAAGATTTTGGATGGGTGTGGAAAGGACCTAACCAACTAGTTATATATTTGGATATCCCCTTTGTACTTAATCCCTCTTTCAAATAGATGTGGGATTGGTTATTTTCCAAGATCAATAAAAATATTGTTAAATGGCAGGGTCATCTTCTTTCACTTCATGGTAGAATCCAAGTGTCCCAGAAAGTGCTTTCTTCTTATAGTATTTACTATTCCTCTTGATATATTTTAAATAAAACATAGATAAACCTCCTACACAAGATTATTATAGAATTTCTCTAGTCTGATGATAAGGAAATTAGGAAAAGATATATTGTTGCATGGAAGATTTGTTGTGCTCCTAGGAAGTTTGGGGGGCTAGTGCTGAAATACTTGAGATTCCAAGGTATTACCTTTGCTAGGTAAGTGCACAAATTTGGGGATAAAAAGTGGCCTATCCATAGACATGATTTTCTTGAAATTTTAGAAGTCTAAACTTCTATAGATAATTTGAGATCTCTACATTTCAAATTTGAAGATAGTGTGAGAACATGAAATTTAGCATTTCAAGTCTAGTTTCCAAAATACTTTTTTTTTTTAAAAATGGTTAAGTATAACTAGGTCAAATATCTAAAATTTGAATAAAAACTCCTATTTTTTAAAGAAAATAGAGTAGATAGATGGCCTTGTGGTGCACTATATTTTATGCAACATTTAATATTCTTTGAAACCCTTTGGAGAAAATTTAGATAAGATCTTTTAGTTTGTGACCTATCTTATTTTATATTTTTTCAATGAAATTTTTTTTAATGAATTTTGCAAGTAAATAGATCCTTAAAATTGACAAAAAAATGGATAGTTGTTCATGTGGCGTGCCTAACTACCTAAAAAAAAGTGATTAAAAAAAAATGAGTATAGACTTAGGCCTAGTTTGTGACCATATAACTTGTTTTCACTTGGATTAACTAAATATAAATTACATGAACATGTATAGACATTTATGTTTGCGGCATGTAGTGGCCTAAAAAAGGTATAGTTAGAAATCAACATATTTTGAAACCTTAAATTAGTCCAAAAATTATAAAAATCATATTTTTAGAAAGAGAAGAGCATTTTTGTTATGATGGTATTAAGTTTTTGAATTTTCACGTTGAAATTCATAGTGTATTTGGTGATCAAAGTTAAATTTTGTTGTTTTTTATCATAACTATCAAACTCAGCTGTAGATTGATAGGTCCAAGCTTTTGGCTCAAAAATCCAAGACGTTCCCAAGCTAAAAGGCATGGGATTTGAATTACAGTTCAAATAATATGATCACATTAATAACATGATCATGTTATTAATACAATCACATTAACCACATTAGTAATGTGATCGTGTTACTTAATAACATGATCACTTTAATAATACGATCACATTATATATTCATAACACCCAAAAATCAAAAATTGCTATTTACCTCTAATTTTATATATGATCTTATATGTTCTTGAAATCCCTAATAGTGGTGTTATTTCATGTGATACGGGAAAGGTCCCTAACCTTGCATAGTGAATTAAGGCATCGTGGTATCACATTAGACTTCAAAAAATTTATAGGCATTTTAATATGTTGACTTGACTACTTATAATTACTTGGTTTTAAGGTGTAACTCATTATACATTTTATGATATAACTTATTTTATCATGAGATGTCATAAAATGCATTTATTAAACTTATGGACAAAACTTAGCCTTTGGAGTACCAATCTAGCTATGCATCTGAAGTAAATTAGGGCTATTTTGAGCCCCTTCAACTTAATTGCATGAATATAAAATGTGATTTGGGGGTTCATCAGCTTCAATTTCATTAGCTCGATTGAAACAAAGAGACACAATTTATTTATATGCAAGTTTTACATGTATAGAATGTGGTTTTGAGCTCAATAAACTTGAAGTCATCAACTAATGTATGCAAATGTTGATTAGTTCAATTGTGGAGGTAATTAGGGCCAAAATGAGCCACGTGAACATATTTTAAATTGTATAATCAATGTGATTTCGAGTGAAATTAACCCTAATGTCATGCCTTATATAATTAACCAAAGAGTTGATTCATTTAATCCAAGAGGTATTTGAGGCCAATTTGAACCCCTTCAAGAGCAAGATATGATTTGGGGCAAAATTAAGTTTGATTTTATCATGAATTGATCTAATTAGTCAAATTGTGTAATTAGGGGCATGATTTAGGAAAAATTGAGCCCTTAAACCAAATTTATGGCTCAATAAATTGTATAACATGTATGCAACTTGTATGGCTTAATCGGCCCTATTTTTATCAAAAATTCAAACATGAAGGTAATTTTCATAAATGGGAACAAACAACTCAAATTTTATTTAATTACCTTAGTGATTGGACCTTATATCTGATATCTTAAACCCTATACCATTTACCTTAAAACCTGAGCCATAAGCCCTAAACCCCAAACCCTTTAAATTGTAGACCCTAAACCCTAAACCAATAAATTTAGTCCTAATTAACATCTTTTATATATAGTAAGAACTAGGTTCACAAGGATTAACTTGGTAAAATATATAGTAAGAATTGGGTTCACAAAGATGAACTTGGTCAAAATTTCATCACTCATTACCACAACTGACTTAATTGGCTCAATCTGTGATGATGTGGGGAGTAATTGAGCCCAAAATCACAATATTTACTCACAGATCTAGGTTCAAGGAGCTCAAATTTGCCCCAATCACCATCATGATTATAACTTATATACCTTAAAACCTATACCCTAGGCCATAATCCCTAAATTTCTTAATCCCTAAACTCTAAACCATAAATATAAACTTTTAAACCTTGAACCAATCATTTTAGCCTAAATTAACATCATTTAGACTAAGAATTAAGTTCACAAGGCTTAGTTTGGCATAAATCACATGATTGATTACCCCATTTGACTAATTCACTCAATTTGCATGATGACATGGGGTCTAAAGACAACCCAAAAACACATTCTATAGTCACAAATGGGTCCAAGTGAATCAAATTATCCTTAATTATCTTTATGATTGACCTTGTGGACCCCAAACCATATATACATTAAAACCTGCCCTAAACCATAAACCCTAAATACTATACCCTAAATTATAAACTATAAACTTTCCCTATTTACCAATTGATTTAGTCCCAATTAACATCCTTTGTAGTAAGAATTAGATTCACATGGCATAAAATGATTAGACATTAGATACACCCTTAAACCTAAACCCTATGCCCTAATCCCTAATCCCTAAAACATAAATTGTAATCCATATGCCCTAATGCCCATTACATACCAAAAACTTACATGCCTTATGATATAACTGATTTTATCACAAGATGTCATAAAATGCATTTTTAAAATCTATGGCCAAAACTTAGCCCTTGGAATACCAATATAGTTGTGCATCTGAAGTAAATTGGGGCTATTTTGAGCCCCTTCAACCTAATTGCATGACTATAAAATGTGATTTTTGGGTTGATCATATCCAATTTCATTAGCTTGATTGAAGCAAAGAAACAATATTTACTTATATGCAAGTTCTACATGTAAAGAATGTGGTTTTGAGCTCAATAAACTTGAAGTCATCAACTAATGAATGCAAATGCTGATTAGTTAAATTGTGGAGGTAATTAGGGTCAAAATGAGCCACATGAACCTATTTTAAATTGTATATGATGTGATTTGGAGTGAAATTAATCCTAATGTCATGTCATATATAATTAACCAAAGAGTTGATTCATTTAATTGAGGAGGCATTTGAGGCAAATTTGAACCCCTTAAAGATCAAGATTTGATTTGGGGCAAAATTCAAAGTTTGGTTCTATCATGAATTGATTCAATTCGTCAATTTATGCAATTAGGGGTGTGAATTAGGCAAAATTGAGCCCCTAAACCAAATATATGGCTCAATTGATTATATAACATATGTGTGGCTTAACTGACCCTACTTTTATAATAAAGTCAAACATGAAGTAACTGTCATAAATAGGTGAATAAGTATCTCATATTTTCTTCAATTACCTTAGTGATTGGACACTATATCTGATATCTTAAACCCTAAACTATGTACCATTTAACTTTAACTCTAAACCCTATACCATTTACCTTTTAAACCCTAAGCCATAAGCCTTAAACCCCAAACCCTTTAAATTGTATACCCTAAACCCTAAACCAATAAATATAGCCCTAAGTAACATCCTTTTTATATAGTAAGAGTTAGGTTCACAAGGATGAACTTGGTCAAAATCACATCACTCATTTAACCATAATTGACTTAATTGGCTCAATCTATGATGTGAGGGATAATTAAACTCAAAATCACATTATTTACTCACATATATATGTTCAAGGAGCTCAAATTTATCCTAATAACCTTCACGATTGTACCTTATATACCCTAAAAACCTATATCCTAAGCCTTAATACTTAAAGTTCCTAATCCCTAAACTCTAAACCATAAATATAAACTCTTTAAACCTTGAACCAATCATTTTAGCCCAAATTAACATCATTTAGACTAAGAATTATCTTTGAAATTGATCTTATGTAGCCTAAACCTAAACCCTATATCTTAAACCCTAAACACTATATCCTAAATTGTAAACCATAAACTTTTCCTATTTACCAATAATTTAGTCCCAATTAACTCTTTTGTAGTAAAAATTAGGTTCACATGGCATAGATCAATTAGACCTTATATTCACCCTTAAACCTAAACCTTACATGCCCTAATCCCTAATCCCTAAACCCTAAAACATAAATTTTAATCCTTAATCCCTAATCCCTAAACCCTATGCACTAATGCCTTAATTCCTAATCCGTAATCCTTAATCTATATTAAGTATAATGCGATCACATTATTATTAATATAGACCAAACTCGCTTCTCAATGTCTATGTTTAATCCCAATTAAGTATTAAAAATAACACGATTGCATTATTCTTAATATACACAAAACTTGCTTCTCATTGTGTATGTTGAAGCAGAACCTAGTATCAAGAATAACATGATCACGTTATTGAATAACGTGATTGCATTATATAATGTGATTACATTATTATTTTTATAGCCTAAGATCACTTTTCAATGTCTATTTTTAACCCAAATCAAGAATTATGTCCCCAAAAACATTCTCTACATATTTTTCTGGGACCTGTGGTACTTGTATACTTTTGACCCCACCTTTGAAAAGCTATCAATTATCCTTAATGGGTGATGGATCATGATCAAGGAAGAGGAAGATGTTTAAATACATAACACCAGAGGAATTAGTAGATTTAAGAGAGAAAAACAAGATATGAATGCAAAAACTTCATGGGAGACAAGGTACAAACCCTAATACTGATGATCCAAATGCCATAGATAATGAGCCAATTGACAATAATGAATTAATCAATGATGAAATTGACCATAATGAATTTAATAATGATGAAATTAACCATAATAAAATAAATAATAATTAAATGGACAATAATGAATTAGATAATGTTAGAAGTTTACATTCAAAGTTCCAAGTTTTTAATTTTGTTGATGATGAGTCTATGTATGATGCTTCACCCCCCATGAATGAGGAAAATTTTATGAAAACAAATAATGATGAAATTAACAATCAAGAAAAATTCATGAAAACATATGATGAATAAATAAACAATGAAAAAAATGTCATCCCACCTCTAAACAATGAAAGTAATAATGATTTTGACACACTTTTTTAACAAATTCCATGATTAACAACACCTCCAAGAATTATGTGTAGTAAAGACAAGTACTTAATTGAAGTCAATGGAAATATTTTAGAACCAATGCATAACAAAATGTTTGATTGTTATTCAATAAGACTGGCTCAACAAATTTGAGATGGTTTCTTTCATAATTTGGATTATGATAGTCAAAGATGTCAATTATTTATTTCATTGATAAAATTGATTAAGATGAGACCTATAATGTAGACATTAGGACTAAAAACATCTAACATGGATGATGAAAACAATGAAATTATTGAAAATCTACATGATGCATATCATAATGTAGGCCCAAAATCATGTACCAAAGATTGTTATGCTACCCAATGTATACTTACAACTTATGCAATAATTGACTAAATAAAAAAAATGAATGGTTTCAAAAACAAGTCAAACACTTAATATCAACAAAAAAATATTAATGAAAAAAATTGGAAAACGTGAAAGGCTTAATAAACCTAGTACCAATGAGATCTGGGCATTCTTTGGTAGACTTCCATGAAAGGAAAAGGCTATAGCCGATACTCTCAAAGAGTAACTTGTTCAATTTTAGAAAGACAATACAAGAGTTTTGCCCAATGCAAGAGATATAGTGAAAATAAGAGTTGGTTCTCATAATTGTGAACCGCATCCAAAATATTTATTGGATATGACTTAAACACAATTTTACTTTATTTTTATAAAAACATCCACAAATTTTTATTTGTCAAATATATTTTGAAATGTCTAAACTTATTTATGTAAAAGTAAATCACACACGCACAACTTGTTATTGTAGGCAACATATTGAATTTTCAATGCACTATGATATTTTTGCCATATTGATTGTAATTTTCTTACTAACAACATTTTGTAGGAGTATGGCATTGGATTGCCACCAAAATCAGCCAAAGAATTTATTCCAACTATCTTTTACAAAAGATCGGAGGGACAATTATTTTATAACAAATCATGCTTAAATGAAAATTGCAGCATTCGTGATGGATTGTCAAAATTAAAAAAATGTATCCATGAGGAGATTACAAGTGCAATTAGACATGAATTAATTGATTTAAGCAAATATAAATCAATTACTTATCGAGTAAAAGATGGTAAAGAATCTAAAAGGTGTGAGCTTGTTACAAAAAATATACATGTTTCTGAATTTTTGGTCAAATTTAGGAAGAAAATTGTTTATGAGTATGCAAGGCACACACATAGGGATAGATGGTTGGTTGAACGTTTTAAGATAAGCAATGATACATTCCTACTTGGTTTGATTATTTTAGTAGTTGAATTTGCTAAAAATTACACATTTAAACCCCAAATGGAAGTTCAATCAAAATATTATAACTCACCACAAGTTATCATATTTGTGCATATAACATTCATGCATGCACCTGATAGTATAGAGCAACAATAAAAAATATTAAGGGAGTACTATTTTTATATCATCGATTACCAATCACATTGTTTAGAGTGTGTGCAATGTTGTTTTCAAAAGTTCTATGAATAGTTGACTCAGAGGAACATTACTTTCAATCAATATTACATTTGGTTAGACAATTGTACATCATAATTCAAAAGTGCGTAGATATTTTATTGGTTGCACAGGATGCATGTTACCACTGGTGTAGAATAAATTTAAAGTTTCACCGAGGTTATCCATGTAAAAGAGGAGCATGATGGTACTAAAACATGTGTAAAATGAGCTATTGCAAGGGAGGAGTTGAAATTCGAAGAGGGTGTTCATTTGATAAATATAAAAAGTATGGTTGAATGATGTAATGAGAACATGTGTCATGGTGATCAACCAAATTCTATTCTTAGTAAACATTTATGGTTAATGAGGGAAGAAAACTTTACAAAGTATGAGGATTATATGAATCTAATAGGTTCAAGTGACCTCCACTCATTTCATATCTTAAATGCATGTTTTTGGACTGTTCATACGAGATACTTGGCATGTTTCTATTCTATACGCATGGACTCTATTTGGAATAAGTGTGAGTCACAAGAGTGGGTGAATGATTTGAGTTGTAAACCTCTAATTTCATTCAACACATATCAAGTTCCAACAACATTATAACTTATAAATATGACATCATCAGATGACTTTGACCATGTATCTGATCTAGTGTAGCCAGGTATAATATTTTTCATTATGTATAATTTATTATCATTATATATATATATATATATATATATATATATTCATAATGTCACTAAAAATAGTTTTTTGTGATACAAAACATGTTTTTATGTTATTGAAAATGAGGATAATGAAGATAACATTGATTACTACTTATGTTAGTGTGTGGAGAGAAAAAAATAGACTTCCCCAGTTATAAATAGAAAAATATTGACTATCCCACTAGGTCAGTGGTAGTAATTGAAGCTTGGTTTTGACAATATCCTATTAAATATTCAAATAAATGGTTGTTTGAAGAGTTTTAAATGCTTAAAAAGATATTGCACTATTCAAATTTTATTCTTACAATGAATATTTAATTGCCAGATAAGCTTCCACCTTCACGTGGTTAGCACTGTTAGTAGATAATTTTATATAATTTAAGCTAAGATAAGCTTAGGTTGGATGTGATTGAAGTGATAGATTCTCAAGTAGAGGTCCTGGAGGCAGGAATGACAATTGAAGCTCAAGAAGTTGCTTGTTTAATGTCAAAAAGTTGCATTTTTGGATAACTCACTATAGCTTGTCTAATGGATTGTTATCAAAAGTTCCACCTGAGTGATATAGGGTGTGATGAAATGGATTAAAGAGGAAGGGGAATAATCTAAATGTTCATAAAAATGACTTGTAGGTTTTGTTTTATACGTGTTTGAACTTAGCTAAAAATCTACATTTTCCCTGTATTAGTAAGGGCATTTTTGAGGTCAAAATGGGTGGTGGGTTTATCAATTAGACCTAATGAGAGGCTAAGAACTTAATCCTATACATTATCCATCCTCCCTAGAGGTTTTGACAGTGTTAGTTTTTGGTCAAGAAGCATCAAAACCACAATTCTACAACCACAACTTAAACTTTGACAACATTTATTGTTAGTGTTTTTTTTGCGCTCTTAAATGGTAGTGAAATTACACTTTTAGATAGATTTTAATGTTGTGGAAGTGTGATAATATGTAATTTTCCTATCTAGATGTGATCTAAGTGATAGATTCTTAGGTGGAGCTCCTGGAGGCAAAAATGGTAGTCAGAGTTTAAGAAGTTTGTTCAATGCCAAAAAGTTGCATTTTTGGACCTGTCACTACAACTTGTCCAATGGATTGATCTCAAAGGTTAAACTTGAATGTTGTGAGGCAAAATTAGAGGGATTAAATAGGTAGGGGATGGATCTGAAGGTTCATGAAAATGACTTATAGATTTTATTTACATGTGTTTGAACTTAGGCTAAAAATTTGCATTTTTCTTGTATTGAGAAGGTCATTCTTGAAGTTGGAATGGGTGGTAGGTTTGTCGATCAAGCCTAATGGGAGGTCAAAAAATTATTTATGGACATTATACACCCCCCCAAATGTGTTGGCAGTGTCAATTTTTAGTCAGGAAGCATCAGAACCACAATTATGCAACCACAATTTAAACTTTGACAACATTTGTTATTAGTGTTTCCGAGTTCCTGAATGGTAGTAAAAATGCACCTTCAGATGGATTTGAACATCATGGTAGTGTGATAACATATAATTTACCTATCTAGATATGATCAAAGTGATATATTATTAGGTGGAGATCCCAGATGTAGAAATGGTAGTTGGATCTCAAGAAGTTGCTTGTTCAATGTCAAAAAGTTGCATTTTTGGACCCCTCATTGCAATTTGTTCAACAGATTGCTCTCAAAGGTTCCATTTGATTGCTTTAGGGTGTAATTATAGGGATTAAATATTTAGGTGAGGGATCTGATGGTTCACTTAAATGACTGACAGGTTTCATTTTATGTGTGTTTGAACTTAAGCTAAAAAATTATATTTTTCTTATATTGGGAAGGGTGTTCTTGAGGCTAAATGGGTGGTAGGTTTGTCGATTGGGCCATATGGGAGGCCAAGAACATGTTCCTAGATGTTATAATCCCCCCAGAGGTGTTGGAAATATCATTTTTTGTTAAGGAAGCACTAGAATAATAGTTTTGCAACCACAACTTAAATTTTAACAACATTTGTTGTCAGTGTTTTTGCACTCCTGAACAGTAGTGAAATGTAATTTCAGGTGGATTTGAATATCATGGGAGTGTGCTAACATGTAATTTTATTATCTGGATGTGATTGAAGTGATATATTCTCAAGTGGAGGTCCTAGAGGTAGAAAGGGCAATTAGAGCTCAAAAAGTTGCTCGTTCAATGCCAAAAAGTTGCATTTTTGGACCCATCACTACAACTTGTCCAACATATTAATCTCAAAGGTTACATCTAAGTGTTTGGAGGTGAGATTAAAGAGAATAAATATGTAGGGGGATCTAAAGATTCACAAAATTGACATATAGGTTTCATTTTATGTGTGTTTGAACTTAGGCTTAAAAATTGCATTTTTCTTGTATTGGGAAGGGCGTTTTTGAGGCCAGAATGGGTGGTGGGTTTGTCGATCGAGATTGATAAGAGGCAAAGAACCTGGTCCTAGACATTAACTGTGCCTTGGATGTGTTTTCAGTGTCATTTTTTGGTCAGGTAGTATTGAGATAACAATTTTACTAAGCTTTTGGCTTATAGAAATTCTAAGTAAACCCGAAGTAAGGATTTCATAAGTAAAACACCTTTAAAAGTCAAACAATTAAACAATAAGGTCTAAAAATTTATGAGTAGTTTAAAAATGCATCTTATAACTTAGTCCAAGTATCATTGGGTTTACAATAGGTTTGCAATTGCAGGTATAGAGGACTGTTTTTATGTACACCTATAAAAGACCATTTTTGATAAAGTTGTGCATAAGGTAAGATGAGTTTTTGGTTGATTTGAGTTTTATAAACTTGGGTAAGGGTTAAAACATTTTAAAATTTCTAAAAGACTACTATAAATATAATTTTTAAGAGATACTAACTATATTTTGATAAATTGACCTATTGGAGCAACACTTAGGTCTAAAGACTTATAAACTTAAAAAGATAGAATTTAAGAATGAGAGCTCAATCTCTTAGAGAATTAAAGTTGGTTGATTTATTGTAAGTTTTGACATCTACATAAATCCTTGAGTTTTATTAAGGCTTATCCAAAGTGTCTTAAATAATATTATTCAAAATAAGGAGAGTAGATTTGAGATATTGATGACTAGTTAAGAACAAACCTAATGAGTAATTGAATAGTTTAAAGGAAGATTGTTTGAGAGTGGATTTTTAATCAAGTTGAGAACAAGCGTGGATAAGTGAGGTTGAAATTATTCATGATCTTATAGCATATGAATATGAATTTCATAGCCTTATTAAACATAGAAGAGCAAACTGTGCATTAGGTGGTATGAGGAGATGATAAAGGGTTTTGGCCAAAGATGGATCATTGTCTCATGAGTGAATATTCTGTTTCAAGTCAATAAGGTTCCCTTTAATCAAACTAAAGACATTATATTCAAGGTTAGTCATAAGTTCATCTTAAAAGTTTATCAAAGATAAATTTGTAAAGACAAAGAAGTAGACCATGTACATGGTCACCAAAAGGAGTTGAGTGCAAAAGAGGTATTGATAGAGATTATTTGAGAGATGAGGGAAAATATAAAGGAACAAGAATCATAGAAGGCATACAAGTAGTAGGCCTAGTTTCAATAAAATATAATAAAAAAGGCATTAGAGCCAGGTGAAGGTGAAATATTAGGTAACTTACAAGTATAGGTATCTGAGTGAGAAATTTGCAGAGATTTATGAATGAATTTATGTCTTTGAATTTATGTGTTTGAACATGATTGGGTATGGGTTTTAAGTGAAATAAAATTGTGTTAGTGATCAATTGAAAAGTTATAAATGGATGATGACAATGCAAAATAGGTAAGAGTGTCATTAGTCATTTTCACAACACACAATTAAATAAAAACTTTAATTTAAAAAAATATAGGAGATCAAAGATTTATATCATTGAAAAGAATATTTTTTAATCCTAATTTGTGAAAAATATTAAATACAAAATCTAATAGATAATAGTTTGGAAGATCAAAACAACACTATACAATAACATTTTAAATTAAAAATGAATATCAATTAGATAGATTGCCATGATAGGCATGCAATATAGACATATGTGTACAATGTCAATAACACATTGATTGCTATGATAGGCATTCAAAAAATTGCGTCTACCAATATAGTATCTAATGTTGGGTGAATGCCATATACTTATATACAATGCCAAAAATATGTAAATTACTATATAGGCATACAAAAAAGTACATCTCATGTAAGACATCATATTCATCAAATAGCCTCCCTCTCTTTGCCTTCCTTGAATAAGACTCGCCCTGGGATGCCTTGATGGTAAATGGAGACCCCTCTAATGCCTTGGATTGCTCAAAGGTCCAACTACAGGTCCTACGCTCATAACTTGCTTGCAATTGAACCTATTTAAATACAAGTATTATTACAAAATTAACATAAAATACATTCAACCAATTGTTAAGAAATTAATTTTAAACTACAATAAAAAATCATTAAAGCATGCACTTATTGTAATCTTGCGGTCCTGCTCAATCTATTTTTGATGTTCGAATAAGTCAGTGGTAGGTTCAACTGTTTGAATAGGCATCTAAAATAAGGAAGAAACATGAGAAGCTTCCCTATTAATCATATGATTGGGACTATCAGATGTCACAAGATAACCCTGCACACACAATACATTCACATAAATTATATTTTCCCCAAGTATGTTGTAAAATTATTGAAATAAATCATAAAATTATTAAAATAATCTATTTTTACAATTCAAAATTATAAGTTAATATATACCTCTGTCAATCCCTGTGAAGATGACATTGCATCAACAATGCCTATGTCTGTCTCGACTCACAGTGATGGACGAGTGTCTACTTGAGACATCAATTGTTCATCTAAACAAGGTCTCACTTAATTTTCTATAAATTATCAAAGATATATATGGCAATTTTTCCTCAATGTAAACTACAATATATATGGCAAGGTATTTCAATGTGCATATCATGAAAAGATAATGTAAACCAAGAATCATGGAAGTGTAACTACCATGCAATGTTCAATGGCCATGAATAATAAGTATTTTGTATGTTGGAGGTAATATAAAAATTATAATACATGTAAGAAGTGTGAGTGGAAGAGTAGGAGGTAGAGAGAATAGTATCACTTCGAGAAGGCAAAGTTAGGGAGAGAAAATGAATAAGAAACATATCAAGAACATTATCCTTACTTATAAAGCTTCTTTGGATAGAGTAAAACATAAATAAGTGTCTAAAAATTTATGATCAATCATATGGTGTTCATATCTCTAGCCAGATAAGATTCAAGTTAGTAGTCTATAGGTTCAAAGTGGTGAAACCCAAGTTTCAATACTCTGTCTTCAAGGATAGTCAGAAAGAGGAGAACATAGTCAATTTAAAGTGTCATTATATATGATTGAAAGATGAGTAAGGGTTAGAGGAGATATATGAAATGAATGTATACACATTTAAAATCTCAATACTATTGAGAAAATGCAAAATACATGGGAAGACTATATACAGTCCAATTAGTAAGAATTCTAATTTTGCATAGTCATAAAGAAAGACCATATAGAGTTCCTAGAAATAGAGTTGAGGATTTAAGGTATTGTGAATGTTGTGGGATATTATTTTTCCATGTGTGTGATTCTTTTAATTTATCTCAAATGAATGTAAAGGGTTTTAAGGGCTTATTTTGTCTTATTTGTTGACATAGTCATGTTGGAGGGGTACAAAATTATGTAAAACTACATGTTGGGAGTGATATAGTATTGAGGAAGGAAAAGTAATAGTTTGAGAAGATGCATGGGGTAAGGGCAGAGCCATTTCAAGCCTTAGAAGCTTTTATAAAGGTCAAAAGGTCATTCTAGCTCATTCATTATCTTCTCGGGTAGGTGCAGGACTTAGACAACACAAGTTAGGGTTTAAAATTGGAAAATGAGATAACAAGTGATTTAACTGATGAAAAGTCATTAAAATTTGTGGATAGTTATATTTATATAAGAGGAAGAGGATTTTAAAGGTTTAAAGTTGATTTGAGTCCTATGATACGTTTTCACAGTTAGTAGCCTTGAATTAGGCCTAGGAAACCTAATTAGTCTTGAGGGGTGTTGAGTTAGGTGTTCTCCAAAGAGAGTTAAATTATGAAAGTTTGTGTGGAGATATGTGATGTAAAGGGGTCGTTGAATTTGGGTTTGGTTTGGTTGGGATCTTTGTATTTTACTCAGAACAAGGAGGTTTGCCTAAAAAAAGGGCTAGTAGAAGGAAGGTGTCATAGAGGAAAGAAGAGTTAAGTGAAGATTTGAAGTTTGGGTCTTATGTGGAATGGTTGGATGCATGAAATGAGATGTAACTAAGTAGATAGATGGTATTATGAGTATTATGGAAAGAAAAAATCAAAGTAGCATGCAAACCTATGAAAACACATAAGAAGATTGTAAAGAACAAAGCAAGGATAAAGAGAGAGAACATGAAAATAGAGTATGAATTGAGGAGGTTGAAGTTAAAAGGAAATATTGTAGAGGTAGTTGATTATTAAAATGACTTCAAGCAGAGAAAGAGGATTAAGTGAATACAAGGAGGATTAAGAACCATTGAGTAGGTAAGAGTGAACAAGAAAGACCTAGTAAATGCAAAGTGATCAAAGAGATAAAGAGGTTGAAGACAGAAGATAAATAAGGACAAGAAAATATCAAAGCTGGGTATTTAGCAAAGGTAAGTGTGTGTTTCCATCCATATAATGTATAAGTAAAATGTGGCATCCTAAAAGAGACAGATGCAGTAATGGATGGGCTAGTAGCTGGATCTAAAAATGTATACAATGGCTACGTCAAATCAAATGCTATAAATGTTGACTGTGATGATGAAGGCACTATCACCTCCTGAGACATAAAAAATGACATATATATTATTCAATTTCTATGTAAATGAATTGTTAACTAAATTAAATTTGTAAATATAACTTAAATTTAACATGACATTTATATAAAATATACCTATATTTGTGTAGTGGCTGATGTTTGCACATCAAATGTGCATGTCAAAAACCCATCCCTCATAAGCATATTATCCAAGCCCTCTGAACCACTAGTGTCATCATCATCAAAAGGTCCAATGTATATAAATCCACAAGAACTGCAAGGGTGGGGTCAGGTATGCACACTAGGTGGTGTATCTTTAACATAAGTCTATAAGAGCCTACTCTATGTTGATTGAGTGTATCAACGAGTGAACTTAGAGCATGCAGAGTGTCGATCTCCATGACCTGCTAAACTATAGAGGGGATCTCAAGTTCAAGTGGATTTTGGATATGGATCTTTGTAGGTTGATTAGTTGCATGACGTACACCTAGTTGATCTTGTGTAGAGCCTTTCCCTCAGCCCTAAAACTCACTATAATTAAAATAATTCAAAATCTCATTGAGGATAAACTCACAATAGAGTTTTCTTAAAAATTCAATAGGACCTCATGGTTGTTACACAGTGGATAATCAAACACCATCCACTATTGGTCTCAAAAATTGGTTGTGATTAAATTATGTTGGCAATAATGAATTGGAAAATATTTAGCAGTTACCAAAAATGGTGCATTGGTGGTTGGGTCAATGAATAAGGCACAAATAGAGGCTTTTGATATGTCTTCATTATTGACCTCAAGTGCTGACAATTTTTTAGCATAATAGCCATATAACTATCTTGATATAAAGCACATCTGTCAATTTGACTCGTTATAGAGTTAATTTGACCTAATAATGTCTCTAGGGAATTGGCTAGATAGGTCTAATGGGTGTTGGTGGAAGTGGGATCCCTCATTCTCCCAATTAATTATTTAATTTTAATTTTATTTCTCACAATGTGGTCAACTAGACTCTCTAAACTGCCTAGGGGATTTTGTAGAATTGTAGGAGGGTTAGGTGGAGGGATAGGAGGAACAAGAGGGTTCTGTGTAGGCTTAGGTAGAGGGTTAGGAAGAGGAAAAAGAGGGTTATGTGGAGAGTTAAGAGGGTTAAGACGAATAACATGAGGGTTAGTAGGATGGACTGTTCACAACAAATAAATTACCACTAAAAATTAAGGTTAAACAATGAAAATAACTCAAAAAATACACAAATTTAGGTTAACAAGTGTAGTTTTTTAGAACTTACCTCTTCTACATAGCAACATAGTTGATTAACAACTTCTTGGGATGAATTATGGCAAGGTTTAGCCTCTTTCACCCAAAACACAATTGCGGAATGGCAAGGTTAACAAAGGAAGCTCAAATGCAAAATGAAGAATTTTGTATTCAGGTTTCGGTTTTTATTTTTTTTGGTTACACAAGTAAGGCGATTGCATTATTAACGTGATTGTGTTATTAAAAATAATAATAACATGATCATGTTATTAACGTGATCGCATTGATCGTGTTATTTAATAATGCAATCATGTTATGGCTTGGTAATTACCGAGCCATAATTTAAATAACATGATCATGTTATTTAATAATGTGATTGTGTTATCAAAAATGTCCACGAAATTGTTCCCCAACTTCATGCACTTATCCTGCTATCAATTATATTATCAGAGATTTGATGGGGTTAAACCTTGGAAAGTGTTGATAAGGCACAATATTGTCAGAGGGTTCCTCAAAGGAAAATTGAATTGGAAAGGGATACATATCTTTGATCTCTTACCTGGTTCTTTATTTGTTAAGGTTGCAGGGTCTCCTATATTTTGCTCAATTTGGAAGGCTTGGGAAATGGTAAAACATTTAGTTTTTATGCCTCCTATGATTAATGGTCTGAGGTTAAGGTGTTAGGGGTATAGGTCCATATGGTGGAACCTTACTTTCAATAGATGGCCTCTTACTTTGACCAAGGGATGTTTTTAACTTTATTTGGTTTTCTAAGGGTCTAAAGAGCTTCATGCACCTCTTTTCTCAAATTGGTTGGGCTTCATGGATTTAAAGTAAGAGTAGCTTTCAAATTCTTTCCTCTCAATGAAATACATACACCCTACTCTCTAAGGTTCTTTAGT
Organism: Torreya grandis; assembly: GCA_037957365.1. Lineage (NCBI taxonomy): Eukaryota > Viridiplantae > Streptophyta > Pinopsida > Cupressales > Taxaceae > Torreya > Torreya grandis. Next base: position 937,639 of record JARHVA010002649.1, read on the forward strand.
CTATGAAATTTGTCTCTACATTTGATGAGGAAGATGAGTTTTGGGATAAAATTAAATGGATTAACAACCTAACTTTTAATGAATTCCCTATGAAGATGTTGTATAACAAGATCGATTTCTCTAAAAGTCTGTATCTTAGCCTTAACCATATTTGGCATGTTTGTGATCCCCTTTATAACTGGATGTTTAGATTTTACGTGATTTGGGCCTCTTGTCTTGAACCTAAAAAGTCATGTTTCATATGGTTATTGTTGCATAATAGTTATCTATTGGGTCTATTATTGTGAAATTTAGAATTTGTGAACCTTCTATCTAGTTTTTCGTGATGTGGAAACTATTTGGCATGTTTTTTTAAATGTCCATTTGCTGCTAATATCTAGAGCTTTTACCATAAAAGTTGGTGTTCTTTGTTTGGATGTGATATTTTATGGGTCAATATTGCATTTGGTTATGCTTGTACTAAAAATAAAGTTCATTTATTTTTTCATAAGTTTTGATTGGTTTTCTCTACTAAAGTCCTTTGGTTCATTTAGAAGCAAAGAAATATGGAAGTTTTTCAAGATAAGGCTAGGGTGCTTACTAACTTCAATGTTGAAGTTACCTTTATATTTTTTTTCTTTGTAGATATATCTTCAGCGTAAAATTTTATAGGCTCAGTTTAAAAAATTCTTGAGGACTGGAATGATGAAGATCTACTCTAATTATTTACTAAATACAAGCAGTTATCTAAGAATGACCCCTCCTCTTGATTAGAGAATCAGTCATGGCATAGTTTTTAGGTCCAAATTTATGAATTTGAGTGGGATACCATGAAGGAAGCCTATTTCAAGCAATCGTTTGATCATGTTCCTAGTTAGGTCGGCTCATGAGAGTTGGATAAAATTGGGACATATTCTAGGTAGCTGCTAAGAGTGACATGCTAGTAGCTTTACAAGAGCATAATTATAAGGTTATTCAAGATGGCTCTAGTTGTCCAATGTCTTAGCTATTGAGGAGAGTGTTGACCTTGATATTGATATTGTTTTGCATGATGAATTAACTAGTGGGAGTGACCTGCCTACATTTGGAGGTGGTTTGAACATTGAGCATGGGAAAATTATTGAGGAATTTGTGAATGAGATTGCATTGAAGCTTGAAAGGGTGATCGAGAAGGGGAATTCGATTAACATTAAGGTTCTACTTAGTTATGTGATGAAATCTAAATGAAGAAAATACTACAAAATGTTGACAGTCTGCCTCTGCCAGTGAACTTTACTCAACAAGGACCTATTTATGATGGTGGTGGATTAGTAAATATGTTTCTGGATGATCATGGTTATGATTACGTTTATAGTTGGTTGTCCTTGTTAAGAATTGTCCCTTGGTGATTTCTATTTTTGTTTCTGTTATTGTTTTAATTTTGTTGGTGCCATGTTGGTGTGGATTTTTTTATTGTATTAATGTTTCATATATGTTGCTACTTATAATATTGTTTTGAAGCCTCTTTAGCTGGTTATATTGTGGTTTCATCTTTGGATGTATAGATTTTTGTAAACGTTCATATAATATATTAAAAACATCATGTTCTTATATCATCTTTTTATTTTGAGTGTATACATCTCAAATAATTTATACAAGTTGAGGTTTCTAATTTTTTAGAAAAATAATTGTCCACTTAAGACTCCCTTTTAGCCTACCATTTCCATACATTTACCTCTATATCTTAAATCATGGCAAATTCAACAAAATTGTCTTATTGGTGATGTAAACACCAAGATAATTCCCACCGTGATAATCTAATTGTAATGTTTGTGAGTACGTAAATAATTAATGACCAACCTACACAAAATTTAGCTCAACCATAATATATGTCAATGTTTTAAGATATATGACTTCATTGATAAAATTACTTCTCTAGATTGATGTATTGCACAACTCAACATTTTTTTACCATTTTATTTGCAAAAAAATCTTGCTCAAGGGTTCAATACTATAATGATAATTTATATTATATGATTAATTTGCATTTTGCCTTCTTAAATACGAATCAATTTGACTAAAATAATGAGAAATAGACTAGAGCATTCTACAATTATGAATTGTATATAATAATAAATAGAGAAATATTATATGTTATAATGGAGTAAAAGTTACACTAAAAACATTTGATAAACACAAGAAATTATAAATAAAGATTGAGTTACTATATTTTAACACAAGAAATTATAGATAAAGATTGAGTTACTATTTTTTAATAGAGAATGAGTCTCTTCGTTTACTTTATGAGTTTTATTCATCTTTATTTTATATTAAGAAGTTATAATTTGATGGAATATTTATAAAAAAATTATTTTATAAACATATTATAATATGAAATTTTAATATTTAATTAAATATACATTTTACTATTTAATTACATGTGCATTGAATACATATGTATATGTGGTAGATTTTTAAACATTTTGAGGCCACATTGAAAAATGATGCTAGACATTAGCTAGATTCTATGCACGATTCGCCCAACATTTCCCATCCTTGAGCTAGGGCAAGAGGCTCGTGGATATCCACAAGTGGATTTCATTTGTTTGGAAACCCCTTTTCTCTAAATAAATTTACATTTATATGTGCATTTGTGGCTTCTTTATAGTGTAATGAAAAGCAATTGGGGATCATGATCTCATCCTCCAATTAAGGCCCTATTTTTGGAATGTGTTTGGTTTATATTTAAAACCTGGTTTCCTTCTTTTGACCCCCTTCAAATTCCATTTATTTATTTCAAATGTGCATGAGGATTATGAACCTTTAATTGTAGTTTTGGGGCTCTCTGAGTTTGTAGGGTATTGGAAATGCAATGTGGAAATTTGTAATGACCCCTACCAATAAGCCACAGGAAACCCCTAATGTTGTTCTGTGAAATTTCAACAAACACTTGGCATGCAACTGAATAGCACTGCTGAGAACTAATTCCGTACTTAATAAATTGTTGTGCAACAAATCCACAATAGGCTGATGTAAAAATGATTACCAAATGCACTCGGCTGGAATTGACTGAAGTTGCAAAAATTTTGCTCACTGATAGTTGCCAGGGCTGAAGATGTACTGAAACTGAAATGCCTGGATGGAGTGCCTAAAATTCTTTGAAATGAAAACACCTTTCCCCTAGCACCTCTGCGAACTGAATGGCACAGTTATGGTTGATTTTTGACTACTTGCTAAAACTAGAAATCCCATTCGTATGGCCGTACGGATTTGTGAAAAACCTTCAAAAACCTCTTCAAAAATCCTCCAAAATGCTACCAAAAATTGCTTCCTCGAAGAGTTTGATTATGCCAAAATTATTCTTCTTCTTGCCCAAAAATGTTGAAATACTAAAGATTTCTTAGCTGAGAATAAACCACCAAAATTCTCCAATTTAGCACACTTGAACTGGATGAATACCAATTCCTCCAAGCAACCCTTCAGAGGATCTTTCACCTCCTCAGTTATGCAATCACTTGAGAGGTATCATTCTCAAGGATTAGACTAAAAATTTGCAGACCATCAGGGTCTACAAATGCCCAAGAAGCCAAAATGAGAAAAATAAACTTGGATTCCAAATGAGAGACCCAAGGGTCTATTTATTCACTTTTTGGAATCTTCTTCTAGAAGCCACTTGCTTTTTTTCTAGAAGTATCCATAATATTCTTATAAAATCTCCTTGCACTTTTTAAATAAAAAGTAACTTAATAAAATAAAAAGTGCACTTCAATTTAAAAATATAACATTTGGCCCCATATAATAAAATATAATGAAAAATCATATCTCCAAGAGCAAAATAGGCCATCCAATCCCCAAATAAATGCTTGAATGACTCTCTCATCATGATCATCAGTCTACGAGAGTCCATAATAGACTGATCTCGACACGTAAAATGATGTTAGCCGGAATGGGGACATGACAATCTGCCCTTCCTGAAATTGCTTGTCCCCAAGCAATGGCTGAACAAGAAACCAATCCATCCACCTAGATCCTAAATGTAATCATGAACTAAACTATTGTCAATCAATGTAGGCTCCTGCAACAACCTCTGAAATATAACCAAGAGGAATCCATGTATGAATCATGAACCACTGCTCAACTGGACCCCAAGTCCATAACTGCCACAATCAGGAACCCATGTGACACCAACTCTCAAGATATCAGAACCCAAGAAGCATGGACAACTCAAATTGCCAACACCGCAAATACCATATACACATTCCACCGTGCTATGTGAAAGGCACACTCCAACTTTGCAACAACTTCCATATGGAACTATGCCAAGTGCATAGAATCCACACACTGTACATCTACTGTAATCAACATATCTCTACAGATCACCAGCCATGGTCTCATCACCCAAACTCCTATGCATCGCTGATAATGAAGAGACATCACATGCTAGATAGCAATAACACAAACCAAATCTACTTTCCATCAACTCCTGCTCTAAGTCATGCACCAACAAGCTGTCAACCCCAACACCTATCACCATGCCATGTCTATCACAACTCTCATCCCATGGCATCAAACCATCCCATAACTGATGACAAGCAATTATAGTGTAATGTCGATAAAATGCACCACTCTCCATCAGTGGCTTAGACTGCAATCCAAAAGAAACTAACTGCAACTGATCACTAACCAATCCCAAACCAACTACTACCTCTTAAGACACCTCCAAAGGAGTACTATCACAAATAGGAACCAAACCAACTACTGGCTCACCAACATCACAACTGATCCATGATACAACCTCACTAGTCCCCGTGCCATTAGTAGTAGAGACCATCACCATATCAGGCTGACTATCATGCTCAACTGCAGCACCCAACTCAAATGAATCTAACTTCAATGCAAACAAACCAGATAAGCCAATACTAGCATCGAGGATAGATATATGCTCATCTCCACTGTCTCTAATGATCTTGACTATGGACATCCTTGGGTCACCAAATACCACACCCTGTGACTGTACAGACTCTGGTAAAGACTGAAGTCGCTCTAACTCCATGGTCACCTCAGCCAAATGAAACTGTGACTCCTCGAAAGCCAACTGTGTACTCTCAAGAATCTCAGAAGTCACCTCGAGCTGCTGAGTAAGCTCACTCACCTTATCTTCCTTGACCAATAATGCATCATATGTTGTACTGCCCCACTCCCTAAGATAATCTCTATTGGCTACCAACCGCATATAATCTTGTCTCAGAATCCAGATAGCCTCCCATAAAGAGTGTATATCTATGAAGGAAAAATAACTGCCTCCCTGCTCATCATTAGTAGGAGAACCCCACCCATAAACTGCTAACAACTGACGAGCAGCATCAAAATGCTCGCAAGCGATAGCAATGTCTTGCTCACTAACTCTCAGCTAACTAGACACATGATTATGCTGGCTGGTCGAACTCCTATACTCTACCCCTAGCACACTTTCCAAAGGAGTAACCTTAGAATGTTTATCATCTGTAATACTGCCATCCAAATTCGGCAGACCAACTATTGAACTCGTATCATCAAACAGAGTGACTGAAGCATCCACATAAACCTCCATATCAAAGGAACCCGCTGAAGAGACTAAGTCCTCAACACTGTCCACAACATCCTCCTAGGTGTCATCTGCAATAATCGGATCCTGGGACTCTTCTATAGACTCTGCCATATCTGAGAGATCATCAACCCATTCCAACATGAATGGTTCACTATATACTTGAACAATGCCCAACACAGGTGTATAAAAACTAATTCCAACATCAGACAAGCTGTTGGCATGGATGAGAACTACACCTGGTAAACTACTAATCAAGTCCATGATAGTGCAACAGATACTACTACCAAATAATGATAGATATCTCTGGTCAAAACAATCCCAACTACCAAGATAAGGATCCCAACATCCAATCCATGAACGAAAATCAACTGGCAACTCAAGTAAACTCCTCACCTGAGTAATGTGAACAATACCAACTAACTTCACACACTTGTCTCTTGTACCCACTACAATCTCTGAATCCAGAGTGTGAATGCTAGACATATTCATATCATCATCAACATGTGACATGACTGTAAAAGAAAGTTGAATCCCTGCCACATGCGCTAACTCTTGAATTGAACTCACCTCAAGACAAAGCTCGTCCACATGTCTCTCAGAATCTTGGAGAGCCAACTGAGTACACACAAAGGAATTTTGAGTATCCTCCAACTCATGAGAAAGCCGGTCAACCTCCTCTTCCTTCTTATTTAATGCATCTAAATAGATTCCCGCAAGATTAAGGAGATGATCACGATCTAAAAGTAGGTGTATGTAACTTACCTTCATTGCCTCCATGCCCTCCTTGATCTGTTGTAATTCGTCACAAGAAGAACCTGCTGTGACTCCTTTTTATCTCTCCTACAGTTGAATCATCCAAATGTGATTCTCGATCAATCCATGCATTTTATCATGATGGGATAAAGCCGCGACAATATCCTTTCCCCTCGTCTTCAACTGGCTCGCCAAACCATGGGAATAACTACTAGCCTCTATCTCATGTGAAGAAGCATCCAACTGTGCCTGATACTCATTTTTTGCAAAGTCTTGAATGCTCACTTTCTAATCAACTGTACTATCCTCAAACATGACAGGATCCTCAACTGTTGTAACTTCATCCGAACCAACTGTACTGGAATCACTATCTGTGTCAATCATGCAATTTGGTGTGCCTGTGATATCACCTTCTGATGCAACTGGCTCAACCTGCACAACATCTTTAACCGCTTCTGCCTGTGAAGATGATGCAGATAAATCATTACCTGAAGATGTGTTAATGTCTCCCTGTACTGGATCAACATGTCTGTCAAACTCATCATTCAAGTTTCTGCCTATCATAAGGAGAGTACTACAATCCTTAGGCCTATCAATCAAACTCTTTAACCATGTACATGCCATATGTGACAAATTCCTTTCTTTTGTCCAAACATACCATAAATCTTCTGCCAAAAATTTAGAAATTTCATCCTCCTCAAACAAGATTGTGAACATGATAGAGTGCATCGATGCTAATACATCACTAGAATGAAACTCATCCATAATATTCCAAAATGTGTTAAACACCCTGCGAATGTCACCAATACAACCTACTGACAACATAATGTTTTCAAATCTACACCTTACAAATACTTCAAGTAATCTTGCCCTCTTTGTGAAATGAGGGTCCGTGATTTCATCCAAATTTTTGAAGCTTTTCACCATGGCATGAAGTACCTCTCTCATAATATAATCATCATAAGAATTAGAGCCAACTATTATCCTCATGATTTCACTAATGCAAGAGAGCACTGCAAGTCTTACCACCTCATCATGATGTCTCAATAATCGGGGCTTCACCAACAAACCAAATGCTGGAGATAAAGTTGTTTGCATAGCATAGGAATCTGACTGATCAACCTTGCCTAAATAAGTTTCCAACTCCTCCAAAGTTATTAGAAGGTCCTCTGTTCGCTGAAATGGACGATCTAATTTCTTCTTTGCATTGTGCATTCTTTTTTCCAAATCCTTGTCTCTTGTTAAAGCCATACTGATAATCGAATTCAATCTGAAATAACCCAATCAGGCTCGCAGGAAACCGCTCTGATACCACTGTAATGACCCCTACCAATAAGCCACTAGAAACCCCTAATGTTGTTCTGTGAAATTTCAACAAACACTTGGCATGCAACTGAATAGCACTGCTGAGAACTAATTCCGTACTTAAGAAATTGTTGTGCAACAAATCCACAATAGGCTGATGTAAAAATGATTACCAAATGCACTCGACTGGAATTGACTGAAGTTGCAAAAATGTTGCTCACTGATAGTTGCCAGGGCTGAAGATGTACTGAAACTAAAATGCCTAGATGGAGTGCCTAAAATCCTTTGAACTGAAAACACCTTTCCCCTAGCACCTTTGCGAACTGAATGGCACAGTTATGGTTGATTTTTGACTACTTGCTGAAACTGGAAATCCCGTCTGTACGGCCGTACGGATTTGTGAAAAACCTTCAAAAACCTCTTCAAAAATCCTCCAAAATGCTACCAAAAATTGCTTCCTCCAAGAGTTCGATTATGCCAAAATTATGTTTCTCCTTGCCCAAAAATGTTGAAATACTGAAGATTTCTTAGCTGAGAATAAACCACCAAAATTCTCCAATTTAGCACACTTGAATTGGCTGAATACCAATTCCTCCAAGCAACCCTTCAGAGGATCTTTCACCTCCTCAGTTATGCAATCACTTGAGAGGTATCGTTCTCAAGGATTAGATTGACAATTTGCAGACCATTAGGGTCTACAAATGCCCAAGAAGCTAAAATGAGAAAAAGAAACTTGGATGCCAAATGAGAGACCCAAGGGTCTATTTATTCACTTTTTGGAATCTTCCTCTAGAAGTCACTTACTTTTTTCTAGAAGTATCTATAATATTCTTATAAAATCTCCTTGCACATTTTAAATAAAAAGTAACTTAATAAAATAAAAAGTGCACCTCAATTTAAAAATATAACATTTGGCCCCATATAATAAAATATAATGAAAAATCATATCTCCAAGAGCAAAATAGGCCATCCGATCCCCAAATAAACCCCTGAATGACTCTCTCATCACGACCATCAGTCTACGAGAGTCCATAATACACTGATCTTGGCACGCAAAATGATGTCAGCCGAAATGGGGACATGACAAAATTCCACTTTTTCTCCTAAAAAAAATTGGTCATGAGCAATTTACAACCTTTGCTCAACTTTGTGTTGAAATCAGTTTTGCAAAAAGGTTTGCTTAAAGAGATTTGGCTTGTGGTGGATGGATGGGTTTGTAAGAAAATTTTGGATTACAATTGAGAGGCTTTTAAAAGCCACTCTTATTTTTTCATAGACATTTAGTTATTATTTCCCAAAAAAAGTTGTTGAGTATTTTATATCTTTTATATTTTTTAATAAAAAGAGTAGAGGTGGAAAAACTCAATCTACGTGGTAACGTGGGCTTGAGGCTTATCGTCACTTGGTGGGTCTAGTTTCTTATGAATTGGTTCTTAATATGGAAAGCATTACTTTTTGCAAGGAGGAGATCCCTTCAATGCCTCCTACAGAGTCCTTTCATCCTTTAGTGCCTTTTGGAGAGGCAAATCCTTTGAAGCCTTCAATATTTAGCTTTGTCTCTTTAACACACACAATGTTTTCTCTCATTAGTGTAAGATCTCTTGGTGCCACATTTATACCTCAGAATGCTCCCCATTTTTAAGTTCTGGGCTTCTTCTTCTCCTTTGGTTGCTATTTCAACCTCTTTCTCTTCTTTTTGAAATCTCCTCACATCCCATTTTTCTTTTGGGTTCTTTTCAGGTTTAAGAAGTTTTAGAAGGTCATGGTTGGATGAAAGTCAACAAAAATGAGCTGAAACATTCTTCCAACCATTTGAAACTAAGATAAATGAACATCTCTAAATCTAGGTTAGCTTATTGATGGGCATTTTTAGATTTTTCATTAATTTTTTCTGATGTTCACCTCTCTTTTCCTTTCTCTTCTCCTTATAGATCTCTCTATTTTATTTTTTCATTCCTCTACTCTATCTTCCACCTCTCTTTTATTCTCTCTCGTTTTCCTATCCATGTTATTCTTCCTTTCGTGTTCTTCTATAATTACTAGTTTTTTTTTGTTAGCTTCTATCTTTTTTGTTCTACTTCTCTCTTTAATTTTGGAGGAGCTTAAACTTTTTTTTAAATGGGCAAGGGTCCCAAATATGAACCCCTCATTTAAAAAATATATATAACATGTCATTGATATGTCAATATAATGTCATTAATATATCTTAAATTGTGAAAATTTCAACAAATTTGTGTCTTGTCGGCATCGTAAATGATGACATAAATTCTTACGATGATAGTCAGGTATACTATCTTGAGTGCTCATAAATAATTAATAGCCAATCTACATTTCAAACAACATAAAATCCAAGTAAGATATAAGATATATCTATGTTGTAAGATGTATGCCCTCAATAAAATTACTGTCATAAGATGTATGCCCTCAATAAAATGACTTCCTTGAATTGAAGTATTGCACATCGCAGTGTTCTTTTTTTGTTTCCATCTTATTTGCAAGAAAATACTTTGTAGGGTTTAATATTAGCTCGACATTCTTTTTAATACATCAGTTCAATAGTTGATGGGATGTGGGTATATTGGTTGAGAGGTTTAGTTATGTCCAGCCCTACCCAGAGTCAAATCCCATGTGACATGGTAGATCGACAGTGGTCGTTGGTAACTTAGATTAACCTGTAGTGACCGATAATGATTTAAGTAATATTGATATTCAATATAAGGAACACTCAAACCTTTCATTTATATCCCAAACTGGTTCCATTAACTCCGTTTACCTACTCAAACAAAAAATACAAAAGTTCAATACGATTTAAATAAAATAGGAGGGAATAAACTAGGGCATTGTGCAACTACTGAGTTGTATATAAAAATAAATAGAGCAATCGTTCCATATTGGAATGGAGTAAAGGTTACATTAAAACGTTTGACAAGCATAAGAAATGATAGATGGAAATTGAATTACTGCTCTTTATAGGAAATGAATCACTTCGTTTACTTTCTTGGTTTTATTTGTTTTTGTTTTATCTTTGAACGACTGTAGGAAATTATAATTTTATAAAATATTTTAAAAAATAAAAATGTAGATTCAATTAAAATATTGATTAAATATTTATACATTGAATACATATCTATACCATGAAGGAATGTCCACAGACCGGTGAGTATACCGTTGCTGAAGCCTGCTTCTCTAGAGCTTCTGATCTGATCTGATCTGAGTATAATATTTTTTAAACGATATATTTTAAATTTGAGACAATTAAAAAATTCTTATTGTATTTTATGGGGGGAAAAATGTAAATAAATTGATGTATGTAACAAATTTTTATATGAATTGAAATTCAATTTTGTGCGATTTCTTCTATTTGGTGTGTTTGTAAACATGTAAAAGTCGTGACCTTTTTGATAAATAAGACATATATAATAATAGATGAATGGTTTAATAATATATTGATGTAGTTGATAATATATCTACATGTTAGTAATATGGTTCATCTAAATATAACTTTTGAAAATGAAGATTAAAGAAAAGATTATGAAAGGCAAATAGTATAATGATAACGAAAATAGACTAGAGAATATTAAAGACAACATTAATTATTGAGGACAAATGATTGTAAATTATGTAGTAATAATTATGAAAGAAAATGTTGTGCTTAACACAAGGAAATTTTTTTAGTAGAACAACTTGAAGTAAAAACATGACAAAATGTAGATTACATGATAGTAGAATGTGCACAATTATCTCAACAAAAATCAATGAGAGGCAGGAAGATGATGATGTTATATTAATAAAAATATTACAAATAATGATTCATGTAGATCAAATCACCAAGTACAAAGAGAACAACTATAAAAACATAATTGTTAAGTAGTCCAAAAACATCATCTCACTCATTAGAATGTTGTTATTAATCGTGATGAAATAACTAAAATGAAAATAGAATTAGGTTGTATGATGAAAAAAAAGACATGGAAAAATAATAATTGATGGATAGGTTGATAGAACTCACATAAATAAACATGCACCACTCATTGAGGGCACTAGATCTTGGTTGTATAATCCTAAAATTTGAAGAGTTAAAAATGGAAATTGAGAAAAATAGGCTTTATTATAAAGGTATGACCAAGGTTTTTCAACATTGTTGAATAGGACAATTAAAATTTTGTAGAGTTTTATTTTTCAAAGTTACTATTATACAAAACATTTCATGAAGACATTGGCCTTGATGAGGATACAATAAAATCTAATTGGGTTCAATTTCAATATAATCCTTGGAATATATATAGTGGGTTATTTAAACAAATAATGAGATTCAACATGAAATAGAGGATGAAAATGAGGATAATATCCAACAACAATGATAGTTGTTTTAGGTTTTAGAGATTGATATGTTGGGTTAAATGGATCTTGATAAGTAACCAACTTGGAATACAAAGTAGCTAGTGAAGAAAAAATGAAAATAGCTCATAATTTCATGTGCATGGATAAATATAATGTCTTACATGCACTAGATGAAATGCCATCTCATTTTTCTATATGAAAACCTCAATTAGAAATAAAAAATAACATTTAACATAATTATTAGACATTGTAATGAAAGACATATTGCACCTCCATTACATATGATAATAAAAAAAATGATAGGAACAATAAAATCTTATATTGTATTAGAGGAATTAAAATGGATTTTTTAGAATTAGCAAAACCACAACATGGCTCTCTTCTATTGATTGTTCCAACTAGAGTTTCAATGTTCTACATTGGCACATCTGCAATACACATAACCTTACGAATGCCTATCTAAGATTTTAATAAATTATAAGGATCAAGATTAATGATATTTCAAGAATAAATATGACATGTGGGTAAGTGCACAAAGTTGGGGATAAAAAGGGCCTACATGTGGACATGTTTTTCCTAAAAATTAAAAAATCTCAACTTTCATAGATTATCTGAGATGGCTACACTCAAAATTTGAAGATGGTATAAAAATATGAATTGTAGTATTTCAAATCTAGTTTCCAAAACATTTTTTTTAAAGAAAATATTAAGTATAATTAGGTCAAACAAATAAAATTTAAACAGGAACACCTATTTTTTAGGAAAACATAGTAGATAGTTGTCTGTATGACATAACCTTTTTATAGAAAAAATCAATATTTTTTGAAACTTTTTTGTAAAAATTTAGATAAGATTATCTATTTTGTGGCCTATATTTTAACTAAAGAAATTAATGAATATATTTTTTATTAATTTAACAAGTAAATAGATCCTGAAAACTAACAAAAAAGATGGATAGATAGTTGTATGACCCTCATAACTACCTAAAAAAAATGAAAATGAGTTTTCTTGAATGCATATATAATTAGGCTTAGTTTGTGACCATACTTTTTTTCTAGCATTTGGATCAAAGAAAATAAAAATACTTAAACATTTCTAGGCATGTATATTTGCACCATGTAGTGGCCTAAAAAAACCATAGTTAGAAATAAACATAGATAAAAACCTTAAAATAGTCAAAAAATTAAAAAATCATATATTTAGAATGAGGAGAGTGTTCTCGTTATCGTGATAATAATTTTATTAATTGACTTGTTGAAATTCATAGTGTATTTGGTGATGAAAGTTGAATTTTATTATTTTTATCAAAACTCTTGGATGTAGATGTGTTGATAGGTCCAAGCCTTTGGCTCGAGAATCCAAACAATTTTTGAGCCAAAAGGCTTAGTTTTTGAATTCAAAATAAACATAGTGTTTATGGTTTATAACGTGTATGTGTTATAATGAGTGCATGTTATGTTAACATTTATCCAAAAATAAACAAAAATCTATTTATATGTGTTAATGCTTATGTTTATATCTATTCACATTCATAATTTTATATTTTTATTTTAAAGTGGAGTGTATCAATATATATACTAGCAAAAAAAGGACATAATTGATATAGTGATGCAATTTTGGTGCATTTGCACCTGTGAACGTACTTTTAACTATATATAATATGATTTACGATTCAACCAGACCCAATTTCATTAAAAAATGAATGAAACAATCAATTATTTCAATGGTGGAGGTGATTAAGACCAATTTAGACCTTTAATCAATTAGGGGTAAAGAACCAGTTGTTTCAATGTGATTTGGGCCTAGTCAGCTTCAATTTCATTAGAGAATGAAGCAAATAGTAGTTTGGTTCAATGACAAATGTAAGTTTGACATGTATAAGACATGGTTTGAGGCTCTATACACTCTAATGTCATCATGTAATGAATGAAATACTCAATTGGATCAATTGTGGAGGAAATCACGGTAAATACAAGCCCCTTGAACCTAATTGTGACTATAACATGTGATTTGAGGCTAAATTAGCTTTGATTTTATCATAGATTGAGTCATTTAGTGACATGGTGTAATCAGTGACATGATTCTAAAAAAATTGAGCAATATTCAAATATAGTTTAAATTGTATACGATGTGATTTTGAGTGAAATTGACTCTAATGTAATCATTTAATGAACCAAATAGTTGATTCATTCAATAACAGAGGCAATTGAGGCCAATTTGAGCCCCTTCAACCTAATTACAAGAACAAGATGTTATTTGCGGCTAAATTAGCTTTAATTTGGGGCCAAATTCATCTAATTAGTCAATTAATACAATTACAAACATGGTTTGGGCAAAATTGAGCCTTGTGGACCTAAATTATGGGTTACATTTAAAACTGTAGGGTTACAATTAGTTGATGCAAGTTTGACAAAATTAAACCCCATAAACCTAATTTTGAATATATATAATGTAATTTTGGGGTCAATAAACCCCAATATCATAAAAAATTAAATCAAATAGTCCATCAATTAAATCATGAAGGAATTTGGGGCTAATTTGAGCCCAAGTTAAACCTGATATAATAAGAGGACGCGATTTGGGGCTAAATTAGTCATGAATTGATCCAAATAGTTAATTGGTGCAATTACAGATGTGATTTGCCAAAATTGAGCCCTGTGAACCTAAATTATGGCTCAATCCATTCTATAAGATGCAACATATGGCTTAATCTACCCTTTAATTATATCAAAAATGAAAATATGGAGGTATTTGGGATCAATATGAACTCATTGAATGTAAATTCAAGTATAGGAGTGATTTGGGGATAAAAATTAGCTCATATTTCCTCACATATCAAGCCAAATAGTTGATTGTTATAATTAGTGATTCAAGTTGGATGAAATTCAACCTTGTGAACCTTATTTTGACTATATAGGATGTACTTTGGGGGTCAATCAACCCCACTATCATAACACCCTAAACCAAATATAGTCCACCTATTCTTGATCATGAAGGAAATTGGGGCCAATATGAGCCCCTTCAACCTAACTACAAAAACATGATGTGAGTTTGGGCTAAATTAGCTCTGATTATGTCAAGAATTGATCCAATTAGTCAGTTGGTGTAATTAAAGATGTGATTTGGGCCATATTGAGCCTCGTGAACCTAAATTATGGCTTAGGGTTTATGGTTTAGGCTTTATGGTTATAGTTAGTTGATGTAATTGAACCCTGTAAACCTAATCTTGACTAGATATAAGATGTAATTTGGGGGGTCAATTGACCTAGATATCATAACAAAATAAATTAAATAGTCCACCAATTGAATTATGAATGAAATTAGGGCCAATTTGAGCCCCTTAAACCTAACTAAATAAGAGCAAGACGTGATTTGGGGCTAAATTAGTCATGAATTGATCCAATTAGTCAATTGATGCAATTAGAGATGCGATTTGGGCCAAATTGATCCTATGAACTAAATTATGGTTCAATACATTATATAGGATGAAACATATGGTCAATTTTACCCTAGAATTATATCATGCAAATGAAAATATGGAGGCAATTGTATATGATTGCATGACATAATAATATTGCATAGTTTGGATTGCATCACACAATCATATAGCATATGATTGCATCACATAATATAATCATATATCATAACAATATGTTATATGTCTATATATACATAGTATATGCATTATGTACACATTATTGTTACAATAGGCAAAGACTCTTTGTCCAATGTTTATTTTTAGGGTGTTTTGATATTGATGAACCCATTTACATTCTCTACAAATTCTAAGCTTTTAAAGATGAAGACAAAAGGAATCAATTTTTTCTTTATCTAGTCATGGGTGATGGTTCTTGTTCAAGGAAGAGGAAGTAATCAAAACACAAAACACCAAATAAATTACAAGAATTGAGAGAAAAAGAAAAGGTTAAAGTTCAAACGTTTCGCTCAAGAAAAGGTACAAACACTATCCCTAATGAACCAAATGTCATAGATAATGATGGAATTGATAATTATTAATTGAATAACAATAATGAATGTTTACCTAAAGTCCAAATTATGATGCAAGTCCACATTCAAAGTATATAATTTTTATTTTGTTGATGTTGAATCTATGCATGATGATTTACCCCCTAACAATGAATAAAATTTCATGGAAACACATAATGATGAAAGTAATAATGAATAAAATGCAGTGAAAACACTAAACAATTAAAGTAATAATGAAGAAACTAGTAGTGAACATAATGATTTTAAAATACCCAATTAAAAAATTCCACCATTAAAAACACCTCCAAAGATTGTGTGTAGAAGAGGCAAGTAATTAATTGAAGTTGATGAAAATATTTTGAAACCAATGCATAGGAAAATGTCTTACTGCCATTCAAGAATACTAGATGAAAATAATTCAAGACAATTTCTTTGATAAATTAGGCTTTGATAGTCAAAAATGTCAACTGTTTGTTTCATTGATGAAATTGATTAAAATGAGACCTACAATGTATACCCTAAGACTAACAGCATCTAACATGGATTTTGAAAATTAAAAAATCTTAAAAATATATATGATGCATATCATACTATAGGCTCAAAATCACGTAATAAATATTGTAATATTGCTTAGCATATAATTACAACTTGTGTAGTAAATGGTCAAATAGAGAAAAAATGATTGATTTCAAAAACTAGCGAAGCATTGGACATAAATAAAAAAATATTAATGAAAGTGATTGGAAGATGCCAAAGACTTAATAATGACACGACCACTAAGCTTTGGGCATTCTCTGGTAGATTTCCATGAAAGGACTGTTAGTGTAATAATTTATTTTTTACTTATTTATTTATTCAAGTTTTTATTAAACTTGAGTTAGCTTACTTAGGTGTGCATGTCATAAGGAGCTACTTTGGTAGGCCTATTTAATTAGTGGAAGTAATTCATTTTTCCAACTATTCTGGGTATGGAGTTATTTTATATTCTAGGACTTTGAGAACTATTCTAGGGGAAATTACACATCTACTCAACAATTTGTGCATCTATGTTTTTTAGCTATTAATGGAGGAATGTTGCATTGGATATGTTAATTTGCATTATTTTTTTGCTTTCTTTGATTTTTTGCTTCAATAATTGCATGTGTTCAATCCACTTCACCAGTCTTTGATGTCCTCATTTATGGATGATTCTCACATCTTACCAAAGGAGGGGTGTTAGTAACGATCACCATTTTTTTTTGCTTTATAATACTTTCAAAACTTGAATTTCATTGTATTAGCTTCTTCTTGGGATATTCTAATCCATTCTATTTTGGTGTTCATGTTACTATTATCAACCAGATTTTCACCCTTGGCAAGGTAGTTCAATCCTTTCAAATTTGGAATAACATGGAATCCCATCTAGGTTGTGGGTGACCTTTGGAGAGGTGAATCTCTAGGTTAAAAGGCTAGCTCCCCTTGATGAATCATTTAAGCTCAAACACTAATCTACCACTTACTAAGAAAAAGCAGAGAAACCTACTCTAATGGGGTGATGCACCAAAATATTTGGACTACTACCAACCAGTTAAAAAATGCACTTCAAACATGAGATTAACCTGCAACAAACACTACTCCAAATCTGCCTATCTATATCAGTACTTCTCATGAAGGTTGTGAAGAATGCTTGACCTAGGAGGAATAATCAAGAGGTCATGAAATGACACTAATGAAGGATAAATCACTAAACCCTTACACCTCAATTAGACACTTCAAAATACCTACAAAAAGGATTTTGAGTTGAACACGAATGCAAGAAAGGACAAACATGCCAAGGAAGCAAGACTACTACTTAGCAAGATCAACTAGTTAAGCATACACATTGAAACTAGTCAAAGGATGAGGTAAAACCATAATTTTCTCATTTATCAAAAGCTTGAAAATGGGTATGTATTTTCCATACCTAGGTGGAGGATACCAACCTAGACTATCAAGGTTGAATATATAGAGAAATGTGAGAGAGAAGAAGAGAAGGGAATAGGAAAGAGGAAGAGACAAGTGTCCAAAAGAGAGTTAAAATAATAAAGAGGTATGAAACTTCCCTATCAGGTCTTAAAGGACAAGTGTTGATCTCTGTAAAATGCTTATATGCTCCAAGTGGCATATAAATTTCAAACCTTGCTTGACACATTGATATTCTCTTCAAAATTGCCCCTTCTCTTGGCTTGTGAGAGGACAAGTGGTACTTTTAAACATCAAGGTATGTTGAGTTATATTCCATTACTACTCTTGACACCTTTCATAAATTTTATAAGTTCCTCAAATTAACATCTCAGTGGCAATCATCAAGTAACTCTTTAGGTGTATTGAAACCCCTTAGCCTCATTAGGCTAATTTTGCTTACAAGTTTCAAATATTGAGTTTGTATTATTCAATACATTATCTATTCATGGAAGGAATCTACATATCATATTTGACTTAAAACAACTCATTTAGAGTCATCAAACTCTTCCTAAGACTCAATTTTGCACCAAAAGCTCTCATTTGGCCTCATTCTTTATAGCTCTAAAAACATGTAAACCTTATTGTGTAGAATAATGTAGAAGGATATTTATAAAATTAGTACATATTTTAGGACCCAATATCCTCTTACAACTCTCTTCTAATTTTAAGGATCCAAATCTGAGTGGAAGTGTCCTTTTTCTATCATTCTCTCTCCTTAATTAGGCCTCCTTACCTAGAAGACTAATCTTCTACTCCAAATTTATACCACACATGTCATCAACCTCCATGTCAAATTTGAGGTCCTAAGATCATGTGGAAGTGTGATAACCATGAAATGGTCTCAAAACCTAGTCTTTTTTTAAGCTTGTTTAAGATTGCCTTAAAAAACTAGGCTTGTTTGAGAATCTCTAGGATGTCCTATACACATTTCTAGGCATGAATAGGTTTAAAATATCAAAAATAACCTCTTCCAATAGTTTACAAGTGCTTCATTTCTCAAAACCCTACAAAACACCTAAAATCCTTACAAAATAGGGCATTAAATGCAGTCTGTATAATTACAAGTATAAACAAAGTACATAGTGAGAATATATTAGGCATCTAAAACAATGTTCAAGAGGTTTAATAGTCATTTCAAGTCATTTCATGTAATTTAAAGACCAATCTTGCACATCAGGTGTTTACTAGGGTTTTAGGAGGGTTTAAATTAGTTTTGGTTCTTAATGATTATTCACAAACCCTGGGCCCTCAATCCTTGAAAAATGCCATAATTCTAAAGTGCAAAACCATCCTTAACTTTTCCTAGGTGCTTAAGTTCCCATACATCCTGTCCTTATAGATAGAAATGCTTTAAGTTGGTCTTCAGATTGCAAATAGGCCATTTAAGAGGGGTCTGAGTTCTTTGATGTTGTTTATGAAGATCAAAAGTCTAAACCAACAAATGATACCAAAATATTAGAGTGTGAGAACCCCTTTATCATCAATGAATACCAATTGTATCCATGCATAGTTTCAAGGTCTCAAAAAGTGAGTGAAAGTTTGGTTTTGAGTTGTAATCCTGCATTAAGAGAGCTCGAGAAGGTTTCAAATGCCTAAATGCCACATTCCTACCTTCCCCTATTTATTAATGGTCTTATAGGGTCCGTGCTTGGTCTATGAACTTATCACAGTATTCAAACCCTCTTTTTACTCCCAATTAACCACCTTTCTCATGACTACTCATATGGTTTGCCTATGTAGTGTTAGGTTTTATAGGCCTAGATAGGGTTTTCAACATTATCACCTTTGTTATTTGGTCTAAGGATATTATAGATTAATATTATCACCATGAAACCATATTCAAATGGTTTACCTTCCCTCATACCTCTCACATACCTTTTATTCTCTCAAAACAAGTAAATATCTTCCATGAAGGCAAACAAGCTTGTAGAAACCAATTTGACTGTGTATGGAGGGTTTGGAGAGCCCTATTTAGTCATATTTTGTAAACCTCCTCTAGGTATTTTTGAATTTGAATGAATCTATGCATTTGTTCATTAATTCTTCAAAACCCAAACCAATCACTATGCATTTTATCATCTTTTCAAGCTCATGACCAGCTTGATTGTCAAAGTAACCTATAGGTGGTCATTTCTTGGGATCTTGACTATGTATTAGGAGTTTAACATTATTATGAAAATCATTAGACACTTCAATCATAATACTAGAAGTTTGTAACCCTTTACTAACACTCTACAATCTTTATCAAGACACTACATCTTCACTTGTATACATTTGTTAGCTTATACCTTCCAAGGCATGGTTGGAGGTGACCATTGGAGAAGAGTTTGAACATTAAGTCT
Organism: Torreya grandis; assembly: GCA_037957365.1. Classification (NCBI taxonomy): domain Eukaryota; kingdom Viridiplantae; phylum Streptophyta; class Pinopsida; order Cupressales; family Taxaceae; genus Torreya; species Torreya grandis. The sequence continues at coordinate 957,895 of JARHVA010002649.1, forward strand.
TATACTTGGCCTTATCAACTATACCATTGACACCTTAACAACATCCAAACTTTATTTGAAGTTATTTTCTCACTATCTTACAGAGTCCATTATCTTTTTATGACATTTTCAAACCTTTACCTTCTTATCTTGGTATGCATTGTGTATGAGCATTAAGCTTTTAGACCCAATATTCTTAACCCTCATTTTACTCTCAAATCACTTAGGTGATTTAATTGGTTTGTAATTTTATCATTTCATAGAGTCATGTTTATAACCAATTATTCTTGGCATGAAGAAATACCTTTTGTCCAAAAAGAGGACCTGTAGGTCTGTAACCTGTAGGTCTCCCTTTTGCTTGGGTGACTGTTGAAGACATCCTCTTGGGTCTTAGTCATCTGAAAATTACATCAAGTCTTGTAAAATTCATTTCATCTGCCCAATATTCTTGTAGACTTTAACTAAGCACTATGCCATCTCAAATTTGCTTATTCACGTGTACAACCCTGTAGGGCTGCTATTGAGGTATCTTGACTATGATTTGAGGATAGATTTACTTTAGAAAATTCACAAAGATAGTTAAATGATATTCATCACTATATTAGAAGTTTATAAACTTCTTCTATACCTTGCAGACTTCTTGAGGAACTCACATCTTCAAAACATACCCACTCTATCTCATGTCTTGCCTATGGGTGCATATTGGGTGTCTTGACATTAATTTTAAAAACACTCTTTTCCAGTTTTTTGAACCTCCTTAAATGTGAATACACTATACTTATTTATCCACTCAGGTCCCTAAAATGACATTCTTAATGTATATTACAATCAAATTCTCACAAGATGCAGACTTATAGGTCTATAAACTTATAGGTGTGCATTCTTATGTTTTAGTCCTTGAATGAGGCTACCTTGATGTTCTCCACCCTGAGGACATTTCTCCAATGGATTATTATACTCAACTTATGATATTAGGACTCCCACTCTCCTGCAATACAAAACCTTTACAAATATCTTATGCAAGCAATCTTCACACACAATCTAAGAGCTTGAGAGCACTACATGTTGTTTAGAGAAAATGAGGTTGAAATGGGCATGGAAAATCATTGATGGAGAATTGGAGAGAGTGAGGTGTGGTCTTAAAATTTATTTCATCACTTCAAATTTTGAAAACACTGAAACAAACAGGAAACCATGATAACCACATTTGGAAACTGAGCAAAAGAAGAGATTTCTTGTCATATTAAGCCGACATGTGTGAAATAGAACTTAGATAAATGTGAAATATGTTTGTATAGACCCCTCATATATTATTCAAATGATCTCATGCATTCATCTATCTTCAAACTCACCTTTCTCCAAGGTTGGGGGCAAGTTTTCCTCTAATTTTTATATATATGTGCACTTATAGGTTTTACATTTGTCCTAATATCAGTCTCAAAAACTTCATAATGAAGCATCTTTTCAAATCAAATTGTCAAAAAGGCAAGGTGGTTACATCAATACATAGTTTTACTCCTAAACTTGCTCTCTTTATTTTACTCCTAAACTTGCTCTCTTTACTTTTAATCATTTCAAATTCCTTCTCTTCCAAATTATATGCATTGATTATATACTGTAATATGCTCTTGGTTTTAGGTTAGTTACTATCAAAGTACTCAAATTGGGCTCATGCAAAGATAAGGTATATTATACACATCTAAGTATGTATTTATTTTCTTTTAAATTATCAATTTATAGGGTAGATGTAGGATAGTGGGGGACAAAAGGGGGGGTATAAAGCGACACTTTTTTCTTTTAAATAACAATAATTAAACTTGGAGAGAATGTTAGAGACACTTTGAAAAAGAATTTGACAATGACATAAGAACATGAATTGTAGAATTTTGAATCTAATTTCTAAATGTATAAAAAATTTAAATACCTAGATGATAAATCTATGCAAAATAGATGTATTTATGATAATATGTTGGTCATTTTTTGTGAAAAGATAAGGAGATTGCATGTGTACGAACACACTTTTTTGGAGTAAACGAATGAATTTTTGTATGAAATTTCATAAATGAATAGGTGAAATATTTTAGATTTTTAAGACTAATTTTTATTAATTTTTTATTATATATATAATTTTTAAATAATTTTACAAATCAAGATATCTGGAAAATTAAAACTGCAAGTGTATGAACACAATTTTTTGACCTTAACTTCATAAAAATCAAAAAAAAAAAAAAAAGCATAGTTGGCAATGTGTAGATTGTTGATTGAGTAATATTCAAAAAAATTAAAATAGAATTTGTGATGATATGTATATAGTCTATAATGAGGTATGTTACATAGAAATTAAGTAATAATTATAAATAATATTCTAACATTAAAAAAAATTATATATTTTAAAATTATGCTTTCTCCTCTACAAATCCATATATATATATTTTTTAAAAATAGTAAAATTTGTCTGATCAGATGTGTCAACAAAGACAAAAAAAAACTTTAAATTTTTTATAAATCTCCTTGGCTAGTTCATGACAGAGATTGGACCAGGTTTGGGACCCCCCAGGCCTAAAAGTAAGGCAAATTTGGAGGGAAAATGACAATTTTTTTTAAAACTTGCAAAAGGCGTACGCTCTTTACAAACCAATTTTTTCCTCATTAAATGTTTTTGCCCATTTTTTCATGGATCGTAAAGGGTGTGCGTGATTTTAAAAATATGCATGCCCTTTGTGATTCACAAATTTCTCTTGCTTTTTTCATGAAAACTACTCATTTTTTTTGTTCTTTGCAAATTACAAATTGGTTTTTCTACTGTAACTATGCAAATTTGGTAAATTATTCATTCACTTTATTTGAATCACTACAAATTCTTCAAGTTTAAATCTATAATTGTCTCATTTTGGTAAAGATAAATAATGGGGTCAGAAAGTCATCGCAAAATACCAATCAAAGAGTTAACAAATGAGGAAATTGAAGAGAAAAGAGAAAAAAAAAGAAAAAGACAGGCAAATAGAAGAGCATCCATAAGGGCTTCTAGGCAAGGTGAAAGTTCTTCCTCTACACCAAGTAATTTTTTAAATGAAAATAACATGACTAATTTTATAGAATCTAGTTTAGATATATCTTCAAATGATATAAGAGAACCCAATCAATCTTTGTTGCATGATGAAATTCAAAATTTAGAGCATGTAAGTAATGAATTTGTAATGAGTGATGAAACATATGAACAAACACAATATAATGAAACATCTATTCATAATGAAAATTTTGAGTATGATAATAATCAATATTAAGTAATGACCTCAAATCATGTGTCTCCTAATGAAGAGTCATTTAATTCACTTATAGGATCTAATGTAGATAGTCAACCCTCTACTATCTCTACTATGGTTGAAGTGGTAACATCATCCAATTTACTACATAATATAGATCCTAAACCCACACCTCCAAGGATAATAAGATGAACACTAAGGTATTTGGTTGAAATACATGAAAAATAATAGAACTTATGGAAGGTAAAATGTCAAAAAGATCAGTTCAATGTCATGCTCAACATGTATGAGACTATGCATTTAAGAATAAAACCCATACAAAATGATGTCAACTATTTGTTCAATTAATGAAAATATAAAAATGCACCCTGTGATGCTTAATTTGAAGTTATGAACATTAAACATGGAGGGAAGAAATATTATAATAGTAAATAATCTATTTAATGTATTTAAGGTAATAGGCAATAAAAGTCAAAATAAAGATATTAATGTGGCAAGACGAGTAATAATAGAATCTATAGTGAGTAAGTCAATATTTAAAGATTGAATTATTACTAAAATAGGTAAATTGTTGATTTTAAATTAAAAAACTCTAATAAATATCATAAAAAGAAGAACAAGGCTTGATGACTCTTCACTCATGGAATATTGGGTGTTTAGTGGTAGACTCCCATGAAAAGATAAGGTATTAGTTGAAGGAACAATATATTTGATTGAAATTTTTTGGCACAACAACACAAGGGTCTCATCTAATGTAAAAGATGTTAAAAGAAGAAAAGGCTTAAAAAATCATGAGTCACATGCAAAACATTTCTTAGAGATGACCCAAATAGAATTTTATAAAAAGTTTAATGAAAATTTTAATGGTCAATTGATAATTAGCCAAAGGTCATTTGAGATGTGTAAGTCTTTCTATGTTAAAATAAATCAAGTACGCACCACATGTTATTGTAAGGTACATGTTGAATTTGCCATGAATTTTGATGTTTTTCATCACAAACATTGTACTTTATATACTGACAAGATTTTGCATGAATATATGGTGTCTTCCCCACCTAATATATAAAGATAATTAATCCAAGGTCTTTTCTATCAAAGATCTGAGGGACAGTTTTTTTTTACCAAATAATATTTAGATGGAACATGTAACAGTTGTGGTGGTTTGTCAAATTTGATGAGTTGTATACATGAATATATTTCACATGAATTTGGAAAGCAACTAGTTGATTGTAAGAAGTATAAATTTGTAAAGTATGTGTTAAAAGATGGAAAAGAGTCATCAAAATATGAATTGGTTATGACTAAATTTTATGTATTTGATTTCATGTTTGAATTCAAGAAGAATATTATCTACCAATATACAAAACATATAAATCAAAATGGTTAGATAATCAATTCAAGGTATGCGAGGACAACTTCGCAGTTGGCACTATTATTTCAATTGTGGATTTTGATAAGAACTACACACTAAAATCACATAATGAGGTTTAATCCTAATAATATAATTCAATTCAAGTTGAATTTTTTTTTCATATTACATTCAGATATACACCTGATAGCACAGATGATAACATAGATATTTCGAGGGAGTAGTAATTTTATATGAGCGATGACAAATAATATTCTCTAGAGTTTGTCCAAGGTTGTTTTGAGATATTTTATATAAATATGAATGTAAGTGAAATCATGTTTGATACACACTAAATTTGGTTAGACAATTGAACAGAGAAGTTTTAATTTTTTTGAATATTTTACTAGTTAAGCAGACTACATAAGAAGAATGGTGCTCAATATTTTTGGACCTTCTTTGAGGCTGGACATGAAAAAGGAAAACATGATGGTGCAAGTGCATGTGTAAAAAGATCCCTTAAAAGAGAACAGACAAACATTGACTAATTATTGGAGTGAATGGATGGTGCTAATTTGATCGATGTTGTAATTATTGTGACTTGGTATAATGAAAATATTTATCATGGACTAGATAAACATTCTCATGTATAAAGATTCTTTTAGTTAATAAAGAATAACATAAGGCAATGTATGAAAATTGCATTACAATACTTAAATCAAGTGTTTTCCACTCCATTCAAAGCTCAAATTCAAGTTCATGGACTATTTATATTAGGAATATGGCATGTTTTGTTCCTCATGTATAGAATTTAATTGAAATGAATGTGAGTCAAAAGAATGGGTTTAATGGTATTGTAAACCCATATCACCTATAAAGAGTATCCATTCACTCCAATAATTAATAGATCATGAAATGACATCATCAGTTCACTTCGACCATATTTCAGATCTTGTGTAACTAGGTACAATTTATTATTTGATTAAATATATAACCTTAGATATTAGTGATATTTTTATTTTTTTCTAGATGTGCTTACAATTTGATTATATTTTAAAGACAAGAAATATTTTTTCAATCATTGAACCCGAGGATAATGATGAGGGAACAAACTAATACCTGTGTCATTATGTAGAGGCAAAAAAAAAACCATAAATGTTATGGATGGAAAAGAGCTAATTTATCCCACTAGATCTATAGTGATTACCAAAACCTACCTTCATAGGTACTATCATAAAAAATAAAACAATTGTTATTTGAGGACTTTGAAACACACAGAGTGGTGGTTCATTATTCAAACCTGGTTATTGATACAAATATTCAAATGATCAAATATCATGGAAAGCCTCACAATATAATTTTGTAGAAAGTTCTGACCACGAAGAAATTCTTGAAACGCTTCCAAATAGAACTGATCTTGAAGGTACGTTAGATTGAATTAGTAAGTTTATCTAGTGTTTCAAATTACTATACTAAAATTATTTGATTTAATGTATTTTAATTTTCAATTATTTTATGAGCTTTCACCTTCACGTGGTTGGTGCCATGAGTAGAGAAGATTATCTTCTTGAAATGAAGAGAAGCCAAAAAATAATTCATATTAATTTTATTTACCTTAAGCAAACTATTTTTCACTTTCTCTCTATTTTTTTTTTAAAACATAAAAATAGTCTTATCTATGCTCTCTTAAAGGAATCATCCATGCACGTGTAGGATTTGATGGTTCATCTCTAGCCTTCACAGCGCTCTTGCAATACACAACAAAAATTTGCTTATTTTGCACACTCAAAGATGAATGAATTATCTTAAGGGATGCATCCGATCAATTGTAAACTTCTTTATTAAGGGGAAAATGAGACCAAACAATGGTCATTATAACCTTAAAATATATATCCTGATGTGTTCACATATATGGTTGATTGATTGGGCTAATGAGTCAGAATATATGGCCCCTACTAACCAACATTTGGCTTGTTCTGAGAGATTTAGTTATGAAAAAAAAATTGTCACATCTTTTCCTGATTTAATTAGAGATAATCTTCATAGGATCACTTAGAGGACTCATACATATACATATAGGAGCTGATGGTTTGTCTCTAGCCCTTACAGTTCCCCTGCAATATGTGGTAGAAGTTTGCTCATTTTGCACACTCAGGGATGAGTGGATTCTCTTAAGGAATGACTCTAATCAACTGCAACCTTCATTATTAAGAGCTGATCAAAACTAAAAAAATATCATTATATCTTTAAAACACTTATCCCTATGTGTCCACATAGATGATTCATCGATTGAGATAACGATTCAGAATATATGACCCCCACTGACCTAATTTTGGCATGTTTTGAGAGATTTGACTGTGAGATAAATATCATTATCTCATCTCTTCATGATTGATTTATAAAGAATCCTCCTAATATTTCTTAGAGGACTCATCCATGCATTTGTATGAGCTAATAATTTATCTCTAGTCCTCGCGGTTCTCCTGCAATGCATAATGGAAGTTTGTTCATTTTTCACACCAGGGATGAGTAGATTCTCTTAAGGGATGCCTCCGATCAACTACAACCTTCACTCCTAAGGGTTAAACCAACCAAATAATGGTTTTTATAGCCTAAAAATGCTTATCTGGAGGTGTTCACATAGATGGTTCATTTATTAGACTAAAGAGTCAAAATATACGACCCTCGTTGACCAAATTTTAGTTTGTTTTGAGAGATTTGGATGCGAGAGAAACCTCATTTTTGGGTAACAGTATAATACTATGTCCCACTAACCAACCAAAAAAATTAAAAACAATATTAAAAAGTAAATCCTAAAAAATATATAATTATTTTTTTTTAAATTAAAAAAATGTATATGTACTACATATTTTTAGATATAGTTTAAAACATATTTGTTGATTAATTTTAATGACCCAAACTCAATATTTTTTGAGGAGAAGATGAAAGTGTATGTGGCCTTTTTATGCCAAATAGTGGGACATGCCATTATGATTTGATTACAACCTTCACTCTTAGAGGCTGATCGAGACTAGACAATGGTCGTTATAAGTTTAAAATGCCTATCTTGATTTGTCCACGCAAGCAGTTCATCGATTGGGCTAATGAGTCAGAATGTATGGCTCTCATTGACCAACTTTTGACCTATTTTGAGAGATTTAGCTATCTAAGAAACCTCACTACCACATCTCTTCATGATCGATTTAGAGAGAATCCTCTTAGGCTTTCTTAGAGGACTCATCCATGCACATGCAGGAGCTAACAATTCATCTTTATCTCTCACGGTTTGTGACAACCCCTCAAGTTGTACTTTAAAAAATGTAGTATTTTTTTTAAACAACTTACTTAACACATATTCTACAGAATAAAATAATACAATTTAAATCAAAACCATAAATAAGAACAATAGTACTTCAAATTTAATTACTACATACAATATACATCTTACACAACTCTAAATAAAGTCAACATCATAGGACATAGCTACAGTTGGTTTGACAAAACTATAATTGTTATTCTAATATACAATACATAATACAATTACATTCCTTTAGGCATACAATTTAATACAATAAACAAATACCAAGCTCTCTAGAGCTCGAGTCAAACCAACTCATGTATCACTGATAATCTCAAGTATGGTCTTCAGGTAGTACTATAGTGGAAGAGGGAGAGCATCATCTGAGAGCTTTTCACACTAATCACAGACCAATGATCCCTCACATAATCTCTTATCAAAAAATAGTGTTTTCTTCATGGATAAGAAGATATCACAACGTAAGAATCAAGTGAGACATGTTAGTACCCCATATGTTGTATTTTTTTAAAAATATGTAGTGTACCATAAATAAATGTATTCTAACATGATACTACATAGCATACAAATCAAACATATGAAATGATAATATATTTCAAACATTACTTTGACCAAAGTTTTTATATGATCATTTAGATCGATCAATTTCATAACACACTACTTGATCGGATTATCTATTAGTAGTACTACATAGGCTAGTAGAATTCATCTCACTACATATTTATATCTTCAATATGGTTTCTAAAATAAACATATATATCATAGTATATAACTCAAAGACTCATACAGATTTCATTCTTCTGTCAAAAATATCATATCACATGTTAAATAGGAGAAAACAAGTTATACACATAATCATCTACATATGAATGGGTCTTACTTTAAAATCAATCTTAAACTATAAATAAGATAACTATTTATACCACCTAGGTAAAAAACACATTAAGCTATAGACTATTTCAATAATATCTAAGTAACTACACCTTAAGACAACCCATATTATCTTAGTCTAATATTCTTACATATGACTACTAGTTTTCCATAAGCAATCATACAAGTGGAATCATTAAATTTTATTGAATAAATAATATATATATCACTTAAATCAAAAATACACACATATGAGTCTAACCTAACATTCATTTACCTTTTCAAGATTGTATGTATGCATACATAAAATCCTACTAATTGCTATTGAGCATACTGATCAAATACTAACTAACACATACATTAACTCAATCAACATAGGTGAGAGTCTAAGCATGCAACAACAATATGTACCATCCAAACATATACTTTTAAGCTCAAGCATTCTATGATATCCCATACTATCATAACTCATTATATCCAAAGCACTCTACTCACATGAACAAACAATCTTATACTGTAATTATGAAACCATCAAATATGGGGTTATACCATCCGGGTATACCCTAGATTAATTTACACAACACTAATCAATCAAAAATATATCTCAAGGTACACATCATGATTCACTATTTTATTCTAGAAATGTCAAATCATTGCATATAAAATAATCTCATAAAAATACAATGCACATAAGTTTCATCAATACATTACTCCACCAATTCGACCTTGTTGTTATATTGCATAAAATAAATTTATAAGCATGTTATTTTTATGTATATAATAGATAAACAATCCATACATAATAATACCATATGGATAAGCTAAGCAAGGACCAAAACAACATATATACAATATCAAATGTAAATAAGTATTGTTGACAAGATCACACCTACTGAGTATGTAGCAATTAGTATATAGTTACTTATTTATAATAGGTAATTAAAACATAGTTCAATATCAATCATACCAATGGAGTATAACAAATTATAAAGGATCATATATGCTAATAAAAAATAGTTGATAACATTATTAATTTATACATGCTTTAATAACCAAACCTTAATATTATTTAAAACACAATCCATATATAAATTTATAACTACCTAGTATGGAAAAATGTAATTCCAACCACTAATCAATGTTTTTCTAAGTTAAAGTCAACTTAAGCTTTTATTTTATAATTTTGGTTACTTGCACATAATAATTTAACCAGTCCCACTAATAATTACATTCATTAATAAAACTACAACTCAAGCTGGCAACATAACTCGAAAACCCAAGGCAAAATTAAAGTTTCACCAAACATTCAATCTTGCATTAAAGAGAAATCATATTTATTTTACTAATTTTCTCTTCTATGGGCTTAGAGTTAAATAAAGACTCAACTCTTTAAAAATATATCGAAATACAGGGCTACATATTAAATGTTCAACACTTGGCATTTTAATCAAGACTTGGCATTATAATAAGCGCCTAAAATAAATAATTTACAATCTATTATTATCAAATAATATGTAGTCTTTCAAAAATAGCACAAGTTTATCCCCAAAATTTCTAATTTAAGACTGAATGATTCAAAACTCAATGATTTCAAACCATATCTTTGTGGTTTAATTTTTTACGCTAGACACTAATAAGAGATTTAGAGATTTTAGTAAAATACTTCACCTATTTCATATAAATACATAACAACATAAAAATATCATTTTACAACCATTTATACCAACTTGGCATTACATTCACTGTATGTCAATGTCATTATCATGATAGAGACTCCACATTGTGATTCCATTACACATAGCTACATGGCATTTCAAACCTACCACTTGGATTTATCATTGAAATACAATGACTTTGCCATAAGGACCTAGTGTTTCACTTCAAGTCTATAACAATTCATTTGGCTCAAGCTTAGAATTTTTAAACTCAGCACTAAAACAAGTTGGTTGGGTGTTTATACTAAGTGATATGGCATTTCAAAATATATAACTTGGAATTTCTAATTTAAAGGGCATTACAAGTTTATACTCAGCTATTATTTTTTTGTAATCTCAATTCTATAAATTCTTATACATAACTATTTACCGTGAATACTCAATGATTTACTTAGTATTAGCTTCAACAATTATTATATAAATTAACTTAGCTATTTTTATACTTAGTGTTGAATATTGTGATTTGGCATCACAATATCTTGACATGGTGTTGAAATTTATAATCTCATTCAACCAAATTTGAAGCATTAAACATTGGACACTCAACATTGTATGCAAACAACTCAACATTTATAGTATATATACTAATTCAACTATTACAAATACAAACACAGTGCTTTATATACATACTTTTAATCTAAATGACATTGTGTTATGAGTTAAAGACTTTGTTTATGATGTAGACTTAGTTTAATAAGCAAGGTGCAGCCAAAAATGTAAAACACCATCAGAAGAGTGAAATGCCCTTCCTTATAGAGAAACGTAGGTCCTTAAAAACAATATGTAGGTTCATTGAATGGTGTGCAGTTATATGTAAAACACAGACCTAATACAAGGATTTTCTAACCATTAAATTATGCAGACTTTTACAAACAATTCACAGGTTTTTATAAAGTAATACACAGGTTTAAAAACATACCTATATTGCACATAGAAAGGCAATTTACAGATCCAACCTGGTAATATTCGAATGATGAATAAACCCTTTCTTTCTTTCATTTTTTTTTTCATCAGCTACCTACTTTTTTTTTCATGTGTTTTATTCTCCAACATTCTTCTTTATTTATAAGACTTATTTCTCTTCTAAATTTAGTGCTCCTTCTTTGTATGAAATTCTCTATTTTTATTTATCCGTGCATATCAATCTAATTTCCTTGTTCTCTCAATATCCACTTAAGTTGACTTAATAATCTATTTCCTAATTTCTAAATAAATTCTTGCATAGATATTCAAGATTGTATTTAACTCAAATTCTAACTATATTAACATTCACTAATTTTTTTAAAAAAAAACTTTAGTTCATCAGACTAACATGCTAAGTTAACAATAATAATAATTAAATCTATTTCTTAATTTTCATGCATAATTCAAATTTTTGACCTTAAATTACATTAACATCACTTTTATGTAATTTTCAAAACAATAGTAAATAATTATTTAACTAAAAGATAAGATAAGTCATTGATTGCCTTTACTTTGCAAGATAATTATTTATAAATAATTATATCTATTAGCAAAAATATTTATTTTTTGGATTTAAATTCAAAACGAAGTCAATTAGACTAAAAAAATTAAATGCATATTAATTTCACACACACAAATATAATGACAAGCAATACACACTAACATTTTTATGCAAATATCATTTACAATATACTCTCTATGTGTGGGGGGTCACTATCAATTTCCATTGATATTCTCCTAATCACTCTATCTAGCCAATCATCTTCGATGATGCTCTCCCTTGTCAAGTTCTAAGGGTAGGACCTATACTTCAACCACCTCATAACAAGCAGGTAGTTAGTTTGAGTCATCAAAAATATCATCGATGATGTAAAAACTAACAAATGTGTATCCTTAATATATAAAATATATATATAGTTGTCACAACATGCATTCTATATACAAAACATTGATATCACTGTCTCATACCAGTATATGTCAATATGTTGAAATCAAGGTAATAATAATAAGATAATAACCACTCTAATCAATGGATTAAAGGTTTATTTAGCATAAAGTGAAATTAGGATGTAACATCCTCCCCCCCTAACATTTATCATCGTCCTGATGAGAATTATTTAAACAAAAATTCTAATTAACAAACAAAATTTTAATAGCATAAAAACATAGTATCAAGTATCAAATCATGATAACCAATATAAATTTACTTAAAGAAATCATCCTAGTTCTCCTAATAAGCATTGTTCTTAGAGAATTGGTCCCATAAGACCCTAATCTATGACATTTCATATTCTGTAAATAAGTTTTTATGAAAGTCATTTTATGTTGATTGGTTATATCATGACAACTTTGGGGTCTAGAACCGAAAAAAAAGTCTAATAATAACTTGATAAAAATTTCCTTACTAACTCAGCAACACATGGGTTCATCACAAAAGTCAAAACAAATGACCATGCAACTAAATTTGACAAGTTATGCATATAAAATCCTAGATTTGGCAAGTCCGTCTATTGGATCCAACTCAGTAACAACCAAGTCTATGTGAGGCTAAGTAGGATACCATTATTTTGCTTAAAACTCATGTTCCTAATTCATCAATCATCCCTTAGGTTTCTATGACCAAACAATCTTCAAAATATGTAGAAGTTTCACAAATTTATTCTAATAGATCATAAAAAGAAATACTATATGATAAATGATTTCATATGTACTAGCATACACATGAGAAATGATATAATCATCTCAAGATTCAATTAAGTTATTACTAATCAATCATAACTAGTATCATATCCTACAACTTAACCTGTCATGTTATATTTAAAAAAAAAAGAAATAATACCATAATTAACATAACATACAAAGGATAAGGATCATATCGTCCTTATAACCTTATAAGTGAGACAATATCTCTTTGTTTGCATGACTAATACACAACAAGTGTTAATTTTTTTATCTCAACCCTCTTAGATTAACAAGATGTTCCACACATCTTGTTGGATAATTGTCAATTATGTCATGGTGATTTAATGGAGGTGTCTTGGTGATTATATGAAGTGCCTTGATTACCTAAGTGACAATGATAAAGTGTGCAATGTGCTTGTCCAAGTGTGCTTGAAGAAGGCTTGGTTGATCTTTAGTTTTGGCATGGTTTGAGATTTTTAGGATGAGTATGGAGTATTTATAATGTGCAAGGGGTCTTATAAGAGTTTTTATATGCTTTGAGTGCTTATGTGCATAAGTGGATTTCATCTAGTTGATCATTTTTATTCAGACATTTTAATTTTAGTGGTAGAAAATTTGAGTAGATAGTTTACTGACATCACCATTACCACATGTGGATGAGTTAGGAGGAGTTGGTCATATGGTTATGATCACATTAGTCCCTAGCTTCTATGTACAAAGTCTCAAATATAGTGATGAATCATGACAAAAGATATGCAAGTGAAAATTTAGGTTCATAGGTATTTTGATAGTATTTTTCCACACTTAGCCAAATTTACAATGTGTTAAGAAAAGCTAAGTAGGCATTTTGATGGTGGCATATCTCACACGTGTTGAAATTTCAAGAGAAAGTGATCATATGGTTTTGTTTATTTTTATGCCTAGTTGATTTACACTAACTTTTAGGTCAACACTGAAACACAATAAAAGTTATGCATGTGCAAAGTTGGTCTTTCCTGATAGTTCTTAACATAGTTGCCTCTCTGAACTGATAAATATGAAAAAGAATTTTTAATGTTACTATATATCACACATATGAAGGTTATAAGATCATATTTTTATATGGTTGGATTCTCCTATGTGAGGAGATCATATGATCCAATTTTTAGAAAATGCACTTGAGCAAAGCAAAAGATATGGAGGTGCAAAGTTGGCCTTCTAGGCAAATAAACAATAGTCGTCATACTCAATCATTTTTACATAATGTTAAAGACCAGGACCAAATGAAGATCTAATGGCTCATGGGTGATCTTACAATGAAAATATATTGTGCATAGTAATTCAAATAGGTTAAAGTGTTTGTTGGTTAACAGAGATAAAGAGTGAGCTTCTTCTAAGATCCAATGGTGCACAATGAGCGAAATGGTAAGTACATGATGTTTAACAGTATAAGTGAGTAGAAGGCACACAAGGGTGATAAGTGTCATGATCATGGGAGTTTTGAGTAAGATAAAATGGTGAGTGCTATAAGATAAATACCTAACTGATCCATAGATATGAACGGTGCATGATGAGTTAATATTGTAAGAGTGCACAAGATGAGGTCAATGTGTTTAAGGTTTAACATTTGGTATTGACACACTATGTGTTAAAGGTTGAGCTTAGTAAAATAAGATAGACAGTGTATGTTTTATTTGATCAGTGAGGACTCGAGATGATATCATGGTGTTTGAGGTTTAACTGTGACCATTTGAATTCAAAGATTTGAATTTAATAAAGGAAAGACCAATTACAAATTTTTGAGTCATAACTTTTGATCTATGTAGAATTTGACTATTGTGTAAAAATAAAAGATATATAGGAATATAAGGTGCATATATAAATATCAATTTTAAGATCTATAATTATGTAATGTCAAAGTTATAAAGGTCTAAATTTGACTGTGTATTCAATTATGTTATACAAGTGACCCGAGAAGGGTAATTAAGCTCACTCTGATGTTGTTTCAATGTATCTTGATGAATTATCTATTTGGAAGTGTTTTATACTCCATGAGGATGATCTTTGTGAATTATAAAATTTTGATCAATAATATTCAGTATGAACAAAGGTTTACAAGTCAATTGTGTATTCATTCATGGTGAATCTGTGCATAAAATGTTGTTTGAGTGAATTGTGCTTAAGCAGAAGGGTATTATGATGGTTGTTAAAACTTAAGGAGGACCTATAGATCATGTGTAACAGGTCCATGCATCTATAAATTTTTTTTGTGTTTCTTAGTTTTCTCAAATAAGTGTTAAAGAGCTAAATGAGTCTCCATAGGACCTAAAAGTGACTTAGAACTATTTGAAAGTGGATTGTGCTTAAGTGCGACCCATGTGAGATGATTTAAGGGTGAAGACATTATTTTGGTTGACAAGGAAATATTTTGGACTTGATAATTCATAAATTCTCTATATATAGTGAAACCAAATGTGTTGGTTTCTAGACTTGTGTGTGAGACAAGTGTAAGGTATATGTGAGAGTTCTAGAGTGAAGGAGAGGTAGTATGTCCAGTTGATGAGTTGATAAGCAAAGCAAATTGAGGACTATGTGTATGACTTTTAGTTTATATTTATGATGTCTGAATAGTGCTCTTATATATTGAGGATATATGAAGAGGTTTGATTGTGCATATGAGGACAATTTGAGTAAAAGAAGGAGAGAGATTGTGGCATGCCTATGTGAGAGGTTTGTATGATATAGAGAGGAGGTTTGTGTAAGGTTGGATAATAAAAAATACATCATTATGTGTTTAATACATTAGTTCTAAAGTGAATATGTTCACTTCAAATGAGGGTTTAAATTACTTGACCTTCCTTAAGAGTAGTTGTTCCTTGTGAAATAGGGGTTTCACTAAAGACCTTTGATCTATAAGACTTGATCAAGGTTTTTGGTCTAAAGGACTTGACCAGTCTCTTATTTGTAATCTCATATAGGACAATTAGGCCATGTGTTATGGAATTTAGAGTAAGTTTTATTCTCCATGAGGGTTACCTATAGGAACTATGTGTTATGTGTTTGATCTCATGTATGCATTGAATGAATGATCTCTCTTGTTAATATTGCTTGATCAAGTTGATATATGTTGATTGTTTAATAGTTTGAAATGAATTCAATTGAAATTAAAATATCTGGGCTCACTGATTCACCCCCCTCTCAGTGATTATACCTCTAAAATTTTATATCAAAGTTAGTCCTTTGCTAAAGACTTAACAACTTGAAGGTGATCCAAGGTACAATATGGGTAATCATCGAGGAGGTTTATCTACTAAACAAGCACTGATATTCAATAGATCCAATTATGCTTTCTGGAGTGCAAGGATGATGACATACATTATTTCCCTAGGGTTTGATGTATGAAAATCTATTTTGGATGGTTATATTTCTCCTATAACTCCTCCATCTAGTGTTGTAGACAAGAAGTTATTTGATAATAATTTTAAGGAAATGAATGCTATCATTTGTGGTCTTTCAGAGACTGAATACACCAAGGTAATCCATTGTAAATATGCTAAAGAGATATGGGAAAAAAATTAGATCGTTTATGAAGGAGATGAAAAGGTTAAGCTTGCTAAATTATAGATTCACAGAAGGCAATTTGAAAGTCACAAGATGAATGAAGAAAATTATGTGGCATCTTTTTTGCAGAGAGTTGATGAAATTGTGAACATTACCAGAGCTCTTGGAGAGAACCTTGAAGAGGCTACTATAGTTTAAAAGAAATTAATGTCTCTATCCCTCAAGTTTCATCTAAAGGTATCTGGTATAGAATAAAGTCATGATCTTACTCAGTTGAAGATGGATCAATTGCATGACACCCTTATTGCCTATGAGATGAGAAAGAATGATGATATACCACCAAAGAAGGAAACAACTTTCAAGACTAAAATGAATACAAAGAAGAAGTTATAAGGTAAGAAACCCAAGGAGGATGACATTTATGATATAAATGAAGATGAACTAATTACTTTGATTTCAAGGAAATTGAGAAGAGGTTCAAGCAAGGTATAATGGTAAACTACCGCTCAAATGCTTCAATTGTGGTGAGATAGGACATTTTGCTCGTAAGTGCCCTCATAAGTATAAGAAGGATGATGATGAAGAGAATGATCAAGGTCATAAAGGTGGTACGAGATCATTTAGGTTTGATAAATTCAAAAATTTTGACAAGAAGTACTTCAAGGACAAGAAGAGTTTCTACACCAAAGAAGATTGCAACTCATCAGATGAGACTGAAGTCAGTGACTCAGAGTATGATCATGAAGATGATGGTTCTATTGAAGATGAAGCCCTATTCATGGCTAAGGAAGGTAGTTTCTCACATAAAAATGAATCTCCTTGGTGTGATTCAGATGATGATGAAGGTGAGGTGGATTATGAGACTGCATTGACAAATGCTCATGAAGAATTAAAGTTCGAGAAGAAGATCAATAAGAATATGAAATCTAAATTCAAAGACTATGAGGAGAAATTTAGTGTATTTTAGGAAAGAATGAATGAATATTCCAAGGAGTATGAATATATAGTCAAACATCTCAGTTATCAATTGGAAGTCTTCTCTACAAGCTGAAAAGCTAAAGAAGATGAGTGTTTAAGGTATGTAATTGAAAATGAGTCATTAAGATCTAAGTTAGAGAAGATATCTAGTAAGGTGAAGTCATTTGTAAGATTTGAAAAGAGCTCAAGTGATCTAGACAATATTCTAAATTATTAAAAGCATGCAAGTGATAGAATTGGTCTTGGATACAAAGAAGAACTAGAGAATGTAATTCTAGACAAGATATAGACTAATGTGAACAAGAATAATCTGACTTTGAAGATAAATATTTAGATAAGGAATGAAGGTACTAGTAAAATAAAGACAAATCAAATTGAATAACCAAATCTCATGAGGTATGTAAATTTTTATGGTTACTATTATACTTATAATTCGTTTGGACATAGAGCTAGAGAATGCAGGAGACCCGTTAAAAATGAATTTGCATGGAACTATGATGGGGGTAATTAGTCAAAAGGTGTGAGCAAGGTTGAGTGCTTCAACTATCATGATGTGGGAGACTTTGTAAAACATTGCTTGAATAAATTAAGACAAGATAAGTTTCCATCAAGGAGTATGGTTTACTACAAATATGAATAAAGAGGTCACATTGATAGATTCTGCAAGTAGAAGCCTACAAGTCAAAATAAGTTCAATCAAGCTCTTAGAGTGTAAGGAAGAAGGAAAGTTAACTCATAGAATCCAAAAATGGTAAGTGTGAGTCATGATGAGTTTATAGGTCCAAGTAATCTATTTGATATGGTGGGGAATGCTATAAAATTTGAAGAGTGCCAAGGGCTCTCATTGTCTGTTCATGTTGAGAATGAAGAGACCAAGCTCAAGGAAAATACCAAGGTGCTAGTTGAGGTAAATTCTAAGATGTGTATCAATTCAAGTGAACATCATGTTGTTACTAAGAAATTATTATTCAAATTACGTAAATTATATATGCCTAGTGATAAGGTTTCAAGCTGCATTGTTGAAACTTCAAATAAAAAGGTATGTCAAGATTCCATAGTTTCTCCATGTGTTGTCAATTCTATCTCAAAAGAGAAGGAGGTTAATATAGAAAAGGAAGTAGTTGTCATAATTCATATTGAGAATAATAATAAAAAAATTAAGAAATTTTATAGCTATAAGATGATTCCAGTGGTTACTGAGGAGATGTGGGCCACTACTAGCTTCATGTTGTTTTAGAGAATTATGGTGCAAAGAATGTCTATGTCTATGCTTCTTAAGAGATTCCTTTCAGTGGAAAATAAAGTGCTATTGTGGTATTTTTTAGATGGTCTTAGAAGGCTAGAGATGAGTGTTCTTAGTTGGAGCATGTATGTTCAAGTGGAAGAGATGTCGTGGTGATGTCAAAATGATGTCACATCTGTATATGATCAGTCTGTAGGGTCAGATTGAAGGTTTTCAAGTGGTAAAAAAAATTATGATTTTTTAATATGATATTTTTACATAGAAAGGTATGTTTAAATTATTATAGCATGCTCCAAGTGGTTTTGTGGTCTAAAGGTATGTTGAAGTCAAATTGGAGATTTTTGTTTGCTCTTGGGTTTCCTAATTTGTACTGAAGAGTATGTTGGTCCTAAAATGGGCTATAGGATGTATGCATTCCCAAAGATTTATAATCTCAAAAATTGGTCCAAAAGTGTATAATGGTTATCTCCAGGTGTACAAGAAGTTTCAGAGGTGGGCATTGACCATAAGGAGGTTTGTTGACTCTGCCTATTTTAAGGTTCTAGGATTTTGGGTTGTGATAGAAAATTGGTTTGCCTTATGAGTTGAGATATGATGCTTCTTAATAATTCGAATGGGCCAAATATATTTTTAAATAAAGATTCACAAAGATCTGAACGTTTGTGTTTTTCATGTTTTTGTCAAGATGGATGCCTAATTGGCTAGTAGATTTGTGAAAGAAGTATGTTAAAAAAGGATGAGCTAGGTATTTAAAATTGGTGTATTTAAAGGTGCATATGAGAGTACTCCAAGTATGAAGTTTCTAGTCCTAAATATATGTCTATTGAAATTTATGGGCTCTTCAAAGTTCTAGGTAGGGTTATAAGGAGTCTAGATAGGCCTAAAAAGAAGAAGAGTATTTTTTATCAGTTTCTCCAAAATATAAAGGTATGAGTGTTTTTAGGATATTTATCAAGTTGATTGAGATCATGTTTCCTATTTGGTGAGTGTTATGAATTTCTGTTGGTGGTCATGGAAGTGTTTTGAGAGAGAAGACTAGTGAGCCTATATGGTGATTCTCCATGGTGTATGGAGATCTGAAGATACTTAAGAGGTGAAATGGATGTTATATCTTAGGGGGAGTCCTTATTAGATTTTTCTTTATGATTTTCATTACTTTTGTGTGTTCTTTTTTCATTGGTTGCAGTGCTTGGTTGAAGAGAGTGTTGGCATGGAGTAAGAGGAAGTTGTCAAGGTAAGAAGAGGTAAGATCAAGGTAAAGGGGAGTTTGTACTATATCTATAATATTTTATTCTCTTGTTGGTAGTATTTTCAAGTCTTTATAATCACTTAGTGGCCACTTTGTCATTATGTTAAAGGGGGAGAAAGTGCATGACCTTGGGAGTACTTGAAGAGAGGGAAGGTAAGTTGTATATTGCTATATGATAGGTGTTGACATCACTTACAAAGAGGGATATTGTTGGATAATTGTAAATGATTTCATGGTGACATAAGGGAGGTGTCTTTATGAGTGGATGAAGTGCCTTGATTACCTATGTGACAATGACAAAGTGTGCAATGTGCTCGTCCAAGTGTGCTTGAATAAGGCTTGGTTGATCTTCAGTTTTGACATGGTTTGAGATGTTTAGGATGAGTATGGAGTATTTATCATGTGAAAATGGTCATATAAGAGGATTTATATTCTTTGAGTACTTCTGTACTTAAGTGTATTTCATCTTATTGATCATTGTTTTCATTTATACATTTTGGGTCTAGTAGTAGAAAATCTGAGTAGGCAGTTTGTTGACATCACCATTACCACGTATGGATGAGTTAGGGGGAGTTGGCCATATGGTTGAGATCACATTAGTCCTTAATTTATATGTGAAAATTCTAAATTCTAGTGATAAAGTGTGACAAAATATATGTAAGTGTAAATTTGGGCTCTCAGGCATTTTGATAGTATTTTTCCATACTTAGCCAGATTTGTAATGTGGCAAGAAAAGTTGAGTAAGCATTTTGATGGTGGCATATCTGACATGTGTTGAATTTTTAGGATAAATTGATCATATGGGTTTTATTGGTTTTGTGCTCAGTTTATTTGTGCTAACTTTTAGGTCAAGCGTTGAAGCGGGATAAAAGCTATGCATGTGCAAAGTTGGTCTTTCCAAAGAGTTCTTGACATAGTTGGCTCTGTAAACTGATAAATTTGAGGAGGAATTTTAATGTCATTATACCTCACACATGTGATGGTATCAGGATTATATTTTTATATGTTTTTATTATCCTATGTGAGGAGATCATATGGTCCAATTTTTAGAACATGCACTTGAATGAAGCAAAAGATATGGTGTAAATTTGGCCTTCTAGGCAAATAAGTAATGATCTCCATACATCATTTTTTGCAGAATGTTAAAGATTAGGAAAAAATGAAGATCTAATGGCTCACAAGTGATCATATAATGAATATCTACAATGCACAACAAGTCAAAGAGGTCAAAGTGTTCGTTGGTTAACGAAGATAAAGATCAAGCTTCTTCTAAGATCCAATAGTCTGCATTCAATGAGATGGTAAGAAGTGCATGATGTTTACCAGTATAAGTGAGCAGAAGGCATGTAAGGGTGAAAATTTTCATGATCATTAGGGTTATGATCAAGATCAAATGGTGAGCACTATAAGATAAAGACCTGACTGATCCATAGAGATGGATGGTGCACGATGAGTCAATATTGAAAGAGTGCATGAGATGAGGTCAATGTGTTCAATGTTTAATGTTTAGCATTGGTGCACTATATATTAAAGGTAGAGATTCATAAAATAATATCAAAGGTGCATGTTTTATCTGAGTAATGAGGACTCAAGAAGATAGCATGGTGTTTGAGGTTTCAGTTTGACCATTTGAATTCAAATATTTGAATTTAATAAAGAAAAGACCAGTGCCTAGTTTTTTAGCCATAAATTTTGATCTATGTAAAATTTGACCATGGTGTAAAAATAAAATATGTATATTGTGTATTTGATTATATTCTACAAGTGACTCGAGAAGGGTAATTGAGCTTGCTATGATGTTGTTTCAATGTCTCATCATGAATTAGCTATTTGGAAGTGTTTTAGACTTCATGAGGATGATTTTTGTGCATTATGAAGGTTTGATCAATTGTATGCAGTATGAACAAATGTTTATAATTTGACTGTGTATTCGTTCATGGTGACACTATGCACAAAATGTTGTTTGAGTGAATTGTGCTTAAGTAGAAGGGTACAATGATGGTTGTTAGAACTTAAGGAGGACCTATAGATCATGTGTAATATGTCTATGCATCTAAAAAAATCTCTTATGTCTTTTAGTTTGCTCTAAGAAGTGTCAAAGAGCTGAATGGGTCTTCATCGGACCTAAAAGTGACTTAGACCTATTTGAAAGTGGATTGTGCTTAAGTGTGACCCATGTGAGATGCCTTAAGGGTGAAGGAATGTATTGTGGTTGATGAAAAAATATTATGGACTTGATAATTTATGAATTCTCTATATATAGTGAAACCAAATGTGTTGGTTTCTAGACTTGTGTGTGAGACAAGTGCAAGGTATATGTGAGAGTTGTGGAGCAAAGGAGAGGTAGTGTGCCCAGTTGATAGTTGATAAGTAGAGTAGATTGAAGACTATGTATGACCTATAGGTCATATTTATGATGTCTAAATAGTTCTCTTAAGGATTGAGTATATGTGAAGAGGTCTGAGTGTGGATATGAGGACAATTTGAGTAAAGGAGAGAGATTGTGGCATGCCTATGTGAGAGGCCTGTATGAGATAGAGAGAAAGTTTATGTAAGGTTAGATAATTATATATCCATCATCAGGTATTGAAGACATTAATTATAACATGGATGTGTTGACTTCAAAAGGCCTAAAGGACTTGATATTCCTTAGGGACAGTTTCTCCTTGTGAAATAGGTGTTTCAATAAAGACCTTTGATCTAAAGGACTTGATCAAGGTTTTTGGTCTAAAGGACTTGACTAGTCTCTTGTTTTTAATCTCTTATAAGACAATTAGTCCACGTGTTGCAAGCTTGAGAGTGGGTTTTATTCCCCATAAAGGTTTCCCACAGGAACTATGTGTTTGATTTTGTGTATCCATTGAATGAATGAGCTATCTTGTTAATGTTGCTTGATCAAGTTGATATATGTTAATTTTTTAATAATTTGAAAGGACTACAATTGAAATTGAAATATATGGGCTCACTGATTCACCACCCTCTCAATGATTGTACCTCTAACACATCTCATACCTCACTCACTGCTAGAAAAAGGTTCACATATTAATCTTCAAAATAGCATGCTTTAAAAGAGAATAATATCAATCTAACAAAGGTATTTAATAATATAATAGTTATAATCAACTATAATTAGTATAAATTTATTATTATCCACTCTTCATGGTCAAGTTCATAAATTAGACAAAATAGTGACTCTAAAAAGTCACAAATAGAAAGTAGAGAACTAAAATCTCATAAACAAAACTCCTACATACCCTCATATGGTAAAAGGAACATTACAATCCACATTTCCAAACACTATTCACTTACCAAACTTGTAAGTGTAGTATGATCACCTACTTCCACAACTGGAAAGAAAATATGAACCACAAGGATGCATCAGTCTAATCAATCTTATAACTTCTCTCAACAAGAAGTATAAAACACTATCCCACAAGCTTAAGGGAATAAGATCAAAATAGTAATTCATGAACAAGTTTTAGCTTAAGGAAACTCTAAAATAACATCTCGAGAATATAAATCTTCTTGGTAACTTAAAATGATGTAAGAGGAGTGTGAGAGAATAACAACTCACCTCTAAGCTAACTAAGAGAGAAGACACCTCTTCTAAACTATATAAATATAAAGTTGCTAATATAAATAACACACTCTTAACACAAAGGAATACACAATCAAATGTCTACATTCAACTACAAGAAAATTCCCACCGCACTAGGTGGTGGCAAACTAGAATGGTCTTATACGATTCTCATTTCTAAGATCTATATAAATAAGACACAAAAATAATGGATAATTAATTAAGTGAGAAGCCCTCCATGATTTTAAAACACTCACAACACAAAACATAAATGGTGAAGGTGATTCAAGAAATACATAATCACATTCAAGGTGTTTAATCGAAATATCAAAAATATGGAAGGAAAACTCTTGTTCACAACTCATGAACTATGTTAACTACTCTCCTATCCATACACCTTATAACCATCACCAATGAGACACTCATTAAACCTACCCTTGAAAAACTCTAAGGGGGTATGAATGCTCTAAAGGTACACACTCAATGTACCACACACTCATTCACAATTCTCCTTTTTGATAAGCAGAGGGGTATGAAAATGCTAATGGACTCATTAGGTCCTAGAGTTTGAACCACAACTCTGATACTACATGTGACAACCCCTCAATTTATACTTAAGAAATGTAGTAATTTTTTATAAAACAACTTACTTAACATATATATTCCATAGAATAAAATAATACAATTTAAATGAAAACCATAACTAAGAACAATAGTCTACAAGAAAATTCCCACCGCACTAGGTGGTGGCAAACTAGAATGGTCTTATACGATTCTCATTTCTAAGATCTATATAAATAAGACACAAAAATAATAGATAATTACTTAAGTGAGAAGCTCTCCATGATTTTAAAACACTCACAACACAAAACATAAATGGTGAAGGTGATTCAAGAAAGACATAATCACATTCGAGGTGTTTAATCGAAATATCAAAAATATGGAAGGAAAACTCTTGTTCACAACTCATGAACTATGTTAACTACTCTCCTATCCATACACCTTATAACCATCACCAATGAGACACTCATTAAACCTATCCTTGAACAACTCTAAGGGGGTATGAATGCTCTAAAGGTACACACTCAATGTACCACACACTCATTCACAATTCTCCTTTTTGATAAGTAGAGGGGTATGAAAATGCTAATGGACTCATTAGGTCCTAGAGTTTGAACCACAACTTTGATACTACATGTGACAACCCCTCAATTTATACTTAAGAAATGTAGTAATTTTTCATAAAACAACTTACTTAACATATATATTCCATAGAATAAAATAATACAATTTAAATGAAAACCATAACTAAGAACAATAGTACTTCAAATTCAAATACTACATACAATATACATCTTAGATAACTCCAAAGAAAGTTAACACAATAGGACATAGCTACAGCTGGTCTAACAAAACTATAACTATTATTCTAATATATAATACATAATATAAGTACATTCTTTCAAGCATACAATCTAATATAATAAATAGATACCAAGCTCTCTAAAGCTCAAGTCAAACCAATTCATGAATCGTTCATAATATCAAGTGTCATCTCTATGGAGTACTGTAGTGGATGAGGGAGAGCATCATCTGAGCATTTTCTACACCAATCACAAACCAATGATCCCTCGCTTAATTCTCTATTAATAAATGGCCCTCCATCCACAAATAGAATGGTATGAGAATCTAGTGAGACATGCTAGTACCCCATATGTTTTAAGATTTCTAAAAGCATGCAATGTACCATAAATAAATTTGTTCTAACATGATATCACACAACATGCAAATCAAACATATGAAATGACAATGTATTTTAAACATTACTCTGGCCAAAGTTTTCATACAAACATTTAGATTGATCAATTTTATAACACACCACTTGATCAGATTATCTATTGATGGTACTACCTAGGCTAGTGGAATACATCTCACTACCTATTACTATCCTTAATATGATTTTTAAAATAAATAAATATATATCATAATATATATCTCAAAGACTCATACATATTTTATTCTCCGAACAAAAATATCACATCACATGCTAAACAAAGAGAAAACAATATATACACATAATCATCTATGCATGAATGGGTATTACTTTAAAATCAATCCCAAATTGGAATTGAGGCCACTATTTATACCACCTGGATAAAACACACATTAAACTATAGACTATTTCAATAAGATCCAAGTATCTACACCTTAAGACAACCCATAATATCTTAGTCTGGTGTTCTTAGGCATGACTACTAGTTTTTCATAAGCAATCATACAAGTGGAATCATTAACTTTTATTAAAGCAAGAATATATATACCACACTCAAATCAAGCATACACACATATAAGTCTAACTTAACATTCATTTACCTTTTTAGGATTGTATGTACACATGCATGAAATCCTACTAATTATTATAGAGCATACTAGTTAAGTAATAACTAACACATACATTAACTCAATCAACATTGGTGAGAGTAAAGGCATACAACAACAATATGTACCATTCATGCATATAATTTTAAGCTAAATCATTCTATTATATACATACTATCATAGCTCATTGTGCTGAAAGCACTCTACTCATATGAACAAACAATATTATACTGTAATTATGAAGTCAACAAATATGAGGTTATACCATCCAAGCATACCCTAGATTAATTTACATAATACTAATTAGATGAAAACATATCTCAAGGCACACATCATTGTGCACAATTTTATTCTAGGAATATCAAATCACTGCATATAAAATACTCTCACAAAAATATAATGCACATAAGTTTTCATCAATACATTACTCCACCAATTTGACCTTGTTTTCATATTGCATAAAATGAATTGATTAACATGCTATTGTTATGTATATAATAGAGTTACAGATAAACAATCCATATACAATAATACCATTTGGATATGTTAAGCAAGGACCAAAACAACATATATATAATATCAAATGTAAATAAGTATTGTTGACAAGATCACACCAACTGAGTATGATAACAATTAATCTATAATTACTTATTTATAATAGGTATTTAAAGCATAGTCCAATATTGATCATATCAACAGAGTATAACAAATTAGAAAGGATCACATATGTTAATGAAAAATAACTGATAACATCATTAAATTTATACATGCTTTTTATAACCAAACCTTATTATTATTTAAAACACAATCCCTATATAAATTTATAACTACCGAGTATGGAAAAATGTAATCCCAACCACTAATCAGCATTTTTCTATGTTATAGTCAACTTAAGCCTTTATTTTATAATTCTAGTTACTTGCACATAATAACTTAACTAGTCCTACTGCTAATTACATTCATTAATAAAAATTCAACTCAAGCTAGTAATGCAACTCGAAAACCCGAGGATAAATTAAAGTTTCACTGAACATTTGAACTTGCATTAAAGAGAAATCATATTTCTTTTGCTAATTTTTTGTTTTATGGGTTCAGTGTTCAATAAAGACTCATCTCTTTAAAAATATATATAAATACAACACTACATATTAAATGTTCAAGACTTGGCATTTTAATCAAGACTTGGCATTACAATAAGTGCCTACAGTAAATAATTTACAATCTATTATTATCAAATAATATGCAATCTTTCAAAAATAGCGTAGGTATATCTCCAACATTTCTAATTTAAGACTGGACGATTCAAAACTCAGTGATTTCAAACCATATCTCTATGGTTTAATTTTTTAAGACAGACACTTTAATAAGAGATTTGTCAATTTAAGTAAAAGACTTCAACTATTTCATTTAAATACATAACAACATAAAAATATTAATATACAATGATTTCTACCAACCTGGTGCTACATTCATTGTATGTCAATGTTACAATCATAATAGAGACTCAACACTATAATTCCATTACACACAACTACATGGCATTTCAAACCTACCACTAGACTTTATCATTGAAACATAATGACTTTTCCATAAGAACCTGGGGTTTCGCTTCAAGTCTACACCGATTCATTTGGCTCAGGCTTAGAATTAATTATAATATCAAGTCTACAATTTTTTATACACAGTGATTTGACCTGAAGACTCAATGATTTACTTAGTATTGTTTTCAATAATTATTATATATATTAACTCAATTATTTTTATACTTAAAACTGAATATTATGACTTGGTGTCATAATATCTTGACATGGCTTTCAAATTTATATTCTCATTCAACCAAATTTGAAGCATTAAACATTAGACACTCGATGTTGTATGCAATCGACTCAACATTTCTAGTGTATCTACTAACTCAACTATTACAAATACAAACACAATACTTTATATATATACTTTTAATCTAAATGGTATTATGTTATGAGTTAAAGACTCTACTTATGACGTAAACTTAATTTAATATGCAAGGTGCAGCCAAAAATGTAAAATGTCATCAGAAGAGTGAAACGTCCTTCCTTATAGGGAAACATAGGTCCCTAAAAACAATATGCAGGTTCATTGAATGGTATGCAACAATATTTAAAATGTAGGCCTAATACAAGGATTTACTAACCATTAAACTATGCAGGCTTTTATAAATAATTCATAGGTTTTTGTAAAGTAATACACAGGTTTAAAAACATACCTATATTGCACATAGAAAGGAAATTTACAAATCCAACCTGGTAATATTCGAATGATGAATATGCCCTTTCCTTCATTCTTTCTCTTTTTATTCTCCATAATTCTTTTTTATTTATGAGACTTATTTATCTTCTAAATTTAGTGCTCCTCCTTTGCATAAAATTCTCTATTTTTATTTATCCATGCATGTCAATCTATTTTTTTATTCTCTCAATATTCACTTAACTTGACTTAATAATCTATTTCCTAATTTCTAAATAAATTCTTGCATGGATATTTAAGATTGCATTTAGCTCAACTTCTAACTATATTAACTTCCATTAATTTCTTTTCTTTTACATTAATTCATCAAACTAACATGCTAAGTTAACAAAAATAATAATAAAATTTATTTCCTAATTTTCAAATAATTTTCATGCATAATTCAAAATTTTAACCTTAAATTCCATTAACACCACTTTCATGCAATTTTCAAAACAATATTAAATAATTTTTTAACTTAAAGATAAGTCATTAATTTCCTTTACTTTGCAAGATAATTATTTTTACAATAATTATATCTATTAGCACTAATATTTATTTTTTGGATTTAAATTCAAAAACAAGTCAATTAGACTAAAGAAATTAAATGCATACTAATTCCACATACATAAATATAATCATAAGAAATACGTACTGAAATTTTTATGTAAATATAATTTAGAATCTATTGTGTGTGTAGGATCACTAGTAATTTTCACTGGTATTCTCTCAATCACTTCATCTAGTCGATCTTCTCCGTCATCAAGCTTTAAGGGTAGGACATATCCTACATCCACCTCACAACAAGTAGGTAGTTAGTCTAATTCATCAAAAATATCATAGATGATGCAAAAACTAACAAATACATATTCATAATGTACAAAATATACATATAGTTGTCACAACATGCATTCTATATACAAAACATCAATATCATTGTCTCATACCAATATATGTCAAATTTTTTAAATCAAGGCAATAATAATCATTCTAATCAACAAATTAAAGGTTGATTTGGTATAGGGTGAAATTGAGATGTAACATGATTCTCCTACAATGTGCGACCAAAGCTCACTCATTTGGCACACTTAGAGACAAGTGGATTCTCTTAAGGGATGTCTCTAATCAACTACAACTTTCACTCTCAAAACCTGATTGAGATCATATAAAAGTTGTTCTAGCCTCAAAATTCCTATTCAGATGTGTTTACATAGATGGTTTGTTGATTGGTCTAATGAGTTAGAATATACAGCCCCCGTTGACCAACATTTGGTCTATTCTAAGAGATTTAGCCATGAAAGAAACCTCATTACTGAGTCTCATCCATCTCAATTTAGATAAAATCCTCTTGGAATTTCTTAGAGGACTTGTTTATTTACATTTAGGAATGATGGCTCATCTCTATCCCTCATGATTCTCTTCCAACACGTGATATAAGTTTGTTCATTTTGCACACTCAGGGATGAGTGAATTCTCTTAAGGGATGCCTTTGACCAACTGTAACTTTCACTCTCAAGACCTGACCAAGATTGGAAAATGGCCATTCTAGTCTTAAATTGCCTATCTAAATGTGTCAGTGCATATGGTTCATCGATTAAGATGAAGAGTTAGAATATGCAGCCCCTATTGACCAACTTTTGGTTTATTTTGAGAGATTTAACTACAAAAGAAACCTTATTGTCACATTTTATTCATCTTGAGTTAAATAAAATACTCCTAATATTTCTAAGAGGATTTTTCTATATATGTGTAGGAGCTGATGACTCATCTCTATCCCTCATAGTTCTACAACGTGCAATAGAAGTTTGTTTAGTTTGCATACTCAAGGATGAGCAGATTCTTTTAAGGGATGCCTCTGATCAACTACAACTTTTGCTCTTGAGACCCAAATGAGATTATACAATGGTTGTTCTAGCCTTAAAATGCTTATGTATACATGTTTGAAGAGATGGTTCATCGATTGGGTTGATGATTCAGAATATATGGCCCCTATTAACCAATTTTTGGTCTATTTTGAGAGATTTGGCTCTGATAAAAACCTTATTACCACATATTTTATGTCTTTAGTTAGATAAAATATTCTTGGAATTTTTTATAGGACTCATCTATGCAGCTGCAAGAGCTGATGACTCATCTCTTGCCCTCATGGTTCTCCTATAATGTGTGATGGAAGTTTGCTCATTTTACATACTCAGTGACAAGTAGATTCTCTTAAGGGATGCCTTTGATCAACTACAACTTTCATTTCTAGGGCCTAATCAATACCGAACAAAGGTTTTTCTAGCCTTAAAATGCCTACTTAAATGTGTATACATAGATGATTTTATAATTATGCTGACAAGTCAGAACATACAACCCCCACTGGCCAATTTTTGGTTTATTCTAAGAGATTTGATGACAAGATAAACCTCATTATCATGTCTCATCTGTCCCAATTTAGACAAAATACTCATAGGCTTTCTTATAGGACTTATTCATACACATGTAGGAGTTGATAGCTCGTCTCTAGCCCTCATGGTTCTCCTGTAATGTGTGATGGAAGTTAGCTCATTTTGCACACTCAAGGACAAATAAATTCTCTTAAGGGATGCCTCTGACCAACTATAAATTTCACTCTCGAGACCTGATCAAGATCAGATAATGGTTGTTCTATCCTTAAAACATCTATCTAGATGTGTCCACATAGATGATTTATTGATTAGGCTAACGAGATAGAATATACGGCCCCCACTAACCAACTTTTAGCCTATTCTAAGAGATTTAGCCATGATAAAAATCTCATTGCCATGTCTCATCTATCTCAAGTTAGATAAAATCTTCCTAGCATTTTTTATAAGGCTCATTCGTGCATGTGTAAGAGCTAACAATTTGTCTCTATGCCTCACAGTTCTCTTTCAATGCACAATGGAAATTCACTCATTTTGCACACTCAAGGATGAGTGGATTTTCTTAAGGGATGTCTCTCATCAACTACAACTTTCACTCTTAGGACTTGACCAAGACTAGATAAAGGTCATTCTAGCCTTAAAATATCTATTTGGATGTGTTCACATAGATGATTCATTGATTGGGCTGACCATTCAAAATATATGGTCCTCACTGACCAATTTTTGGCCCATTCTGAGAGATTTGGTTGTGAGAGAAACTTCATTTCCACATATCATCCATATTGAGTTAGATAAAATCTTCTCAGAATTTCTTAGTGGACTTATCCATGCAGATGTAAGATTTGATGGATCATCTCTAACCCTCATGGTTATGTTGTAATGTATGACCAAAGTTAGAGGAGGATCTGATGGTTCATCTAAAGATTTGAACTGTCTGAAACATGAAAATTAATGTGTATACGTATTACAAAAAACTTGAATCCATGATAGGATATTTATTACCAAAAACACACTAAAAGCACACTTGTGTATGCACCATCATGTGAAATTTTTCTTAACACTTATGAAATTAAAGAGTCAGGAGAAATAGAGTTTCTTGGTGTGTGTAACTTCTCAGTCCCTCAAATTATAGATATGGGAAAATTATTTTGAAGAGTGACTTGAGCCATGACTTGCACCAATCTGATGTTGTAATGGTTATGGGGTCTCATTTGGTCATGGGGTCCCAACCAAGATGGTGTTAAAAAATCTATTGTGTGCTTGTAAACAAATCATCTTACAAAATTTATACTAAACGTTATGAAATTAGAAAAATGTCTGATCAAGCAAGTAAAATAAAGTTAACTTTTAAATTTAGTATTATTTTTTTCAAGTGCTTGAACTGGATTAAATATTGACAAAATTGTATCAAAAAAATTATTGATATTCATTTCCAATAAAATGATAAACATGTGAAATCAATCAAAGAAAGTTGTATTATTTATTAAACTATGTTAAGAGATGAATAAACCATTTGATTATTAGAGTTGGACTTTCAATTATAAATTACCAATGTGTAGTGACTTCTCCAAAGAATGGATTAGAGGGAGAAAAATATGTATGTCAATCTTGTACGTAATAGTGGAAAAATACCAAGAAAATGTCTACACCATGGTAATTAAAGCACGATATGAGATGGCTTAAAATTCATCGAATCGTTGAAGCAATAACACATTTATAATTAGTAGACAACATGATATGTTGTGATTTTCAATAATCTTTTATCAAGGCCCTGCATAGGCTAGATCATGGACAACAAATAAAGAATACTTATGAGGATGACATATCAGCTAAGCCCTAAGACTTAAAAGCCTGCATGAATCATAGACAACATGATATGTTGAGATTTTAAATAATTTTTTATCAAGGCTTTACGTAGGCTAGATCTCATGCAACAAATAAAAAATACTTACAATGATGACATATCATCTAATTATAAAGACTTAAAATCCTACATGAAGCACAATAAGAGTATATTGAGAAGCACGTTATGATAACAAAGCATAAAGACATACACAAGTGCATTATTAGACCTCCTAACAAATAAGCCTATAATAGTGTTCAAGGATAAGCTTACAAGCCAGAAGCTGTGCAAAGTCTCTTTTTTGGGGATGATGTGGGGGTCTAGGCATAGTAACCCCCAATGGGGTCAAGGGGCAAAGCCCCTTGCGAGGTCCGAGGGTAACATTTAGGATTTGTGAGAGGCTCAAAGTGACTCAAAACTCACAAAATTGACTCAATAAATGATCTAAAAAAGGACCAAATTTAACATAAAAATGGCTACAAAATCACAATTTTATAATGCAAAACTGTGACTTACAGGACAAAACCATGATTGGGAGAGTTGTGGGATTGTCGATGTTAGCTAACCATGATAGGTAACTAAAAAACTGTGACTATCTGACAATCCTAATACTAAAAATGACACTCTTGATATTAGATTTGGAATGATAGTTACGGTTTTATCGTGAACCACAAAACCACAACTCAGATCGACAAACCCATAATTAGTAGCAAAAAGCAAGTAGTGATATTGTAGTGTTTAAGAAAAATAGTCTATATATATGACTTAAGTAAAAAAACTATTAAAACATTTACAGGGATTCATTTTTAAATATAATTATTTATGATG
Source organism: Torreya grandis (assembly GCA_037957365.1). NCBI lineage: Eukaryota > Viridiplantae > Streptophyta > Pinopsida > Cupressales > Taxaceae > Torreya > Torreya grandis. The sequence goes on from JARHVA010002649.1 coordinate 991,318, forward strand.
AAAATTCTATAAAAGTCTACAAGTAGTCCTAACTATGCTACACTACAATGCCACTACCAAGAGTGACAAGGTCACTATTCATAGGGTAAACCCGTGTTTGAAGTAGTCACGATGTTGTTGAATGAGGTTCAGCCAGTGTGTGTGATGGGTTTTATCATCACCTATCTTTAGTTAATGAGAGTTCAAATATTTTATATAAGGAAATTTTTAAGTTTTGCAAAAGATCAAATTTCTTAAATATTTTCACTTTACAGATCCTTGAAACCTCTTAGATAGATTCTAAAATCATGGTGAAGTATAATGTAAAGGAGATAATGGTAGTGTTTTACTAGTGTCTTAATGCAACTAAAATGATAATCTTGCTACTGAAAATGATAATCCCATGATTACCAAGGTAATACCACGAGTGGGAGAGTCACAGGTTTGTCAAAGTAAGATAACTACCTAGACTTCAAATGATTCCCCTTTATGTCCTACACATAGAATCAACAATAGAAGATAAAAAACCTATAGGTGCAAAGGGTTAGTAGAGATAAGATATATTATGGACCTAGCTAGTAGATTTAAAAATACCACTACTAAAAATGGTAACCCCATGATTACCAGGTCAATCTCTTGACTGGGTAAGTATTGTCAAAAATAGACCTATAAGACAAAATTATTAGTGGTTTACAATATCACAATTGGGATTGATAATCCCATAACTAGCAGGATAATATCATGATTTTGACAGTTGTGGGATTGTCAAAAATAGACCTGTAACACAAAAACCATTCACAGTTTCAATATCGTGACTAGGATTGGTAATCCCATGACTATCAAAGCAAACTCATGATTACAACCTAGGTACACAAAATTTCAAAATTTTCAAGATTTTTTGATCTAGTTAGACCTTTAAGCTAGTAGAAACAACATTAACAAGCGAAAATTGATTAAATGGGAATAGTAGGTCCCACTGTGGTCACCAAAAATGTGAACCAAATTTTGGGATTCTTGAAATATTATCAAAATGAAAATATAAACTCAAAATATAATGACACTAATAGGAATGCATAGAGAAGATAAATTAGAACTAGTAGAACATTCTTATGATTCCCTTTACCTTCTCATGCATCCATTCCAGGATTTGAATGTATGTGATGAGACTTAGATTGTCTCCATGATAGTTTGATGTTGGATTATGATAATGGATGATTTGATGATTGCTTATAAATTTTTTATAAGATTTATTTTTGGCATAGTTTTGGTATGAGCTCAATAGATGGTTTGAGAGTGGGGAGAAGATCTATGGTCCAAATTCAAATTTGGGCCATTTAGATCTATGGTTAGTGTTGATGCTTGAAATTGTATTGTTTCCAACACCAATAATGGGAAGTTTTAGGAAAGTGAGACTTGCGACCTGAAACGACCTCCAGATTTTAAAGAAGTTGGCTCTTCTTTATCTCAAAAGTATTTTGGGGAAAAAGGATATAAATTAAATAGAAACACAAATGCAATGAAATAAAAATCTAACATGGCATTGTGCCTAAATTTAATTCGACCCTTAATTCTAAGCACAATGAATCTATCTTTAGGATTCAATTACATTAAAGAGCAAAAAAGGCATGATCAATGTGAAAGATGTAAATAGATAGGATCAAAGGCTCACAACTTAGATGATTTTGTAATAACACAAAAAATATCAACAAGGGCACAAAACTCAATCTTCTTATTAATTTTCTAGTCACATAAAAGGCACAGAGACATGCACAGTTATACAAACTTTCTAACTCAAGAAAACAGAACAAAGGCAAATGATATTCCTGGTCACAACTAAAAATTCTAAAACTTCTTGACAATAATCTCTTGCAAAAAAATCTCTCTATCTTTTGATGATGATCCTGGCGATCTCTGCACCCATATTTATAGCATCAAACTAGCTCTAAATTGCCTGCACATTCCCAATCTAACGGCTTAACTAAACTCTAACTGAACTGGAAGTGTCTAACAAAATATATTTCTTGGATCTAAAATGTTTTGTCTCCCTGCAAGTTCATTGGCTGAAATAGATACACAGGACGCTTCCTACTGTGAAACAGGTGAGGACACTTGGTAGTATCCATTTTTTCACTTGAAAACTTTCTCATTATTTAAAAGGCACCAAAAAATGACACTTAGCAGCCTCTAAGGCACTTGCCGAAGACACACGGCACTTTTCATGTAACTTATACTCTTTACTATGTCTTTGCTTAGGAGTGTTCCATCTTTGACGTCTGTCACAATCCGCTTCTTCCAACTTTAACAATTTACAGAGAATGGGACCCACAACACTTCTCTCTCGAACAGCTTTAAAAAGGATAATGGGGACAGGTGTCACTTTCCATGTATTTTTAACAAATGACATGTGGCATCTTCTATTTTCTTCAGCTAGGGACATGTGGCAACTTCCGTTGATCTTTAGCTAGACCGTAGAAACATTTAGGACTCATTTTTAGATTCATACGAATGGTGACACTTGGTGGCTTCCACTGACTTTAGAAACAAAAACCCAGGTCCCACCACAATATTTACATATTGATGAAACAAAGTGAAGATATTTTAGATGTTGACACGTGGTGGCTTCCACTTTCTTAAGCTATGGATACATGGCGTCTTCTGTTGCTTTTAGAAAACATATTGAAACCTTTCATAGTTGCCACTTGGCACCTTCCACTTGATCCTGAGAAAATCTTATTGAAAGAAGCTTTCAAAACTCAAAAGAAATTTGAAACACGGATGCCAACACTTGTCACACTCTACTGATTTACCATGGGACACGTGGTACATTCTGAGCAACTTATAAAAAATTATAAAATGTGTCGCGTCTGCTGATACTTGGTAGCTTTCATGCGACTTTGATACTTGGACAAAATTTAGGCAAAATAAACTCACACCTACGCTCCGTGTCAAAAACTTCACTGCCTCGAAACTGAAATGCATAGGGACAAAACTTGGAGCGCGCAACTAAAAATCAATAAATGAAAAATGTAGAGTTTTTTACTCTACAATTCTTGGCAACCCCGAGGACTTTTGAGCCTGCTCAAAAAGAATAATCCACAATCTCCCGCATGATCAAATGTGACAAAAATCACAACTTTAGTAAGGTTATCTGATAAGCAGACCACTCATCATCAGATAATCCCTGCTTATTTTACAATTTGTGGAAGGCTAAATCAAGATTGATGATATCCTTGTGTGAAAAATTCTATAAATATGAACTGTAGCCTTCAATTTAAATTATAGCTGGGAAATGGGAATCAAAATAGCTTCTACTTTAGGCACTGATGAATCATCTCTTAAACCCTAAAAGACTACCTGATCATTTTGCCTGGCTAACAACAAAGGTTTAATCTCATCAATCATCAACACAGTGTTGCTATTAGGAAAAGGGGAAGGAAGGCCCAATTGCACTAGATCTTTAATGTGTTGTTTCATGTCTTTGATTCCTTCTTTCACCACATCTAGAATCTCTCTATAATTGATTGCTGTGGAGTTGCAATTGAGAACTTCATTCACTCTTTTAGCAATGATCATTTTGTCACTAATCCCTGCTGCTAAAAATGTTCCATCAGTTGCATCATATAGCTTTTGCAACAACATTTGAGAGTCAAAAACTCTCAAAGAGACAATAGATAGAGTGTCTTCAATTAAAGTCTCCACCTTTTCGCACAATTTCTATGCATTTAGCAGAAAGGTTAGAGAAGGTCTGAGCTGAATAATCTCCTCATAAATTCTTTTCCATATTGATTCATAAAGCTCCTTAACCAAATTCAAAACCCCTGCATTCCTTGGCCTATTAGCCAACTCAAGTGTCAATTGTTCTATCATTTATCGCTTGGCTCAAAGTTGGGCCTGTATGGCAGTGGTATTGTTCTGCTCATTCAACAGCTTTTGTTGAAGTTAAGTGACCTATAGCAAGCTTTCCTCACATTTTTCCTGAAATGCTGCCTTTTCTCGCCTTAAGGTTGTCACTGCATCTTTCACCTGCATTAGCCCTGCTTTTAAAGAATCATTTTGGGCCTAAATAGCCTGGTGAGTCTGAAGAGAAATAATATCTTGCAACTGTTTGTTAAGACTCTCTATTTTGTTATTTTTGGTATTGATTTTTGTATTCAAACTGCTATAGTTTGCCTTCTCTTAGGCTAGATCAGCCTCCATCTTCTGTAGCTTCTTTGATATTTTCAAATAATCCTCAGCTACTGCAATAGTGCATTTATTTAGTAGCTCAACCTTATCTTGGGGTCTAAAAAGTGACATATCTATTGCCATTGCATTCATGGTATAATCTTCAAGCTGCATCTGCTCATTTGGCTTGACGACATTAGGTGACAAATGGTTCACCATTAATTATTGTTGTATTGGGTCAAATTGTGACCTCATATGTGGTGTAGCCAAGGCTTTATTATCTTTCATCCTCTTTTTCTCCATCCGGGCTTCTCTAGCTTTCTTAGCAGTAACTGCTTGAGTTTGGAAGGTAGAAGGAGAGGCAATGTGCCCACCCACAAAAGGATAACCCTATGGTGAGCCATAAGGAATAGCCAAATGTTGGCTAGGGAAAATCTAAGGAGGTACTTTCTTAGGGATAGAGGGGGAAAATTGAGGCAATGATGTGACCTGAGTATGGATAGACGGGGCAAAATGAGAAATGGGCACAACAGAGGTGGTAGGGGATATTATTTGGCCAGATGGAATCATCACCCTTATAGGAGAAAAGAGAGATTGAGAAGAAGAAGGAGAAACAACACTCACCTAAGGAGCAACTAAAGTACTCTATGGTTGGTGGTATTGGCAGAATCAAAGGACTGCCAGTGTTCTAACTTGCATAATTCCTTGGGGGTATAGGTGCTCCCATGTTTGCTCTTTGTATTGGTATAAACTGATTGACTCTTCGTCTTGGACTAGTTATCAAAGGTGGAAAAAGAATACCTAGATTTATAGTAGATTGAGATCTTGTTACTGGTCCACAACTCTGACTCCTTATAGCTCTCTGGTTCATACAATCTTGAAATACATTTCAAGATGGTATCCCACCAGGTGTGCCAAAAACTATTCATGCTTAAAATTGCACTATTTCCAACACCAACAATGGGAAGTTTTAGGAATGTGGGACTTGAGACCTGAAACGACCTCCAAATTTTAAAGAAGCTAGCTCTTATTTATCTCAAAAGTATTTTGGGGAAAAAGGATAGAAATTAAATAGAAACACAAATACAATGAAAGAAAAATCTAACTATGGCAATGCACCTAAATTTAATTTGACCCTTAATTCTAAGCATAGTGAATCTATATTTAGGATTCAATTACATTAAAGAGCAAACAAGGCATGACCAATGTAAAAGATGTAAATAGATAGGATCAAAGGCTCACAACTTAAACGATTTTGCAATAACACTAAAAAAATATCAACAAAGGCACAAAACTCAGTCTTCTTATTAATTTTCCAGTCACATGAAAGGCATAGAGACATTCATAGTTATACAAACTTTCTAACTCAAGAAAACAGAACAAAGGCAAATGATATTCCTGGTCACAACTAAAAATTCTAAAACTTCTTGACAATAATCTCTTGTAGAAAACTCTCTCTATCTTTTTATGATGATCCTGGCGATCTCTGCACCCATATTTATAGCATCGGACTAGCTCTAGATTGCCTACACGTTCCCAATCTAACGGCCTAACTGAACTGGAAGTGTCTAACAAAATATATTTCTTGGATCTAAAATGTTCCATCTCCCTGCAAGTCCATTGGCTGAAATAGATACACAGGATGCTTCCTACTATGAAACAGGTGAGGACACTTGGCAGTATCTATTTTTTCACTTGAAAACTTTCTCATTATTCAAAAGGCACTGAAAAATGACACTTGGCAGCCTCTGAGGCACTTACCGAAGACACACAACACTTTTTGCATAGCTTATACTCTTTAATGTGTCTTCACTCAAGAGTGTTCTATCTTTGACATCTGTCACAGTCTGCTTCTTCAAACTTTAAAAATTTATGGAGAATAGGACCCACAACACTTCTCTCTCAAACAACTTTAAAAAGGAGAATGGGGACAGGTGTCACTTTCCACATATTTTTAACAAATGACATGTGGCATCTTCCATTTTATTTAGCTAGACTATAGAAACATTCAGGACTCATTTTTAGATTCATACAGATGGTGACACTTGGTGGCTTCCGCTGACTTTAGAAACAAAAACCCAGGTCCCACCACAGTCTTTACTTATCGATGAAACAAAGTGAAGATATTTTGAATGTTGACACGTGGCTACTTCCACTTTCTTCAGTTATGGATATGTGGCATCTTTCGTTGCTTTTAGAAAACATATTGAAACCTTCCACAGTTGCCACTTGGTGCCTTTCGCTTGATCCTAAGAAAAGCTTATTTAAATAATCTTTCAAAACTCAAAATAAATTTGAAATGTGGATGCCAACACTTGTCATGCTCTATTGATTTACCATGGGACACGTGGTACATTCTGAGCAACTTACAAAAATTATAAAATGTGTCTCGGCCACTGACACTTGGCAGCTTCCACGCGACTTTGATACTTGGATAAAATTTAGGCAAAAGAAACTCGCGCCTGTGCTCTGTGTCAAAAAATTCACTGCCTCAAAACTGAAATGTGTACGGACAAAACTTGGAGCGCACAACTAAAAATTAGAAAATGAAAAATGTAGTGTTTTTACTCTACAGTTAGGAAATTTCCATGGAATTTTTAATTCCATGAAAATATCTAGAATAGGAAAATTCTAGAAGAAGGGGCTAAGTTGGATAAAATTTATAGAGTCCTCTAATTCGATAAATCTCCCCATAGGGTTTAGGGATTTAAGGAAGCCTAGTGTAGGGTGGTGTGTGGGTAGTTGGAATATTTTTGAATTTAAAATTAGCTAGTGGGTGTAAGGGATAAGTTAGTATGTAATATGGTCTTTTAAAGGTTTAATGAGGTGATTAATTGGTTTTAGGATGGGATAAAGTTTATGTGGGATATAGGAATGGGGTATGGGTAATAAGATATTAGTTATTTTAGCTATAAAATACAGAAATTAGGCTAAATTAGTGGGAATTATTAAGATTAGCGAGATGAGCATATTTTAATGCATATATTTTGCCCCTCTTTGAAAGGGTGTTGTAAGTTGAGCGAAGTGGAAGGAGTAATGGTCTTTCAAAGAAAAACTATGTCGTGGTTGAATGTTAGTAGATGATGTTAGGGGATATGATGCCCCTTTGAGGGGACATGCAGGGAAGAATGAGCCAGATGGTCACTTGAAAGAAGAAATAATGGGTGGGATGCGATGGAGAGATGAGGGGATAAGATGCTAGATGTGGGATAGAAGATGAAGAAGATGATGTAAACATTGAGCAATGAGCTATAAATTAATAATGATGCCCCTAACAAGAACACATGAATAGGGAATAGAGATGATGGGTGTTACGGTTGTCAACACATCCCAAGGGGGAATCAACTACAAAAAATGATCTTTTATGTCAAAAACATTGTGTGTGTCACTTGATTAAAATGGATAACATTACACTGCCCAAATCAATTTAAATTTTGAGCCATAAAAGTCTTTGAAATAAATCATTGTTTATACCTTTTGAGATAACTAACGTCATTACATTGCTCAAATAATTTCATAGACTTGTCTTATCTTGTGTCCAAGTTTCACATTTTTTAAACCAAAATGTGTGCCTTGTTAGATCTTTGTTTAACATTTTTATGCTATTCAAATTTTCCTAGTTTGTTGGTCAATAAATTCTAAATTTTTCTAAGTTGAGTTTTTAATTAACTTTTACAAGTTGAGATCTAAACATTGATTGATTTTTTTTTAGGCCTTGTCTTGCAAGGGTTGATACATAGATCTTTCTTTTTTGAGTTGCATAACTTAGGATAGTTTTTGACCCAAAATTTGAAAATTATATTATTTGTGCCTTTATTTGAGAGAATTGGTCTATCTTCAAATACCTTTTGTTTAGTGCCTTATACCAATTTGATCACGATTATGTCTAGAATCAAGTGCCTAGTTTATGCCAAAGTGTTCCAAGTTTGTTAGATTAAAATCTTCCTTTTGTTTCAAGTCTAGCTTTTGACACCATGTTTGGCCAAGAGTCCTAACACATGCCTTATTTGAGCCTAGCTTTTGACACTGCATTTGGCTAAAAGACCTAGCAACTTTTACCTTTCCTAGTTTCAACCTATTTGGAACATCTTTGGACCTAGAGTTTGGCATTTTGTTTTTAGTTCATTTTACTTGACCTTGCTTGTGTGAGACATTTAACATTAGACATTTGACGTTATAATATTTTTACCAAATCTTAGCATAGAAATTTTTGGAAATATAGCTCCATTCCTTTGACCAAGTTAGACCTAGTTTTAACCTTTTATATTTTCAGGCATAGCTTTTCAGAGTTTGTATAACTCTAACCTCTCTTGTCATGAAATATTTTCCATTGATTTAACCATGTCTCACTATACACGTAGTGGAGTCATGTATAATCCATGATATCGAAATGTTGTCACATAAGAGGACTTTTTTCAATACCCTTATGACTACGATGTTGTTTGGGAGATGGATACTTATCCACCTTCCAACATTCAATTAGGAAAACAGAGTCAAGATCTTTTGGTCAATTATTTGGTTAACACGCATCCATACATAGAGCAAGACCAAAAATAGATGACCCAATATTTATCTAGTGTACCTTCAATTATGGAAAATATCCAATAGTAACCTTATTATGTTAAAATGCCATCAGTCTATGATAATAAAATTGCAAAGGTAGGGGCTAAGTTTTTGACAAACTTTTCCCATGAAAACTTGCCAAGTCTAGTAAGAGGGCCTTACAATATGTCTTACAATCATAGCAATGAGTAGGCCTCTTATGAAAACCCTAATGCTATTGTGTTAATGTCATATCAAGATTCATGTATGCTTGTCATACTAAGGGGCCTCATGAGGGACCACTTCATTCAAATATAAACAACATACTAGACATATCAAAACCTTATGTGTAACTTAATAAGAGTCTTACTTGAGTTGACAGTCCAAGAAAATTAGGGTTTAGACCTAGTTATGCAAAGCACCTTAGCAAAAAACATGTTTAGTACCCTAACTATCAAGGAAATGTCTTCTGTTTCTACATAAAATAGTGAGCTAAACATAGGGGATAATACACAAGTAATGTCCAATTTAAACCAAAGTAATGTTAATACATAAAAAAATAGTCAACAACAAAATGTGTCTTTAAATAAGATCATGAGTGGTTCATAAACTCAGGGGGTAAGATTTTATACTTTCCAACCTCAACTAACTACCTCTAATCCTCAACCAATTGCTTCGATCACCCAACAACAAGGATTAATTAGTCAACTAATGATCAGTTCCATACCATAAAAAAATGTGACGAATCTTAATCCACCCCAGCAGGTGATGAGTAACATTCCAAAAAAATAGACACCATCCAATATACCCATGCAACAAAGGTGAAAAATATTTCCATTTCAATAGGGGGTAACCAATATTCCACCTTGTCAGGTAGTGATGAACATACCTCTTCAGTCATAGACTAACATGCCAATGAAAAACCAAATGATGTCTAACTAATAACATATAAATATCGGTTAATGATAAATGTCAAATATCTAATATGTGTCTACTTCCCATTAGGGATTCACATAACCAATAGGTTCTAATGTTCCTCATGTACCTATCAGGGAACAATTATATTTTGTGCAAAATGTGCCACAAGTTCAATGATAGGGTCTTGGTTCACAAGTTCCCCTCAATCATTAAGGTATGAGTAGTTGGAAACATGTCGCTATTCAACCTCAATAGGTATATATGGTCATATCCCTCCATCCCAGCCAAAATATTCCCAACATAAAGCCTCTATACCTAATCCTAACCAAAATATTGCATTGTAGTAGGTGTAATTTCAATAATCACATCTTAATCTATGCATGCATATTCCTAGTCCATTCCTTAGCCAATCCAACATTCCCCAACAAATGCCTACATTATACCCTGATCAAATTAATCCACTTGCAGCCACATAGCCTTCACCTCAGGCCAATGATCCCACTAGTTTACTCACACAAGAACTACAACAAATGAAGGATGCAATTGCGCTCATGAAGCTGGTAAATAGACTAAGAAGTTCAAGTTAGACAATGTGTGTTTTTACCCTTTTAACTTGGAGTAATTGAAGATACCATTTCCTCCAAGGTACAAGCCACCAAAGTTCAATAAATACAAGGGGAAAGGTGACCCCAAGGCCTATTTGACATATTTCTTTGTTGTGTGCCAGCCAGTGGCCTATAGCGACATATACCTATTGCTATTATTTCCAAGAAATCTAACAAGGTAAGTGTTGGAATGGTTCCTAAAATTACCCAAGAATTTTGTATCTGATTTTGACAATCTTTCAGATAAGTTCATGTAACACTTCTCTTATAATCTTGAGCACAAGATTTCATTGGTTGATTTAACATAGGCCAAATAAAAGGCCAATGAAAGATTCATAAGTTATCTATAGTGATGGAGAGACCTTATAAGTCAATTTATACACAGTCTACTAGATAAGCAACTAGCCATTATGTTTACCAAAAATCTACACATCGAGATATCTTACAATTTAGAGTTGCAGTGTGCACATACTTTTAAAGAGATTATTGACAAAGGTTTGTTGATCTAAATATCCCTTATTAACAAAGGGATAATTAAAATTACCTCATCAAATCAAAGCCATAACCAAAACCAGAATAATGACCAAAATCAAAACCAAATCCAAGTGCAAGCATTGCAACCAACCTAGGCCAATAATTATAACAAACTCAAGTAGTTAAATCATAATAAGAATGTTGTATAAAATGGAGTAATAGATTCACAACATGTTCAAACATTTAAAACACCATTTGCATAGCCTACATCACATATGCACATAACTCCTAGCCAACAACCTCTTCAGCAAATGCAATAAGTGCAGTAACCTAGACTAGCACAACAAACACAACAACCTTTGCCTTTGTAAAACTATCCTCCAAAGATAAATGTTTCTACTCATCATGTCTTTAGTAACCTTGGATAACCCTTTGAATCTATTTTTTTCAAGCTTGTTGTAGCTAATTTAATTAACTGGCCTATTCTGAAGTGATTTCCTTAGGGCTCTACCTATCCATATTGGTACATGCCAAATGAATTATGAGTATTATTAGGTTAATGGCCATAATTTGCATCATTGTGTGTAAATTAAACATGTGATCGATAATATGTAAATGGATAGATCACATTGGATCATGGAGCTTTCACATCTAATCAGAACCTCAATATTTATAAGAATCCTTTTCCCCAACATAACAACCAACAATAGTAACAACAACGACCAGGACATCAACAATAGTAGAAATAAAAAAATCATCAATAAAACAAACAACATCAATAAAATGAATAGAACCAAGGCCGAAATGATGCCAAAAACCAATAAACCTACCATCCAATTGCACATTACTACAACACAATTTTAGGCTATATTGTAGGAGGTCATGTTAACACCATTTCCATCAATCCAAGACCAAGTGTCAATTAGATAAGATTGTTGCTAGTCATTCCCAATCAACCAAACCATGCGGACAATCCTTCCTTAACCTAGGACTACATACAAGTGAACCAAAAAGTAGGGATTCACACTTTTGGACCTTATACTGATAACTCATCATTATCCCATGACCACACACAAGTGCACTGGCAATCGAGACTTTTCTTATCTGGTCCCACTCCTCCATCATTTTTTAGCAACAATGGTCCTATACTTAATCCTGACTGTTCAATCATATCTCAGTGGTCAAGGATTACCATACCAAGCCCACAACCATTTGTGACTTCACCCATCATACAACCATCCATTTTGGCTAGGAACAAGCCATTTATCATTGTGCAAGAAAAGATGTTTGATATTATGGAATAATTACAAAAGATACCTACACAAATATCCATTTTAGATTTTTTACGTACGTTCACCATTCACAAGAACATCTTGATAGAGTTCCTTGGTTAATCCCAAGTTCCCAATGACATATCTTCAAAAAAAATTCAATCTTTGGTTGGACACTTAGCTTTGGGATAATAATTAACCTTCAACCAAAGTGATATGTCATCCCTTATTCCACTTCATAACAATCCATTGTACATTGAAGTTTACATAATGTGGCACAAAGTGAAGCATGTCCTCATAGATAATAGATCAGGTCTCAATATTATGTCTCTAAAACTCATCAAGATTCTTGAGTACACGATAATAAATCTCCAAGCATAAACCATCACCATCAAGTCCTATGATAATGAAAAATGAGAATCACAAGGCACCATCAGCTTGCCATTTATCATTGGGACCTTAACCCATGATACACTATGCCATGCATTAGATCTTGATTTGTCATATAATATGATTGTAGGTAGACCTTAGATACATGATATTTATGAAATTCCATTGACATTGCACCAGTGTATCAAGTTTTCCCATTCCATAATGGAGGTTACTATTATAAGAGATTTGCATTTGTATGAGCATTGTAAACATTTAAAGGTCAAGTTCAAACTATATAACTACTATTTTGGCATGAATCTAGTTACTAAGAAGGATAAGGGGGAAGTAATACTTGTTGATTCACTAGAGGCCAACTGCATTGACCCCGATACCCTTTATTCACTTTCTCACATGTTGCCTCCTAAAATTTCTAATCATTACACCATCTCAGATAATGGCCCAAGAGAATATTTGACTCATGACACCTTTCACATTATAAAGCTCCCAAAAAACCCAAAGTCATTTAGAAGACCAAAAGCCAAACCACTCACACAATGGAAGAGAAAAGGCAAAGGCCAAAATCATATTCCAACACCTATCGCTTTCATACCAACCTCTAGCCAAGAACAGGACCCTCTTGCAGATGATGACTCATGGTTGTATAATGAAAAATTGGATGATTGTTACAAAAATTCTAAATACCCCATTTCTAATCAGATCATGGAGGACCAAGCCTATGAAGGAGGAGGCCTTGAGCCAAATCAATAGGGAACACTTGAGCCAATTTCTATGACTTAGTACAAAGGACCCTATGGACTCAGATTTAAACTACCTGAGGGTGACCCCATATATCTTATTTGAGTTTCATCACTAATGATTAGCAAAAATGATGACAACAGTGAAGCAGTGTTTGATCATATCCCTTTTAATAACCTAGTCCATAAAAAATTATTTGACACTAATGCCATTTGTACCCTTCAACTTGTTATTCACCATAACCTAATTTTATTATATTATCCCCAACTGATAAACTGGGACCAACAAGAATCAAACATGTCAGTTGATGAGTTTCAGAATGATGAGGCCTTCTATGATTTTTTAGGCCTTAGGGACAACCACAAACAAGGGTTCTCAATCAAGTTGGATTCTGAAGCCTATTTTAGAGAGTGAGTGAACACCCTTAGCTAAAAATAATTAAATAAAACATTGAGATCCCAAAGTGAAAACCTCTTCGAGGCACCTTTGGACTAGGGAAATAGTGGTGAAAACCTATTTTAGGTGCCATTAGCTGGGGATGTTCAACCTTATTCAAACATAGACTAGGAGACCACCAACAACAAACTTGTCTATGGGTCCAAATTTAGTCTTAAATAAAAATAAGCTTTTGATCAAATCATTTAGGAGACCATCGATGACAAACTTGTCTATAGGTCTGAGTTTAGTCTTTAAAAACATCAAGATTTTGATTGCATCATCCAAGAGTTCCTAATTGTCTTTGTTACATGGCCATCCCTCCCATTGGGGGATTCTAATTCATCATGACTAAGAGAACTCGAAGAGCCAGCCCTAACATATGACTCTATTATTACAAATTAGTTCAAATCTTTGCCCACTATTCTTGAAGATGGTTTGACCCTTTTAGTGGAAGATACAATAGAGGTAAACATCAAGACTCTAGATGGCCTAAAATGGATCAAATTAGGCATGCCTCTCACTGAGGTGCATGAAGTCCTTACAAACCTTTTGAGTGAATTTGTTGGTATAATTACATGGGCCTACTCTAAAATGCCAGGTTTGGACCTCTCCTTAGTCGCACACTACCTTGTGGTACATCCTAATTCCAAACTAGTGAAACAAAAATTATGCAATATGCATCTTTGTATTATTGTATTAGTGAAGAAAGAGTTGGAAAAGATCTTGGAAGTGAGATGTATTAGGCCAATTAGTTATTCTAAAGGGATTTCCAATGTTGTGTCAGTCAGTAAGAAACCTCAAGAAATCATAATCTGCATTGATTTCAGAAACATCAATAAGGCTTACCCCAAGGATGACTTTCCTCTACCAAACATTGACAAGATTTTTGACTCCACAATGGGTTATGAAATGCTTTTATTGATAGATGGATTCTTAGGCTACAACTAGATATAAATAACACCATAAGACCAACATAAAATAGCATTCACCACTCCATGAGGAACATTCTATTATCAGGTTATGCCATTTGGTCTTAAAAACATAAGGGCCACCTATCAAAGAGCCATGATCATCATATTTCTCAATATGATGCATGAAATTATTGAAGACTACATCAATGACATACTATGTAAATCAAAGATTAGGGTTGATCATCCAGTAGCATTGAGGAGGATATTTGAGCGACTATGTGAATACAAAGTTAGGCTCAACCTTAAGAAGTGTGTGTTTAGAGTTATTTTAGGCAAACTATTTGGCTTCATTTTGTCTCACCGATGCATTGAAGTTGATCTAGCTAAAGTAAGAGCCATAATAAACATGCCACCACCAACCAATTTAAAGCATCCCCACAATTTATAGGGAAAGATACAATCTATTAAATGCTTCATATCTCAGTTGCTCGATAAGTGCCATCCATTTACACATTTATCAAAAAAGTGTGTCATATTTCTTTGGGATGATGATTGTCAGAAATCTTTCCAATAGTTAAAAGACTATCTAATGAATTTGCCTATTTCATTGCCTCCTATGCTAGGAAAACCATTCCTTCTGTATCTATTAGCAAGTGACAAAGCCCTGGGGGTACTTCTAATTTAACATGATAATAATGGAAAGGAGCATGTTGTGTACTATCTAAGTCATAAATTGTTTATGTATGAACACAATTATACACCCATTGAAAAAGCTTATTTAGTTATGGTTTTTGTAGCTCAGAAATTGTGACATTGCATGTTAAATAACAAAACCATGGTCATTTCAAAATTAGATCCACTCAAATATCTACTATCAAAAAAAACTTTACAAGGCTACATGGCTAAATGGATCATGCTTCTTAGTGAGTTTGAGATAACATATGTTAATCAGAAAGCCATCAAGGGGAAAGTTCTTATCGATTAGCTTGTTGAAGCACCCTTTGTAGATACAAAACTACTCACATTCTAATTTACTGACAAATCCATTATGACCATCATTGAAACACCTCTTGAGGAAACATTGAAAGTTGTATTTTGATAGATCATTCATATCACATAGATCAGAGGTAGGACTTTTATTTATTACACCATAGGGGGATCTCATCCCTAAGTCATTCAAAATCAACTTTCCCTGTATCAAAAACATGGTCTAATATGAAGCACTTGTTGTAGGGATTTGATAGGTGATACAATGGAATATACAACATCTAAAGGTTTATGATGTTTCTTAGTTAATTATCAATTAGGATACAGATTATTTTTAGAATAAGGATGACAAACTGGTTCCATACAAGGCCATGGTCAACACTCTCAAATAATAGATGGTCGATGTCCAGTTTGAACATTTACTAAGAGCCAGTAACATAACAACAGATGCCATGGTTACCATTGGTTCACTCATTTGACAAATAGATATGACCAAAGAATACCAATTTCTTGTTGAAAATTTGCTAGTGTTATCTTATGAACCTTCAATTATCACAATAATCTATGATATTATTGGTCCCATCTCTACCTGGTATTCAGACTTATATGTCTATCTTCATGACCATATTATACCACCATACCTATCCCATGAACAATCTAAGGCCTTTATCCACCATTCCCAACATTATACATTAATTATACCAACCCTATATCATCGTAGTTTTGATGGAACTCTGCTTCATTATTTAACTTTGGCAAAATTTACATTAGTGTTATGAGAAGTTCATGAAGGGGTATGTGGAGCCCACACTATCAAGGTAGTCCTATCCAAAGATCTCTTATATACTATGTATTATTAGCCAATGATGGATGCAGATGCAGATGCAGATGCATATGTAAAATGATGTGATAAATGTTAACGACATACCAATATGATTCATGCCTCAGCCAAGACTTTGAAACTGATGCTGACACCATGGCCATTTGCTACATGGGGTCTGTTGAAGTCAACATACTCCCATTTTTGAAAAATGGGGATCCATGTATCAAATTGTGCAAATTTGTACTTTGAAATTGAAGATTTACTTGATTAGAGTGTCATTCACATGATTGCAAATTATTTTTAAATGAAGATCATCCACACCTTGGTCTAGTTGCCTTATTTGTTTATGGGTTTAGTTAATATTATTAAAAGTGCTAATATTGGATATTTGTGTTTCAAGTTAAAAGTTTAATAGAGCCTATTTGGGAGTGAACATGCTTAAGGTTTTATGATTTAATGTTAAATTGATCTTTTTCTAACCTTGATCTATAATTAATTGATTAAATTCATATTTTGAAACCCTAGCCTAATGTTTTCCCTAGAGATTTTAATTCAAATTTAAAATTTGTGGGAGATTTTATTTAAATTTAAGCGAGAATAATTTAAAATGCCATGGACTTAGTTTAAATTTTGTCCAAAGGCTTGGTGTAATTTTTCAACACAACCAAACCTTGAACTAAAAACCCTAGCTTGGTCTAAGTAATTGCATGGTCCCTTTGTTATAAAGCTTAGCCTAAAGTCTTATCCTAAGATTTATCATATTTATTAATATGATGAAAACCTTAGGCTATGCCTTTAGGCTACATCCTTTTATTTTTGTGGGGTCTTTTTTATTATGTTCTTAACCCTGGTCCAAAGTCTTTATGTTGAGTCTCTTTTAATTCACGAGGTCTTGTATATTATGTTTTAAACTTAAGTATTTTATTCTAAGGTTCTTCATATATATTCTTGATCTTAAATATTGTGTTTTTCTGCAGGATCAATGACCCATATTCAGTCAGGTGAAGTTAATCCAACAGAGCACAGTGAACTTTGACTATTCAAAGCCCCAAGACAATAACAAGTGTCACGAGTTCACTAAAAGGATTCTAAGAAACCAATGATGGTACCCCCATGGATAATGATCAAACAACTCACATTCACTCAAACAGACATGATCCAATGGAGTGAGATGAAGTAAACTTTTCAATGAAGCTCTGAAGGCCCATGGGATCACCATGTGGCAAAAAGACATTTCCTAGTAGAACTGCTAGAGTACAGAGTAAAGCAAAGAATGATAAGTTTCAAGCTTGGCAAATAGTTCCTAATACATGTTTAAAATTGACAGTCATGCACCTGTCAATGATGTCCATGTGGACATCAAATGACATTCGCATGGATGTCAAATTTAAGATAATAAAGATTCCCATGGACGTGTTTAAAATTTATGGTCATGTGCCCATCAATTATATCCATGCAGACATAAAATTTAATATAGTAAATAACCTCAATGATATGTTTAAAATTGATGGTCATGCACCCATCAAAGACATTCACGTGAACATCAAATGAGAATCGTGAGAACGTTAATTTTAGGATAGATGCTTGGATCTATTTTCAAAGGCAATGGTCATATTTTTTAAATAGTTACAAGCATGGGTGCCATGGTGATGCCATGCAAGCAAAGCATGATAAGTCTAAAGATCTTGTGGACTTATAAGAGACAGAGGTATAAACAGGCAAATCCAAAAGCATTCTAAAGCATGAAACTTGTGATTTGAGCCCACAACAGCCATTAAGACATTGTTAAAACCTTTAGGAATGCCTTGGCAAAAGACAAAAGCCTTAGTTTGGCCTTGTATTCACCATGGTTGAGTTGAGGAGAGATAAATTGCCTCTTGTGAAAAGTTGTAGGATATGCAAATTAGGAGCTAAAGGAAATCTGGGATTAACAATAGTAGGGTTATGAATATGATCCTAACTATGAAAGGGAAAAATCAATGAAGTTGGAAGAATTAGGGAGGCATCAGATAGAGTGGATAAAGTTCACAAGAGATTATCAGATCAAATGAATGAGTTCTTCATAAAACCAATTGTCTATTTGTGCTAATTGAAAAGCAACATCAATGAATAACAAGGACACTACATCAGTAACTCAAAACTTCAGCAGCATAAGGGTCCCAAAGATTAATGAAATAAGAATATTAATTTTATAATCAACTTTGTATAATATTTTGAAAAATGGTATTTTTTTGTATAGACATGTGCAATTTGAAATATCACATTGTCTATAGGTCAATCCATTAGAAAAGATCATTTGTTCTAAAATATAACAAAAAGGACACGTGTCCTATACACTTATACAAATGTAATTGGATGAAACTGACCAGCATGCTACCTTGTATCTTATAAAAGGATCAATGTCAATTATCAAAAGGGGGAGAGAGTTCTCAGAGCCAAAATTACTTTATAAATTTGGAGCAATTAATATAAGTAAAGAATTATGCAAAAATTGTCTAGTTTTGTTTATGTTCATTGTTATGATGGCTTCTCTCTCACTTGTTTGTTTTAATTTATAGATTTGAATGGTTCTTATGAATTATAGGTGTGCACCTTTAATTGTAGAGTTATTAACTTGTGCCAATGCTAGGTTGATTGAAAGTTATTAGGTTCATTTCATTTTCTTACTCTTCTTGCATTTGTGCTAATGTTGTTTCCTACAGGGTAAATCTTTAAATTGAACTTGGTTCTTATTTTCATTATTTCTACCTTCTTTAGAATCTTGTCTAATGTGTAATAGGATTTGATCCTATGCTACTCCATGTTACACATTGGTTAAGTGCATATCTAGGTGAAATCTAAACTTTGTCATGATGTTTGGAAAGAAGATCAATAACATTTCTTTCTGCCCTATTCTTTTTTTTTAATCAGATCACTCTAGTTTAATTATCATTGTAAATATGCATTTTAGATTTTCTTAGATTATTTCTTGATCATAATTCACTGTTCTTAGCATAGATACATCATATTTTGTATAAGATCTACTATTTGGCCACAATGGCTCCCAACCACCAAATATTATAAATATTGTGAAACAATCACTTTTTCTGCCTCTATTCCATCAAAGATAACAAGATTATCACAACCTGCAACTCATTCTTAAAAATTCTAAAATGAGAAGTGTTTCTTAAACACTCTAGGCACGTATGATATATAGTTAGGCATAAATAAAAGGAGTTTCATTGGCATTAGAAGGAGGGCCTTAATTAGATCTTTGTGAATTTTTAGAATATTGACTCATTTTGGTGAATTGATCAAAGATTGGTGTATTCTTTGCATATTTATGTTCTTTTGAGTATAATTATGTACATATCATCGATCTTTATGGTTTTAGACCAATCTTTATGCTTCTTTTAGATAGATTGACATTCTCTAAAGATCCATGAGTGTTTATGGTAAAGATAACTTGAATCCAAGGTGTTTGAGGTTAGTAATAGTAGTTTTATTCAAAGATTGATTGAATCTTTGCAAATTTGAGTTCATCTAAGCTTAAACATGTAAATATCATTCAACTGACGTATTTGGACATATCTTTGAGCTAATTTATTTAAAGATAAATGTCCTTTATTATTATTTAAACATGTTTGTAAAAATTTTGCTTAATGTGTGAGTCTGATCATTATTATTTGTAAAGATGAAGCTTACACATCATATTTCAAATAGGATTTAGAGTTGGAACCACCACAAGTAAGATCCTCGTCAAAGTATGGCATGGTTAGGTGGTTCTTCTATCAATGTGCCTAGTTAGGTACATGACATACCAAGAAATATGGAAAGGTATTTGTCTTCTTTTAGTCCTAATAATGTTGTCAAAGCCAAAGAACATGTTAGATCTTTCAAGATTGATTTAAGACTCTTAAATGTTATTCATGAAGATTTAACATGTAGATTTTTCCCATTTATTTTCAAAGATGTTGCATATGAATAGTTCCTTAACCTTCTAGAGGATTATATTTCTAGTTGGGATGATTTTAACAAGATTTTTATTGATCAATTTGGTAAAATTATTAGTCCATGCATTATGTATCTGTAATTCACCACTATCAAAAGAGACTCAAATGAACCCATTAGAGCCTTTAATGCTAGGTTCCAGAAGATGTTAAATATAACTTTAGCCCCTTATAGACCTGAAGAGTATTTAACCTTAGAGATTTATAAGAATGATTTGGATCCCATGGCTTCTGTATTCTTTAAAAGGTTTGTTAGAGTCATAAACACCTTGGCATTGGCTTATGTTGAAGCTATAATAATTAGTGATCAAATGCAGCCTCAAGGTCAACTTTCATATGTTATCCCAAATGTTAACTTCAATTTTCTAGCATTGAATATCATTATCTAATGCCAATCTGAGTGTGTCTTCCTTAAATTAGATGCCATCATTAAACCAATTACCCTTAAACCATGCCTATCATGGCTAAAATTTGAGGTTCTTCAATACTGATACAAATAGATTTCATCCACAAGGACATAGAGCTCTGGTGCCCACTAGTAATGACAATCAAGTTCATAACTTAGAAGCACCAAAGAATGAAGATGAATCCATACTTAAAATGGTTCAAAATTTGAGCACTGTTTTCTTCAGTTATAAAAGTAAGTGGGAAATTATGGGGAAGGCTCCAATAGAGACTATGTTTCTCAAAGGTTTAATAGGTTTCATGATATCAACAACAATAAGTCATCTAAGGACATGCATGAAATGAATCTTTATGATATAGGCCTTGCTAATCATTGTAATATCCTTGAAGAATATCAAGATGAAAAGGCTACATCTAAACCTGTGTTTTATCAAGACATTGTTGTAGGGACATCTAGCTTTGCAGGAACTTCTAAATCCTTCATGCAAGCTTTTGATTTTCCATTTGAAGAAGAAAGTGAACTAGAAGATGATCTAAAAGATGAAATGGACATTCAAGATGAGCATCCCCATGAACAATATCATATACAAGCTAACTTCTCTTTAGAAGATAGTTGTGAAGGTAATTTGTATGAGGTCATGTCTAAAATAGAGTCTACCCTTGAAGGAGAAGACCAGTGGTAAAATTTATACCAAGATTTCTTAAAATAAATTGAGGTATTTCAAGATATCAATATCATTCTAGAGACCCCAAATCAAGATGAGTTAGGACTTGATTGGGTAGCTGAGATGTCATTTCGCACAGAGGATGAGGATGAAACAAGTGAAATAGATCAGGAATTTTCATATGGCACCTTCAAAAGGGTGGAAGTATGTGATCAACATGATTTAAATGTTAAGGTTGTAGATAAATTTCATGCTCTTTTAGTTGATCAGGATGAAGTAGCCTTTTAGGATAACTTGGAAAGTTTTGGTACAAAGATTGGTAGTTCATCTGCACCTCAAGTTGAATTTAATGAAGACATTTAAAAAAGAATGCTAGTTGAACTACCATCATTAAATGAGGATGACATAAGTCATTATTTATCTATGACTAAAGGAAAATTAGCACTTCTAATATAAGATAAAAGGATTTGGGAAGAAGATGATTGGGTCATAGATTCATACCTTCGATCCATATATCTGAGAATGATGATAGGAGGCCAAGCCACATCACCTAGAAGACACAAGAATACAAGTGCTCCCATATGCAGGATGCCATCAAAAGAAAACATTCATGTTTCAAGGTTTTGTAGTAGATTAAATAATTTTTCATTTGATCCTAGAGGTAAGTACTTTATGCAGTTAGTGTAAGACTTAGTTTAGTTTTTGTCTTGTTTTTTGTGTCTTGCTTTTTTCCTTCTTGTCCCTTGTCTATATATAGTACATGTTTATATTTGTTTGTTTTCTTATATGCTTTGTGCCTTACTTCTAAATAATTCCTTTTGGACATCCCTCAGCTCGAGTTTCATCTAATTGCTCAAGAGCTTCAAAGTTCAAAAATGCAAGTATGACTTCTCAATATTGGTTGATCATGGATTATTGAAATATGAGCTTGATGATGTAGTTTAGAGAAACCAACAAAGACTGATGGATAAGTTAATTATTCTTTGGGATTTTAAACCTTGTTCTGATCTAAGTTTGGTTTTAATAATGATTGTAAATGTAGGATGAAAGCTTAAACTATTAATACACATTCATGCTTGCACTTAGAAAATAATAATTGTCTAGAACAAAGTTTACAGCCAAAGATGATTGTCTAAAAATCAAATACTTGACCAAATATTTAAACTTGGCTAACCTAGTTCCCAACCTTTGGTGAAAAGATAAAAATGATCTAAAAAATACTAAAATAAGAGCTTATTGTAAAATCAAAAGCTTTCTAAGTAGAGGTGATTTTGGTAATCTCCATAAGAGCTATGGATGCCTGAATGGTAGTGGAACAAGACTTTGAGTGGAGCCAAAGGCATCTTTGTCAGGGCTATGGACACTTGGCTAGTATTAGAGCAATGATCAAGCCTTCTTTGAGCTAAAACATGGTTCTGAATGAATATTCAAACATGCTAAAAGTAAATGTTAATGATTAAAGTCATGAACCTATAAGTTGTTCTATAAATCCTTTGAAAATCAATAAGTGAAATCAAAGCACACACACAATATGATTGAGTCTTGATGTTTGATCCTAATTTTGCATGTGCAAGATTTATTTGTAACCATGAACTAATCTTAATAATGGTACCTAATCAAATGGAATAAGAAGATTAATTATTAGTCTAAACTAGAGTCTCTGAATTCTAGCATATTATTATGTTTTTCCCAGAAATCATCATTTGTTGAGGTCAACATACCCCCATTTTTTAAAAATGGGGACCCATGTATCAAATTGTGCAAATTTATACTTTAAAATTGAAGATTCAGTTGATCAAAGTGTCATTCACATGATTGTACATTATTTTTATCTAAAGATCATCCACACCTTGGTCTGACTAACTTATTTGTTCATGGTTCTGGTTAATCTTATCTAAAGTGCTAACATTGGATATTTGTGTTTTAGATTGCATGTTTAATGGAGCCCATTTGGGAGTGAACATGCTTAGGGTTTTTTACTTCAATATTAAATTGATCTTTTTCTAACCTTGATCTATAATTGATTGATTAAATTTATATTTTCAAACCCTAGCCTAATGTTTTACACAGACCTTTTAATTCAAATTTAAAATTGACGGGAGCTTATTTAAATTTAAGTGACAATAATTTAGATGCTATGGACTTAATTTAATTTTTGTCCTAAGGCTTGGTCATTTTTTTCAACACAACCAAACCTTAAGCTAAAAATCCTAGCTTAGTCTATGTAATTGCATGATCCCTTTTGTTATAAAGCTTAGCGTAAAGCCTTATCCTAATGTTTATCATATTTATTAATATGATAAAAACATTAGGATATGCCTTTAGGCCACATCTTTTTATTTTTGTGGGGTCATTTTAATTACGTTCCTAACCCTGATCCAAAGTCTTTATGCTAAGTCCCTTTTAGTTTATAGGGTCTTGAATATTATGTTTTGCTTAGCTTAATTTTTTTTTATCCTAAAGTTCTTCATATATATCCTTGAGATTAAATATTTTTTTTGTCTACAGGATCAGTGACCCACATTCATTCGAGTGAAGTTAATCCAACAAAGCATAATGAACTTTGACAATTCAGAGCCCTGAGATAGTGATAGGTGTCATGAGTTCATTGAAAGAATTATATACAGCCAATGGTGGTAACCCCCATGGATCATGATCGAATGACTCGCATTCACCCAGACAGACACAATCCAATAGAGCAAGATGAAGTGAGACTTTTCAATGAAGCTCTAAAGGCCCAAGGACTGTCACATGGTGAAAAGACATTTCCTGGTAGAACTGGTAGAGTGTAGAGAGAACTAGAAAATGATAAGTGGTAAGCTTAGCAATCAATTCCTAAGATGTATTTAAAATTATCAATCACATGCTTGTCAATGATGTCCATGTAGATGTCAAATTTAAGATAGCAAAGATCCTTTTGGATGTGTTTAAAATTGATGGTCATTCACCCTCAATGTCATCCACACAAATGTCAAATGATGATCATATGAATGTCAAATTTAACACAACAAATATCCTTAATAGTGTGTTTAAAATTGATGGGCACACACCCATCAAAGATGTTCATGCAAATGCCAAATGATGATCATGAGGACATCAATTTTAATATAGTTGATTAGATTTATTTTCAAAGGTAGTGGCCATATTTTTGAAATAGTGATGAGCATGGGTGCCACGGTGATGCCACGCAAGTAAAACATGATAAGTCTAAAGATCTCATGGATCTACAAAAGACAGAGGTATAAATAGGAAAATTCAAAAGCATTTTGAAGCATAAAGCTTGTGATTTGAGCCCATAGAAGCCATTAGGGCTTTGTCAAAACCTTTAATAATGCCTTGGACAAGCATGAAATCCCTAGTCTTGCCTTGTATTCGCCATGGTTGAGTTGAGGATAGCTAAATTGCCTCCTATGCAAAGTTGTAGGAAATGCAAAGCAGGTGTCAAAAAAAATATAGAATGGACAATAGTAAGGTTATGAATATGATATTAACTATAAAAGGTAACAATTAGTGAAGTTGGAAGAATCAGGGAGGCATCAGATAGAGTGGATAAAGTTCATAAGAGCTTAGTAGATCAAATGAAGGATCTCTTCATAAAACCAATTATCAACCTTGTGTCAATTGAAAAGTAGCATCAATGAACAATGAAGACCCTATAATAGTAACTCAGAACTTCAACAGCATAAGGGTCCCAAAGATTAATGAAATAAGAATATTTCCTTTATAACTAGCTTTGTATAATATTTTAAAATAATATATTATTTTGTATAGACATGTGCAATTTGTAAGAGCACATTGTCTATAGATCAGTCCATTAGAAACGATCATTTGTTTTAGAATGTAAAAAACAAGACATATGTCCTATACACTTGTACAAATGTAATTGGATGAGATTGATCGACATGATTCCTTGTATCTTATAAAAATAGCATTGTCAATTATCAAAAAATGGAGGGAGCTCTCAAAACCAAAATTACTTTATAAACTTGGAGCAATTAATATAAGTAAAGAATTCTACAAGGATTGTTGAGTTTTTCTTGTGTTCATTGTTATGATGGCTTCTCTCTCACTTGTTTGCTCTAATTTCTAGATTTGAATGGTTCTTATGAATTCTAAGTGTTGACCTTTAATTACAGAGTTGTTAACTTGTGCCAATGTTAGATTGACTAAAATTCTTTAGATTCATTTCATTTTCTTACTCTTCTTGCATTTGGGCTAGTGGTGTTTGCATGTAGGGTAAATCTTTAAATTGAACCTGGTTCTTATTTGCATTATTTCCACCTTCTTTAAAGGCTTGCCTAATGTGTAATAGGATTTGAGCCTACACTAATTCATGTTACACATTGGTTAAGTGCATGTCTAGATGAAATCTGAACTTTGTCATGATGTTTGGAATGAAGATCAATAATATTTCTTTCTGTCCTACCCTTCCTTTTACTTCTTTTTAAACCAGATCACTCTAGTTTAATTGTCATTATAAATATACATCTTATATTAGTTATTAGATTAGTTCTTAATCATAATTCATTGTTCTTAGCATAGATACTTCATATTTTGCATAAGATCTGCTATTTGGCTATGGTGGCTCCCAACCTTAAAATATTATAAATATTGTGAAATGGTCAATTTCTTTACCTCTATTCCATCAAAGATAATAAGATTATCACAAGTTGAAACTCATGCACTAAATTCTTAATAATTATAAAATGAGAAGTGTTTCTTAAACACTCTAGACACCTGTGATACATATTTAAGCATCAACAAGTTCTTGATCTCATTAGGAAGATAAAATCCACCTCATCCAATAGACATAAATATATTATTACTGCCATAAAATATTTCACTAAGTGGGTTGAATCTATACCCCTCGCTTACGTGACTAGAAATCAAATTTCCAAATTCATCTTTAACCATATCATTTATCTCTATGGTATTCCTTCTAACATTACATCTCACAATGGTGGATCATTCAAAAATAAGGATGTTGAATTGCTATGTGTCAAGTATAAGATTAAGTGACATTTTTTCATGGCATATTACCTTCAAGGTAATGGCCACCGAAGCATCTAACAAAACCATTGTCAACATCCTTAAAAAGATTGTTAATGATGCTAGTCTTGATTGGCACCTTTAAATATTCTACACCCTCTGTGCATATCGTATCACTCACCTCACTCCTACAGGTGCCACTCCATACTCACTTGTTTATGGTATGGAGGCCATTCTTCCCATTGAGATTGATTTTCCTTCATTACGCATCTCTTTGAAGCATGTCCTAGATGATGAAGACTATTGAGTAGCTCATCTGTAAGAGCTAGAGTTACTTGATGAGAAATGCATGGAGGTAGTAAATAACCTTTAAAGATATCAGAACCAACTCTGTGGCCACTATAATTGGTGGATGAAACATAGAGAATTTGAGCTTAGTGATCTTGTTCTTAAAAAAACCCAAAAAACACCATGACCAAGAAGAAGCACAAAGACAAGTTCAAACCTAACTGGGTAGGCCTTTCATCAATGTTGTAAATTATGGCTCTAGAGCATACATGATCACCACACCAAATGGGGATGAACTTGATGAGCCATTGAACATTATACACCTCAAACGTTACTTAGCTTGAGAGACTTGGTGTATTGTATATGAGGACCATTTCAAGTTATACCATATTATCAACATTCTTATTTGTATCATTCTATCATTTTGTCATTTTGTCATTATTCCATACCTTTTCTATCAACCAAGTTATTTTGAACCTCCATACCTAGACCATTTGACCTTGGTTCCATTTTGTTGGTTTCACTTTTAGCACAAAGATTCAGATCAATTTTAGTAATTATTTCAAGTATTCTAGATAGAGGTCATATTTTTGGAGCAGTGTGATGGTGGTTTGGCATTTGTATCCTTCATTTCTTATTCTATTCTAATACCAAGTGTGTCTTATTATAATCACCTTTGATAAAATTAGTGTCTCACCATCTTGCTACTAATTATAACTGCCTATGGGAAATTAGTATCATTGACATATGCTATTGTTTCCTAGTTATAACTTCCTATGGAAAAACTAGGAGCAATACTAATTTATTGTGGTTTGATGTACCATGTTGCCATTCCTATGTCGTATTGTGCCATTATACCAACTATGTCTATTTTATTTGAATTGGCTAGTAAATTAGTCAGATTGTTTCACTATAAGTCAAAACTATAGTGACTTGAGGTCCCATCTTGGGACTATGTAGGAAGCATTTGATACTTGTTGAGGTCATCTTAGTCACCCCATTACAATTCTCTCACCATTTTTTTAGTAACCTAATCCACACTCTCACCATTTTGTGAGTAACCTAAGCCACACTCTTTTCATTTTGTGAGCAATTTAAGTTTGAATGCTCTCACCATTTTGTGAGCTTGAACCAATTAGTATCTCATCATTCTCGATTGAGTTGAGATGTTCCAAAATTCCACAAACATTTTTAAAATCGATTTAGAAAAACCAAAAACATTGACCACCTCTTTGCCTTAAGGATTCTGAGAACCCTCACTAAGTCACTAGAAACCACTTGTTATTTAGTTTTTCCATTCTTAATGGCATTTTTATCTCATGCTCTCATTGTTTTTCAAGTCCATTCTAGCATTCTTATATAACATACATCATGTTTTCTTTCTCATCATTTTTCTTCTATCTCATATCCTGGGAAACTACATTTGGCCTAAATTTTTTATTGGATATTTCATCTGTGAAACTATGTAGGCAACGTCCACTTTCTTAGTGCATATAGAGATAGATCGACCACCCCTTCCTTTTCTTCTATTCCCCCATCTTGTTTGTTTGTTAAGTTGTTTCTTATTTTCTAGGGGTAATGTTAGTCACCTTGTTTGCGTCATGTTGTTTATCCTAACATTAAGATTAACCATTGTGTGTTTATTATTTCTCTTCATTTTGTTTTTGCTTCAAATTTTTATTCTATTTATTTATTTGTTTGTTTTCCTATTTATTTGCTTTATTATTGTACCTTGATTCAGTCTGTGTGTGTTCATTGGGTGATTCCTTGTGCATTATTCTTAAATCAATCCATATTCATACATCAACATTATCATCATGATTTTTATCATTGGTGCATTATTTTTAATTACGTATTGGATTAGGAGTCATCCCTTATGCATATTTAGGCCAAGTTATCATGGTGTTCTATCATGATGCTTATTGTCACATGCTATAGCAAAAATCAACTTCAAAAAGTCTACAAGGAAAATGCATCAATGACATCTCCTTATCACAAGCACCAAAAAAATTCTCGATCTAATCCAAATCATATCCTAAATAGAATAATTAAATAATGAAATATTTTTTCTCCTTGCCAGTTTGGACAAACATCTCGCTACTAGAAAGTTGCCTAATTCATCTTTATCCTTTGTATCATGTTTACCATAATTGAGGTCTAATGATTATAACTGCCTTTGGGTAAATCATTGTATACCATTCCATTTACATTTTCAATGATTATAACTATCTTTGGGCAAATAATTGCATTTCCATCAATTTGAGGGTTAATGATTATAACCACCTTTAGGCAATTCATTCACTTTCTTTTGCCCAATTGGGTCATGTTTTTATCCTAGTAATGATTATAACTGTCTATGGAGAAACCATTATTTTCTTTTTTACTGAATATGATCATCTTTGGAAAAATCATCACCTTTTTTATCCCACCTGTGATGATGATTATAACCACCTATGGGTAAATCATCCTATTTATCTGTCATAACTAGGACAACTCCATATGCCACTGATTATAACTGCCTTTGGGCAAATCAGTTCATTCCACCCCATCATTTCATTTATTTTATCCACTTGCTTCCTTCTTTCGAGGGACCATTTGTTGACCCCTTTGCCAAATTCTCTCTCATGGGGGAACCTATAGTTCATCCAATGCCATTGAAATCGTAAGCATACAATACCTTTCAATCTTTGAGAAGACATTACTGTGTTTACAGCTTGAAAATACCTTTCTAAACATGGGCAAACTGTAGACACCTAAAACTGACCACCAATGGCTTCATACTAGACTTTAGATTGATTCTTACCAACCTTTGCAAATCAAGCCTAAGAATAAATAAACATCTCAAATTTGGATTCATAACATGTAATTTGGCTTATAAATTGATTGAATGAGGTAAATACAAACATGAATTAATTCAAACCTTAAAAAATGCTAAAATGCCTAAACAGAATTAAATAAAAATGCTAAATCTAATGAAATGCCTAATTGAATTATCCATGATCAATTAATGAATTATCAAAAAATAAATTCAAAAATCAAAGAATATCCTATGAATTCATAATTACCTTTTTATGAGTTGTCAAATATCTTAAAATATCTCAACATGCCTATTCATTTTTAATCATGACCATTTGACACCTTTTAATTCTACTGGGGTTAATTAACTCATAAAGATTAGGTTTGAACCCACTCCAATCTCTAACTACACTCTAACTCACCTTGGGTTGGTGTTAGTTTCTAAACCTATAAATACAAGCCTAGACCTCTTCATTTAGAGAGATTGAGCATAGTAAAGTTATAATGATGGTTTTATGACAATATTACTAGCAATAGTGTTATAATGCCAAAATCACAAGCCAAGCCATCAAGCTACATCAAGCAAGCATGAGCCAAATAATGGTGCCAAGGAAAGAAGGAACCACACAAATCCATTTGCCAAAGACTCTTTGAGCACTAGCCAAGCAAGCCAAACAAACATATCAGTTGGAGCATTCAAGGAAGGTAAAGAATTTGTAATTTTTTTTCATTTTAGTTGAGTTTTGTTGTTTGTTCACTAAGCTCCCTACTATGATCTACGCAAGTAAGTGTTATTCATGTTAGTGTGTTTTTATTCAAGTTTTTTTACTTATTCTAACACATGATCTAACCACCCTTCTTGAATTCTTTGATCACAAAAATGACTAATTCAACTATTTTTGCAGATTCATGAAATTAATTTTGACAAGGCTTCACCCATGGTTGTTGGCCTCTCAAAATCATGATTGCAAAATAACTTACTATATCCTTCATTTGCAACCCTAACTCTCACAATTTTTTAATGAAATTACTTAGATAGATTAGAATATTTCACAAGAATGGGTATAAATGTAAACACCATCAGCAGATTATAGTAATATAGAACAAGAATGAGAACATCATGAGCATGTGTAGAATAGTAATTGATAACATAGATTAATACTTGATAAATAAGTTTGAGCCACTTCAAGGGGAAACCTCCACAACCATGCAATAAGAACAAAATTTATAATATGTTCCTCGAGTACTAACCACTACCTCCTATATATACCCTACTTAGGATATGATTATTCCATAGGCTAACTTTACTAACAATATGAGAATATAGATAAATGTGACAAGATAAGATAAAAGTTGGTGTAGGCCACATATTAGTGACACATATCCTTAGACATGCTATAGGTTGAGGGTGTAGCATGCCCCTCCCCTTCATACCAGTTTTTCCATCAATATTTAATAACTATGGATGTTGTTGTAATAATGCTTCATCCTCCCATTTTATATCCTCCCTCATCATAGTCTTCTATTTGATCAAATAATCCTTAATATCCCTTGTTCATATTCATATATTGTGTGTCTAAAGGATCTCCTCAAGTACCAAAATAAATATACCTTCATCATCTAGCTCTAGTAACTCATTTTAGATGGATACTTTCATTCCAATTAAATTATTTAAGTACAAGACATGAAATATTAGATATATGCATGTAGACTGAGGTAGTTCCATCTTGTGTGACATTGTTGATTTTATGTATGATATTATAAGGGTTGTAATACTTAGGAGAAAGTTTTTAATCATTTTTCTTGTTTATTAAACATTTTATTGTATGGTTTTAGGCAAAAAAAGACCTAATTTCTCACTTTAAATATCCTCTCACTATGGTGTTGATCCACTTGTTACTTCATTTGGTTTTGTGCCATTGGAAAATTCTCTCTTAGACTAGCTAGTACCTTTTGCTAGTATTGAAGGAGTTCTTCAATAGTTTGAACCCTTGGTTATATCCTCAAGTATGAGGTGATGGATTAGGGTTGATACCCATACAATTCCATAAATGGAGAAATTTTGTAAGATGTATGGAATGAATTGTTATACCACCATTCTATTAGTGGTAGCTAATGAACTCATCCTTCATGTTTATCTAATGCAAAAAAACAAAGATATTCCTCTAGGAATTTTTTACCACCTTTGGTTTCCCATAATATTGAGGATGATATGATGATTTGAGTCAATTGAGTACCCAAACCTGAGAATAAATCAATCCAAAAATTACTAGTAAATATATGATCATAATCACTTACTATTATCTTCGGGATACCATGTAGCTTTTGAATTATATCTCAAAAATCATTTTCTTCTATAATGGCTAAAAATCGTATAGATGTACATGGCAAAAAAATGGCTTATTTTGTGAGCCTGTCCACAATTACTATGTTAACATTATTACCCTCTCACCTAGGTAAACCTAATATGAAATCCATATAAACCTCCTCCCACCTTATTCTAGGAATAAATTAAGGTTACGATAGACATAGGTTCTTAATAGTCTCATCCTTGTTTTGTTGACACACCATGCATTATGCCAAAAAAAATTGGATATTCCATTTGATTCCTTCCCAAAATAAATATTATTTGATTCTATGATAGATTTTGGAAAATACTGAATGCCTCCATAATGGAGATCATGAAGCTTTGTAAGAATATTATGTCTGAGGGTAGAACTCTTGCATGGGCACAATCTATTTATAACACCATTTCCACTCAAATTTTTTTGAGACATTAGAATCCTAATGCAGATGTTAAATCATAATATGTGTATCACTATTATTTTTTGATTTTTATCTTGCCTCATCCACCCAATCTTACATACCATGTGGACATTGTGCATAAAAATACCTCTATGGAGTCATCGCTAATAGATAATGCATATGTGACTACATTATCCTTTCCTTTATTTTATATGATTTCAAAGTCATACCCCAATATTTTGATAACCCATTTTGTTTGTTCTCCACATGGAAACCTATGTTCCAAGAAGTATTTTAGACTATCAAGATCAATTTTCACTTTAAAGTGTCTACCTATTAGATAACATCTCCATTGTTTGAATGCATAAATAATAGACACCATCTCCTTATCATAGATAAGCTTTAAAAAAAAAATTAACTTTATGATGAAAAATTTAAAGTGACAGGGGTCGCCCTTATTACATGAGTACTACCCCCATTCCTTATCCTGATGCATCACATTCAATAATGAATGTCTTTGAAAAATATGGGGTAGCTAAAATTGGAGTGGAGCACATGGCCTTCTTTAGTTTCTCAAATCTCTTGGTGTTAGCTTTGTTCTAATGGAAGGAATCCTTAAATTTTTGACTGGTGTTAGTATGTTTTTATAATTTTTCAAAAATCAATAATAGTAAGCTGTCAGCCTTAAAAATACTTGGAGGTTCTTGTCGTTTCTTGTAACTTGTTATTCTATCATGACATTGATCTTATGAGGATTTAATTTTAATCCTTCATGTGACACAATATGGCCCAAGTACTCTACCTCCTATTATCCAAAAGCACACTTGGAACGTTTGGTGTAAAGACAATGATGTTATAGAATTTTTAATACCCGATTCACATGTTGTAAGTGTTCTTCCCAATTTTTATTGTATACAAGTATATCATAAAAAAGCACCAAGACAAATTTTTTTTTAAAAATACCTAAGGATGGTGTTCATCAAACTCTATAATATAGATCTAGTGTATTTTTGAGACCAAAGGGAACTTTCTAAACATCATATTGGCCTTTATAAATTCTAAAAGCTATCTTATGTATATCCTCATCTCTTATTTGAAATTGATGATAACATAAATGAAGATTTATTCTGTAAAGTAGACAACCCCATTAAAATCATCTAGAAAATCATAAATTACTGAAATAAAGAACTTATTTTTTATGGTTTATTTGTTAAGTTTTCAATAATAAGTGCACATCCTCCATGTATTGTCCTTATTATGCACCATTACTAAAGGTGATGAATATGCATTTTGGTTATCCTTGATAATGCCGACGTCCAACATTTCATGTACCATATTTTCAATCCCACTCTTTTTGATAAATGGCTATTTATATGGTTTAATGTTTGGCAGTTGACTCCTGAGTATCAATCGAATGACATGATAATTTTCCCTTTGTGGTGGTATTCCTTTTGGCATTGCTTCAAAAACAATAGTGTCTATCAATAATATTCTATAGATCAAGTTGTGTAGACATCTTTATTGGTTATACTTCTAAATAAAACAGTTGTATTAGAAACCCATCTATCCCATTTTTTAGAATCTTTTACATCTAATGATAAATAAAAAGCTATGGATACTTTTCATTCAATCCTTACAATTCAAATGTCCCACCTTAGAAATGAAAACACGTGAAAATTTCCTAAAAAATCATCATGCCCAATGTTGTGAACTATTGAACATCTAAAACTATGTTAGCCCCACCCATGGGAATAATAAACATAGGAGAGTCTATCATGTAATCTCCCATGGAAATTTTAATATAGTGTTATTTTCTTGAACAACTAATTGTACCTCCCTACAATGATGACGTGAAATTATAGAGCTAGATATACAAAATAATTCAAGTGTGTTTCCAACTTATTGTTTATGAAGTTATGTGTACTCTTTGAGTCAATTAGTACTGCCACCATTTTTTTAATAAACCCAAACTTTGAGGGTTTGTGGAGTGTTAATACTAAAAAGTGCATTTCATGAAATATTTTTTTGGGAATATTTAGATTCCTCCTTTGGCTCCTCCTCACCCTCACCTAATATTTCATCATCCTCTTCATCATCATTATCCCCTTCAATGTAGAACAATTTCTTCTCAACACATTTATGTCTTTTATCCCCTTTGACCACATCTAGATCTTATTTTTTCACCATAATTTATACATTTTATTGTAGTTGGGTAACCAACCCAATAACCATTAAATCAGAATTTTTGGTGTCCATGTCCTCATTACTAGGAACTTTTCTAAGGATCAGCTATGCACGAAGTCTAGTGTTTAAGGTTATATAATTTAGGGTAGAATGTTTAAGGACTAAAAAATGTTTACTAGAGCATTACATTGTTGATCATCTCATCAAGATGAATCCAAGTACTATGATTTTGTATAAGGGCATGAAAAAACTTTCCAGACTTAAAAAAAAACCTCAAGCAATATTGCACTAAAGAAAAAATAAATTCTTCATAGATTGCAAGTTATTTTTTTCGATCCTTCAACTCACAGACGCTATATGTAAAAAAAATAAAAACATCGTAGAAGCTTGAACAAATTGAAGCTCTGATACCACTTGTAATGAAATTGAATGCATATATCAAGACTATTCACAATAATAGATATAAATGTAAACACCAAGAGTATATTAATATCAATATATCATAATAATGAGAACATGATGTTCTCCATGTGCAAATATAGGTTCTATAATTATTAAATATAATCCTTAACAACCCCCAATTGTCTCAATATTGATAATTAATTGAAATAGTTTTATGTAACACTATTCCATTATGTATCTAGAACTCATCAGTAAACACTAACCAAGTACTAATGAGGCCTTATTTTTATTTTGAGTGTGTAACCATTTATACCAAATGAATTACTTTGGTTCTAGATACAGAGATACCATGAGCACCTTATGTGCACATGGGGTTTGATGTAAATCAAATAAATTTTCCATTTGATTGATCTAGGTGACTAGATCTTTACCATCAAACTTGTGCACTTCAACTTTTGATAGCATGTTCCTCAAACCATTATTTGAGTTTTTTGTGTTTGGTTGGGAGAACCTGAGTGGCTTGGTAGATAATTATTAGATGCTCACATTTCTAAAAAACAAGCCACAAGAGTTTTCATTGTCCTACTCATGGTGATAAACTTTGACTTCATTACATCTATGTCCCCGTTTACCACATCTAGATCTTTTCTCCCATGTTTTCCACATCTACATGGAGTTGGGTAACAAACCCAAAAAATCCTAATTTAGACATTTCTAAGCCCATGTCATCATTTCTAGGTGTTTTTACTGAAGTGTCTTTCCATTTTCTACACCTCGAGTGTTTGGAATGATCATCGCATCGAATGAAATAAATGGATACTAATTTGCATAAGGGTGTGAAATAAATCATTTTTTTAATTAAAAAACCTCAAGTAATATTGTGCTGATGAAAAAATACAATTTTTTTTAAATCACAGGGCATGTTTTTTCAATCCTTTAGAACATAGACACTAGATCTATAAATCAAAATTTACATTATAAAACCTTGTCCAAATCGAAGGTTTGATACCACTTATAATGAAAATACTTAGTTCATAATAATAGATATAAATTTAAACATCACGAGCAGATTCACATCAATATAGAATAAGAATAAGAAAAAAAAATTGAAGTTCATGTCACATAAAACTCAAATGATCACTATTATTCATTATGAGATGATTACATATAGCCAAGAGATATCCTATAAACAAGGAGTTAGGCTTATCAACAAACCCTTATAAAATCTCGCTCAAGCCTATCTCTAATATGAGTTGTCTCATAACAACTCAAACACATAGACAATATTCTAATATGTCATACTATTATATAAACTATTCAATATTCAACCCCCAAAGGACAAACATGGGGAGAAGAAACACCTCTTAAGAACCGAAATGAACATGTACTTGACACGGACACTAATGGTTAGGAACACATCTACCATAGATAAGGTCCTATCAACCAATCCATGAGAACACATCAACTGAACCATTAAAAGTAGTAGGAATGGCCTCACTACAACTCTTATCAAGATCACATTTTGATACACTCGTTGTGGTATGGTCCTCCTCCACTTTACTTTTATATCAATGGATACAAACAGCTGTTTACATTTAGTGTTGGGATTCTCACTACATTTTTTATTTGTAGCTTCTATCGTTGAATGTTACCACTCAATCACAAATAACATAAATAGTAGTTGATGCATTGACTACCATTTTGACATTAGTCTATCTTTCACATACACATTTTCCAAGGGCATCAAGGTTGCCCAATGTTACATCCATTATAAGAAGAAATATTTTGACTCAATTTTTTTCAAAACATTAAAACTTTTATTTTAACAAACTATAAACAGAGCTTAGACTATAAAACTATATATATAACAAACTATATTAAAACATTAAACAAGTTATCGTAATGTTAAATAAACTTACATTCGGCTCATAGATCTCCTACTTCTCTATATCACATTCATGGCTTCTTGACTCTGAAAGCAATGAAGTGGTGGAGTCCGCCTCGGGGAGGGGGAGAAACATATCCATCAAAGCATTATAGTGGCAGTGCAGCATCGTCGATGCCGACGCCTGGCGGCCTGGAGTACCTCCCTTTTGATGATGCTTAGGATCTGAACGTATAAGTTGGAGCCCGTTATTCCATTGTTCTGATACACCATCTCCATGAACTCATTGATACGAGTGGCACCGACTGTATGTGCTTGACCTCCCATGTCTCGATGAAATACAAAATATGGTAATATGACATGGGGAAGTATGAATTACAACATAGATGATGGTCAACAGATTAGGACTGTGAACAAGGGTGCAAAGGCATTTTCAGCTTGTACGCATAAATTAAATGCATGACAATTCTGTATGGTTGTCAGTCTGATCAAAGCCAACAGACGTCTAGTGAGTAGATGGTGGCACTCGATTGTGTAGAAGAATAAAAAAATCAAAGGCCGTAAATTAAGATGGTAGACAATGAGAAAATTACAATACTGCATAAAGCACTTTATTAAAATTAAACTTTTATAGTCACCCATAACCTTCTATAAGCTCTGTTAAACTTTTATCCGAGGATGACTTCATAAATTGGACAAGTGAAAATAATTGAGTTGTCCCTAAAGATAAACTATTCATCCATTTACAATCAGGAAACAAAGTGAATTTGATAGTAAATGAAATTCATGTTAATGTTTAAATTGAAATTGAAATGGATGAATATAATGTAAGGTTAAGAATATGGAAATAAATAAATATAATAATGATAAATAAATTTATAATAGTGTAATTAATTTGTGAATTTAAATAAATAATATTTTAAATGTAAACGTTGAGATATATTAAAAATAGAAAGTATAATTATTGATTGATATTAGAATGAATTAGAAATAAGATTATTTAGCTAGTTTATTGTGTACATGTAGATTTAATATGGAACAAGATAGAAATAGATTAGATCTAGATTCTAGATCAATCGTTAAATTTTGTAAATTTTTACTATGTGACCTCATATGCTTATGTCAATACTGATGGCTTTCTATTTTTTTATTATCTTTGTTATAGTATGCTCAGATCTTGTGCACAAGCTATTGCTATTTGTTATATGATCAAACCCTAGCTTCCTCACGCTTGAAGTGATAATGAGAAAAATAGGTTAGTGGGCACTTATTATTGAAGTACTCTAAGGACCACTCTGTCAATGAGCATTGCCTACATATATAATAATCTCAACAGGCCTCAAACTTATGTAGTTCTCTCCTACATGTTGGCTTGTGTGTGCATAAAAATGCAATGTGTGATAAACAAGTACACAGAGTGACCTAGGTTGTAACTTGGCAAATATGGCTCATGGAATGCTCCTTTAGTACATCAAACCTATAGATGGGTTGTCCCTACCACTGATATTGAAATATCAAATAGTAGGGAAGCTTTGTTCACATGAATGCTTTATTGAATTCATTTTGGTAGGTTGTCTTGTGAGTTTATAGGTATATGTTAGGTGAGGTATGAATGAAGATCAATCTTGTATATATATATATATATATATATATATATATATATATATATATATATATATATATATATATATATATATATATATATATATATATATATCCCTTTTATAAATATATCACATTAAGGCACTTAGGTTGACCATAAGTATATGTTTCATTTGTAAATTTAGTGACTTTAGGGCATTAGAAACTTTGTTTGGCACATGACACTAGCATTGAAGTAGGCATTTGGCTAGGACACATGGGAAGCTGAAAAGTAGGTACAGGTCCAAAACTTATAGAGGATGATAATAAGCAATTTTCTAGCATTTTGAGCAGTATAGAAGGCCTAGTCATCAAAATAACATATGGTCGAACTAAAAGATAAGCAATAGACACAAGAGATAGAGGATGTGAGCCTTTCAAAAATAAGAATGTCTTAGATTTAAGGGTACAACCATGAGAAGTACTTACCAAGTATACAAGATTAAGGTGCTATATAATTCATATTTAGTGTTTACAGTCACTCAAAACTCAATTGATCACTATTATTCATTAAGATATGCTTACATATAGCCAAGAAATATCCTATAAACAAGGAGTCATGCTTATCAATAAATCCTTATAAAATCTCACTCAAGCCTATCTCTAGTATGAATTGTCTCATAATAACTCATACATACATAAAAAATAATCTAATATGTTATACATCTTTGTCATTATGGAAAAATTGACTTGAGATATGTTAGAAATTTTATGGGTACTTGAGGGTGCAATGCAATCGATCCTTAGGTTTAGATCCACCACTATGTGAATCTTCCCACCTACACAAGGTGTTTTCCACCATGTGGCCACACAAGGTTGGAGAAGGCATTGCCTAGATAGTAATCAACATTAGGTTTGATTTCCCCTTCAAGGATTTCCACTATGTGAAACAAAGGAAGAGTACCAAAATTTGATACTATAAGGATTGAGTCACTCTTGAAATAAGTTACTCAATGTTTTT
The DNA here is from genome assembly GCA_037957365.1 of Torreya grandis. Classification (NCBI taxonomy): domain Eukaryota; kingdom Viridiplantae; phylum Streptophyta; class Pinopsida; order Cupressales; family Taxaceae; genus Torreya; species Torreya grandis. Next base: position 1,030,508 of record JARHVA010002649.1, read on the forward strand.
GATAAGCTTTATTGTGAGTAATTCAATCTAGTTGAATTATTCGCAAAGCCTTATCATCATGTGTACAATGTCAATTATGACTTTCATAACTTGTTTGTCACATTTGATGGTTTTAAAATACCTCCTCATGATACATTCAATGAGGACTCACACAAGTGTATCTGTAAATTGATAAATTGGGAGACCTCTAATCATGTGTGCATGTGCCTCTTTGGTGTCTAAATGAAATGTTGGGTTCTTTATCTTATAAGGTTGGAGAGGTTTTCCCATTACATGGAGTCTTGTGGCTTATGCCATGGCATTAGAATTTATATAGATTATCACCTCCTTATATATATGGATCACTCATTCATTATATCTACTAAGGAGATTCATCGTCAGTTACTCATGTTGGTTGAATAGCGACAGCCTTATTAGCCTCTTAGCATCTGATACTCACAGTCTATTAGGTGGAGCAAGCACTTCTTATTATGAATTAGTTGCTTATGGTTTTGTAAACCATTCCCTCTTTGTTATGTCAATAAACTCAAACAACTTCATATTTTTCCATTTTTCTTGTTTTAGGGCCTCCTTCTGTGAATCTGATAATGGGACTAGAATATGGTGTATTACCATTTGATCTTCATTGAGATTTGATTACAAGTAAATCATTTTATAAAATTCAAGAAAATAGCTAGATCTCAAGAAAATTCTTATTCACATGAGTTTTCAAATGTGATTTACATCAACACCTTGCCTTATATGGAAATCCAGCCCCCCAAATCCTCATTATTATTTGCATTTATTCACCAATCTTACTTTCATATTGTCATCTAGTTGATTTTAATTCAAATAGTTATTTTTATGTGACCCTTGGCTTTTTGGTGAATGAATGTAATGTTAATTTATTTTAATTTGGTAATGTGACATGTTGTCATTTCCTTTCTCAATGTTTTCTTATTTTGACCATTACTCTCTTCTAGAAACTCTAGCTTTTTTAGGAATATCATGAGATTATTTTTGATTTGTCACCAATATCCCTCTTGTACCACTTTTCATTTTCTTACTACCACCTTGTTTTAGTACTTCATCTTTTTCGAAACTAATTTAAATTGTTGACTTCAATCCAATTTTGCTTTTCTTCATTCCTTTGTTGTGAAGCTTGATCAGAGCAAATTCTATGATATAGAGATCATAATACATACAACTACCACTACAAACATGAAAAAATAATAAAAATATAAAATATAAATCATATACTACCTTGTGCCACATGGCACACATTCTATTATATGTATTCTATTTTCAGATAATTGGTGATAAGGTTTGAGCCTATATCCATTTACCCTTCCTAGGATAATGGTTCCTTGAATATACCTGAGTATTATAATGCCCTATTGTGACACTTTATGAATGATATACAGACCTTTCCATCTAATGCCAAACTTCCCTAGATGTGCTCTAAATCTACTATCATATAGAAAAACCCTCTGCTTTAGTTGAAACTCTTTGGATCACAAACTATGATAATTTCATGCTTTTTAACTTTGTTTGTGGACCTCCCAAGTCCGATTGGCCATTTGTCTTTCCTTGTCCATGCAAGTTAGGTCAAATAACTATTCTTTCAATGTCTCCTTATCTCCTAGTCACATTATTAGTGTATCTCATAGGCTAGGAACTATAAATTCCATGGGAATTACATATTCCATGCCATATACCAATTAGAAGGGTGTCTAACTAGTCACACACTTATATTTTTTCTATAAGCCCACAATATTATCGGTATATGATCTTCGCAATCATCTTTTTGTACATTGTATATCTTTGTCAATATGTTCTCCAAAACTTTGTTTGATGCCTTTACTTCATTATTTTTTTGTGGGTTGTAATCTATGATTCTATGGTATTATATCTTAATTTATTTTGTCAAGGTTTTGATGGTGTTATTTAAATAAATGTGTACACTTGTCATTGATCATCTTTGGAGGACATTCAAACCTTGTTATCTTTTCATATAAAAACTTAGCAGCATCTTTAGCATTGGTGTTAGTGTCTTGACCTGATGTAAGTGTCTAGTTCCCTAAATTCAGCTAATTTGTAAATGAAATGTATCCAAACGGTTGGCCTAAGTAATTTAATGCACATTATTACTCTAAAGGGATTGATATAAATACAAGATCAACCTTCATTCATGCCTAACCTACAAGACCTATCAAAATACTAAAGAGACCAAGGTAGCTTATCAAAAGCACTTTATCAAGCATTCAATTGAACAAAACTTCCCTTTTTTCACACTAGTCATAGGTATAACACATCTACAGGTCTAAAGTACTAAAGGAGAAGCCTAAGAACCTAATTTTCTAAGTTACAACCTATGTCACTATTGTACTTGATTTCCACATATTGTATTATTCACACACAAGCCAACACATAGGATAGAACTACATGAGTCTGAGGCCCACTTATGGAGTATTGGCTATGTAATTAATACCCATTGACAGTGGGGTCTTAGGGGTTAGTTCGATGTCGTCTGCCCACTAACCCACTTTTATCCAAGGTCACTATAAAGATGGAGATATAGTGTTTTGCCATTTCACAAAGAGTGATAATTCATGACCCAAATCTAAATGCACCAGAACGAAGGTGAAGCAAAACCTAAAAGCATTCTGGTGGTCACATCCTTTTCTAGCAGGTATTCCATATAGGACATTTGTATTGAACCCAAATAGTAGCATAGATATAATCATCCTAAGTTAATGTTAGTGTCCAAAGCTCCATAAGTGTCACATCTAAAATCTAACAATTATTCCAAAACTATCTTCCAACCTTCTTCCTACATGTTTTAGATCCAACACTCTGTCAACATCAAAATTGGTTAAGTAGATTACTTCATTATCATTTCCATACATAGCTTAGTTGTACTTTCCATGTTTAGACTATCTAAATTTTATGAATTCAACATATGCCTATATTTGATTTTAGCATATAATTAGCCTTCTATAGATATGATTATCACCCTTGTACAATTTCATTTCTATATATCCCTTTAATCAAATCTAGGGTTAATAATAATATCACCTAGATCATTTTAGGGTTAAACATTTAATGAACCCAATCTATGTGAATGCAAAAAATTTATAATCTAGGGCTTTTAAGCCTCCTAAGGTTTCAACTGGTTGTAATCTATTTTCAGATTTGAAACTTTACTCTAGGGTTTTACTCTCCTCTAGTCATAAGGGTTTCATGTGTTTATGCTTAAAAGTGGATTCTTATTTGATTGGTGTATTTTGACCTCCAAACAAGGCCATTTTAAAATTATTAAGAGGTATTTTCTACTCAAGTTGGTATAATAAAAAACTCTTTTTGTTCACCAAAATTTGGTACGGATTTTTCAATTTTTATAATTTAATATATTAGTAAATATTGGCATACAAGGCAAATCGTGCACTTATATTGAAATTAATTTATGGGTTTCATAAAAAATAAAATTTTATTCAAAAACCTCTCTCAAATCTCTGAAAAATATTCTTGATTTATCAAAATTATTGATTCTTTATTTAGAAAAATATAAGGTTTGCCTATGAAGAAATCTATATTGTTTGGCCAATTTATTATTCATAATAGCTCAAATTATAAATTCCTCAGAGAATTTTCATTATTATGTTCATATAAACAAAAACCTCTTTTTGTTTTCCAAAACATTGTACTCATTTATGAAATTTATAAATTTATTATTTTTAGTAAACTTAGATCTACATGTCGTACATGTGCTTTTGTTTCCATATTTTTCTAGGTTTGTCTCATTTCCTATTTTTATATAAAAACCTATCTCGTATTTTAAAAAAACTCAACCAATATCCTGAAATTGCTATATATTTACTGTCATGGTTGATTTATCCTTAGCATTTGTAAGCTTTTCTTATCCTGTTCTCTTATCAATTTTCATAACATATCAAATGAATACAAAAGAGTCTATTGATCATCCTAACCTAAAGGAGGGTGATAGCTCTCATCCCTCTAACCAGGTCTAGTCTATCACTTATCCAAGGGGTAAGGTGGCTAACCCTATAGTTTCAAATGAAGGTAATCAAACTCAAATACTTAAGGTTTGTGATTGTGAAACCCTAAAGGAACAAATTGAAAATCAGTCTCTAAGTTTAAAAATCATTTTTATTGCAAAATTAGATTTCATATATAAATAATTCACATTTTTCTAGTATGAACCATGTGTTTGCATCTCCGCATACCAATTACATGTTTGATAAAAATTAGTATTGGAAGCCCAAACCAAAGTCACCTAATGATAATGATTCTAAAAGTGAGAAAAAGCCTACTAAGAGGTCAAGAGAGATTCTAAGGGAGATGATTATAAATAATTTTATAAAATTACCACCTATGTATCCTATACATAAATCCAAATATTATTGTGCATATCACATAATACATGGTCACCATATCGATTGTTGTTTTGCATTGAAAAGAAATATATAAAAGATAAATTCTCTCAAAGCAAAGATGTAAACTAAACAAAAATGGGTACCAAAAGTTCCTCCAAAATAAAAGGAAAATCCTTTACCAAGTCTACCTCAAGATTTAAATGATGCCTCGTTAAAGGTGGATGAACCTTCATATGATGTGCAAGTTTTCAATGTTCTAAATTCTCCAAAAGACATACAAAATATCCCAAAAAATGATCCAAAACAAGACATTTCGATAAAACAATTATTAGGAATAGCTTTTACATTTGTGTAAAATTAATTATTTATGGGATGGTAAATAGTATTAGGTTGATTTATCGAGAGGTAAATATTAGTTACTGAGTTGTTGTTAAAACCATATGGTTAATACGGTAAGTTAGAATATTATGTTGTCATATATTGTTGTGTATATTATTTATTATAAGAATTTCAGAGGTTTTATAGGAGAGATATTATAGGGATTTAGGAATCCTCGATTATAGGAAATATTCTCCTATATATTTATATGTATGTCCCGAATATTTGATATAGAGTGAAATAATATATTATTTGTGTTAAAATAATTGTCTCTATGTATTTGTTTCTTTGTGCATGTATTAATTATGCATATAAGCTCTTAGATCCCTATCAATGGTATCAGAACAGCGTTAAGTTTATCCCAATTATAGAGGTTTGAGGGTTTATATGGGGTAGATCCATCATTATTTTTGGTTGCCCCTCTGATAGCAAATTAATGCCTTTAGAATGTGTATTAAACTATAAGCAAAGATGAGATATTTATTTATTATGTAATTCATTATTCCTAGGGACTGTGCCTATTTAAAAAAAACACATCAGCCTCACCACTAAGCAAATTTGACTACTCTGCTCAAGTTACCTATGTGAGCTATCAATGTTTTGATTCATGCATTCAATCAGAGGTTCTTTTGTTTACAACTCCAACTATGCATCCAAGCTCTACCACCACATTATTTATATACCACTCATATGTTTGTTATATGTACATGATCTTTTCGAAGATTTGACTGACCCATCAATTAGGCCTACATGCAAATGGCTCAACGCGTAGACTCCAACATGGTAGATCTGCAGAGCACTTCAATGGTTTACAAGTAGTTTTTACTCTTATTTGGTAAGCTCTATATTTCACATGATTGGGACCTCATATTTGGAGATCAGGGTTGACATCATTAAAATCTATGTCTAGTTTGAGCTACTAATCCACATATATACATGGTTCGTACATTTCCAACGCATATTTCATCTAAGACTTTGTCATTCAACGCTTCTTGTATTTGAATATCTATGTTCTATTTCATGCTCTTCGTGGTTCATCCATAAGAAAGTCTTAATTCTTTGGTATGTTATTAATGAGTACTTCCTATAGCGTTGATTAAATTAGTTTTTTGAAAAAGTCCATCAATAGGTATATCCTTTAACTAGACATGTCAGTTATAGTAATAAAAGTTGAAATTTGTTTTTATTAAAAGCTTATAGGTATTTTGCTAAATGCACAGTATTTTAAGTTTGTATATTGAAAGTAGGTAAGAGTCACTTTTTTAAATAGCCATTTTAATTGTCATTAATTTTATGGTATATAGTCATATTATTTTGTCAAAATATAAAATAATGTCAAAAGTCCATACAATGGGTCAAATGATATAGTCATGTTGATAATGTTTTATAGGTTGTGCAAAAAAAATTTAAGTGTCAAAAATTGAGTCATTATTATCAAAAAGTTTAGAGTTAATTTTCAAATATGTCAAGAGTGTCAGTCCTTTATGTCAATCAGTTATTAATAGTCAAATCTTTTTTTATATAGTTGCATTTTTGCTTGTACATGACATCTGTATTATGGGGTGATTTCCCTTGAAAAATTCATACACTTGAACTTCAACGACACATGTGCTAAGTAAGAATTGAACATACTAGAGTTTGGAGGATACATATAGGAAGGATGTCTTTCAGTGACCTCTCTTCAGTCACCAATGATGAGACTGCATCAATATTTTGGTGACATAGTGTGGTGTGTTATTTTTAGTGTTGTGTATTTTTCATTTCTACTATGCAAATAAGAATAAAATAATAATGCATGTTCATGATATTTTTGTGTTTAAATTCCAAACATTATTCCTTGATTTGAAGACATTATAAAAAGATAGAAAACACCAATGTAAGTCAGTTTATGGATCTTGAAAATGTTTATGGTAGAGATCTAGAAAACTACCAACAGATGAACAATGTTTTGGCAATAGTTAGGAGAGAAGCTACTACAGAGATCACATGATTTCCTTACTTCTTTATGGAGATAACCCTCAGTGACATGTCCATTGTGGTCACGTAATATAAATTTGAGATGTGTTCCTTTACATATAGTGGTCATGTGCAGCAAGATTGCATCAGTAGTATGTAGACCTATGAGTATGTGGTGGCATACAGTTATGTTCATACCAATTTTTGGAGGTAGATGGTGTTCCTATTAATTTCAAGGTTTGTGGTAAACCTATAAAACCATGTGAGGAGTGAGGCTCTCTTTATTAAGGTCATGAGCCAAATAGTGCATGCTACAAGAGGTGAGCATACTGCAGATAAGAGTGTGAATATTTTTGCACCATGTAAAAACTATGGGGGAATGTTAGGAATAACTTTTACATTTGTGTAAAATTAAATATTTATGAGATGGAAAATAGTAATAGGTTGATTTATCGAGAGGTAAATATTAGTTACTAAGTTTTTTTATAATTGTATAGTTAATATGATAAGTTAGAATATTATGTTGTTGTCATATATTGTTATATGTTATAACAATATATCGTATTTAGTTGTATTCTTTATTATAAGAGTTTTAGAGGTTTTATAGGAGAGATATTGTAGAGATTTAATAATCTCCGATTATAGGAAATATTTTCTTATATATTTGTATGTATGTCCTGGATATTTGATATAGAGTGAAAGAATATATTATTTGTGTTAATGTATTATCTCTATGTATTTGTTTCTTTGTGCATGTATTAAATGTGCATATAAGCTCTTAGATCCCTATCAACAATCCCAAATGGTAATGTTATCAAATGATTAAAATACATATTTTTATAATGAGCAAGAGAAGATGTGCAATGTTGTTCTAGTTTATATCCCACAGGTTGTCAATGATGAAAACAAACAAGAAATATCTATTTCCAAGAATGAAGCTCCAACCTATGGTGTAGTTGGTTTTTCATACATAGATACTCAAATTGTCAAACCATTTATTCAGAAGCCATTTATTCAAAACAAACCACCACTGGTCTTGATGTTATCCTCCAATATTGGATACATATTTGATCCTAATGATGGTACACATTGGAGTGGCCCTTATAGGCCTTGATGTGATCACATTGTTCTATGTGTTTCAATAATACATCTACTTAGATATATTCCTTCTATATATTACATGGTTTCATTCATAGATTATGCATTTGTATTATCCTTTTGAGGTGAGGTATCTACTAGTTCCTATCTTTCCCTCACCTCAAAAGGGGGCATATTAGTGGAGGCATGTCATGGAGGCATTTTCTCCACACTTGACATAGTTTTTTGATTAAATGGGGGCATGTTTTGAAATAATGTTCTCCACATTCATTCAATATATGGTACTTATATCAGTTTTTAGATTCAATGGAGGCATGCCATATGGGCATGGCTTCCACACATTCACAATTCTCAAATTCAGTGCGGGCATGCTTTGGAAACATTTTCTCCACACCTATTCAGTATTCAGTATCTCAAAATTATAGTGGGGGCATGTTTTTGAAACATGTTCTCCACATTGGTACTAATATAATTTTTTACATTTTTCAATATATATTAAGGGCATGCTTTGAAGCATGTTATTCACACTTACACAGTTTTCTGAATTGGCCAAAGCACAAAGTTATATGATTTAGATTCATAGCTGTGGTAAAATTATATACATTGGTTTTATTGTTATACATAGTTTCAGCATGAGACATATCTAAGGTGCATATGTTATGTAATTTGTGCCTAATATTGAAAAATCTAAATGGTTTTTAGATTCCAAATCTTTTTTATGGACTGTTACCACATCATAAAATTTTTTGTACAAATACCCTATGAACTTTTACAAACTTTATTGAGCCAATCTATTGTAGTAGTTGGTTCATTTTTGGAATGGTTGAAATGATAAAATCACTCAATCTTTTCAATTTTTAGTTTGGACTTGATTGTATCATCTAAACTCACCAAGTTTTAAGTATCATTGTGTTGCATAATTGAGATAATCTCAACTACTAGGTGGTAACTCACCTTTTCTCCAAGGTTAGGGGCATGGGCCTTCTAATATCTCTTTCTTTATCTATATATCTCCTTATATATATGCACTTTCAATATTTATCTATATTTGTCTTAATCTCAATTTAAGAGCCTTACAATGATACATCTTTTTCAAAATAACTTGTCAATAGGCAAGGCAATTACATCTACACATAGGTGTACTCCTAAACCTTACTCTTTCAATTTCAATTTATTTAAATTACATTCAATCTTAGATTATATGCATTGATTATATATTATAACACACTCTTGGTTGTAGCTCAATCACTAGTAAATCACTCAAGTTGGGCACACATAAAGATAAAGTGTGCATACACACCCAAGTATCCATTTCTTTCCTTTAAACTAGCAATTTCATTAGTAGTTTAAAGGGAGATAATGTAGACACTATTTTATGATTATATAACACCTCCATCTTGTACACTTAGAAAACTCAGACCTTGATTTTTCTTCTCAGTTCAAAACCTTTTCCCACTTTTGTAAGTCTCACATCTGATCTATCTTGTGTCTCTTGGCCTATCTCTTAGTCCAACCAGTCTTATGTTGATGACATGGACCTTATTTCTTTCCTAGAATGATTAGAATTTAATTATCTTCCATGTTTTAAAATTTTGATCCTATACCTACTTTCTTTTTCCTTGAACACTAACGTCTCGAAAAGACACTAGCATCAACATTAGTATCCTAACCTGATGCAAGTTTTTAGTGCCCTAAAGTCATCTAATTTGTAAATGAAATGTATCCTAATGGTCAGCCTTAGTGTTTTAACGTGAGTTATTACTCTAAAGGGATTGATATAAATACAAGATCAAACTTAATTCATTCCTAACCTACAAGATCTAGAAAAAGATTAAAGAGACCAAAGCAACTGATCAAAAGCAGTCTATTAAGCATTAAATTAAATAAATCTTCCCTATTTCCATACTAGTCATAAGTACAACACGTCTATAGGTATAAATTACTAAAAAATCAACCCAAGATCTTGATTTTCTAAGTCACGGGATAGGTCATTATTGTACTTGTTTTCCACATATTACATGATTCACACACAATCCAACATGTAGAGTAGAACTACATGAGTCTGAGTCCCTCTTCTAGAGTATTGGTTATTTAGATAGTTTCCATTGATAGTGGGGTCGTTAGGGTTAGCTCAACACCATGTTCCCACAAACCCATTTCCCTCTAAAGTCACTAGAGAAATGGAGAACTAGGGTTTTACCATTTCACAAGGAGCGATAGTCCATGACCCAAAGATGAATACACTAGAGCGAAGGCAAAGTAAAACCCAAAAGCATCTAGGTGGTTGCATCTTTTTCCAAAAGATATTTTATACATGACACTTACATCAAACCTAGACAATAGTGTCGACACACCATCCCAAGCTAGTGCTAGTGTCTAGAGCTCCAGAAGTGTCACATCCAAAATCTGTTAATTTTTCCAAAATAATCTTTCAACCTTCTTCTTGCTTGTTTTAGATCCAACACTACGTCAACATCATAATAAACTACGTATATTATTTACTTGTCATTTCCATACATAACTTAGTTGTACTTTCCATGTTTAGATTATCTTAGTTTTATGAATTCAACATATTCCTATATCTAAGTTTAGCATCTAATTAGCCCTTTTTAGATCTAATTATCACCCTTATGCCATTTCTTTTTTATATATCCATTTAATCAAATATAGGGGTAATAATAAGATCATCTAGATCATTTTAAGGTAAAATAGGAACCTTTTTTCATAATTTAATCATTTTTTTTCAAAATATTAAAATTCACAATTAAATGCACCCCATACCTATACAACACTAGTTATAACTAGGAGACATACATCAACTCATCCACCTCTTTATGTGTGAACCATTATCTCTTGACTCACTAGATTTGGATACACAAGAGCTATGGTTTTCAAATAAAGTAAATGTGTAAATGAATAATAATTTACGCTTTTATAGTAAAATTTTCAAAAAAAATATCCTTTAGTTATTTACCAAGAAATTTTATATTTTTCTGATATCTTTGTTCCCATGGGTCTTTTTCACAAACTGAAAGAATCCTTAAAATGCTGGTAAGATATATAATTTTTAGTGATAATAAAATATTTTTACAAAAACTTTGAATTTTTCTCTTATTCTTAGGTTTGCCTTTTGCTCTGCACACTAGATACCTATCCTCATCTGCTATACACACAACTTCTTTTTAACAATAGATAGTTAAGTAAAGGTACATATTTACAATTTATTTCCCTTCATTTAATTTTCACTTTCTACTACATTTTGTTCGCTTGGTTATTATGTTCTTTCCCAAAGCACCATCTCATGTTATACTTTGGTGGGGCATATGTACATACACAATATTTTTATAATTTATTATTTATTGATGAATTCTCTCTTGTAACAACCTGTCAAGTTTTAGTCTCTTTAAGTGAATGCCTTAAAGGGTACACTAGGAAATGGGTGGATAGATTGATGGTGCTTCATGAGAGACATTATTATTTATCTATCATTCCCATATCCATTCTAGCTTCCCCATATTTGATTCCCTAATCTCTCTCCATCCATTTGGTATCCTCTAACTATGTCAAGACCTATATTTACCTACTATGATAGCCAGATCAATGTAGTTATAACCGTTGTCCATTCCCATCCCAACTCCATCAATCATATCAATGCAATTTCAAACTTTTTGTTGCATGCTTCACAACTAGGTCAACTTAGTTGACTTGTATGAGGTTAGTCATCTTATTTATCACTAAATCGAGCTAGCCAATTTTGTTAACTAATTCTTCAGTAGGGATTAGAGTCATCCATCACTATAAATAAAAGTCACCACTTCAATCCAATAGAGAAGAACATTCATTTTTAAGTGTTATTGCTCACACTTTTACCCTAAGTCTACATTTGGAAGAGTTATTACTTAGATCTATCTTGGATGAAAAAACTTGTCTTGTATAATCCTGGATGAAATAAGAGTTATTTTAGACTAGAGTTTGATTCAACCATTTAAATACTTGCAGCCACAATAATCTTTTGTAAAGAACCATTATCCAAGGTAGAGATTAAGGCTCGACAAGTCTTATTAAAAGTAAGTATATTCTAACCTTAGCTTTTTCCTTTTGATAAATAAAGTTGCATAATTGCTTGGTTAATGAATTTATATGTCCTTGTTTAAATTATCTCTACACTTAAACATAGTGTGGTTATATGATTATTCAAACTTACCATTTATACACCTTAAGTAGCATAGGCTCCCATTTGCCTACCATGGCTCCTTGCCCATTTTAATATGTTTCTAACCGATCCCCTTACTTATATTGATTGATTGTGATATTTGATTATTTTATATTTAAAGACCTAATTAGAGATATTGTATTGTGTTGATTACCTAAAGGCTTTAGAACCCTTTCTCTTCACATTGTGTTGTAGAGTTGTTAGGTTTAGCAAATCCATTGGTCGTATCTAAATTTTATTAAGTATCAATGGGCTCTACTTGATTTACCTTCTTTGAGTTTGGATATCTAGATAAGATAGTTGCATGTCCATCTTAGCTTATTGTATACAATGGTACCATCAGTTAAAGATCAAAAAAGATATCTTTAAGACTACTTTTAGGATGAGGTACAGACATTATGAGTTTATAGTTTTAACTTTTAGGTTAGCGAATACACATGGAACATTCATGAATCTTATGAATGGTGTGTTCAAAGATTATCTAGATCATTTTGTACTTTTCTTCTTTGATGATATCTTAATATATTCTAAGGACAATGAAGAACATTTGTGACATTTTAAACTCATCTTTCAATGCTTGTGAAAGTATAAGCTCTATGATAAATTATCAAAGTGTGATTTCTTTCAAAAAAAGGTACAATATTTGGGAATATTAGTTCAGCTAAATGGATATCTATAGATCCAATGAAGATAAAATCCATCATGAAATGGACAACACCTAAAAATTTTCATGAAGTGTGCAACTTCATGGGTCTAGTTGGGTATTACAATAAATTTATACCCAACTTCTCAAGGATAGCTAACCCCATCGCCTCCTTGCAGTAAAAAGAACAACAGTTTTTATAGAAAGAAAATAGTGAATAAAACTTCCAAATCCTACAAAAAAGTTACATTAGCACCAGTGTTGCATGTTCTAAATCTAAATGTCTATTTTGTTGTGGCAACATATGTTTCTAGGAATGGTATGGGAGGAGTATGGGTTATCAATCAGACTCGCACCCTTGTGAAGGTATTTTTAGGCCCTCACAATCTATTGAAACATGAAAACAATCCTAAGATGTGGGTGGCCTAATGAGCGGATTGAGTCTCTAAATACTAAGGGATAGCTCCCTTTGGTGTATCAATTAGGATATCTACTCTATGTTACAAACTATTGGGGGAAAAGGGGAGAAGGAAAAATAAAGAAAACTGAAAGAAAATCCTATCTAATGATGGTGATACACCTAAACTTTAGTTGATCCACACAATTTGAGCTTCTAAAAAAACTGATCAGATAATAAACAAATTGAATTTTTAACCCCAATTGATCCCTACACATCAGTATTTCATAAAAATGTTTTATCTTGTGATTAAATCTTGAGGGAACTGATGGAATAGACCTGATTCAAGGCACTAACTAGCCACTTATATCCACTATAACTTTAGCTAAAAGATATTAAACACATAATATAACCTACATAATCTGATCAGCTAATAACTAGGTAAGAATCAAGACTTGACAAGGAAGAAAATTCTATCACATATGCAAATTACTGACATAAATACACTATAATAGCACTTTGGAGTTTGAAAATTATTCTTCTATTAATATAAAAATGTTACACGACACAAATTTTGGTAGAGTCTGGTCTTACCAAAAGAGAGATACAAATCAAGGCTGAAAAGATAACTTATATAGAAAAAGATACAACAGCCAAGAGATTGGCACTAAAAATAGAAGAGAAGGTCAACTCAAACATTAACCAAGTCTAACTTTTGCAATCATAGCCTTCAAATAATATTATTTTTCTCTTTTATTTTGCATAAAAAGCTCTTTGACATTGAAAATAATGGAGAGCCCAAGTTTGAGTCAAACCTTTCATCATGCATAATGCTACACCAATCTCCAAATATAGAACTCCTCTTAAACTTCCTGAAACAAGAGAACAATCTCTTTTTCATGAAATCAATGCCAAAATTGAATTTAGAACTCCACTTGATATGTTATAAATGTTGAAAGCCTTCAACAAGATAAATAAGAGTACATACATGAAATTCTATGTTGGCATAGAAGGGATGGTGCAGACCCAAGTTTGACAAGTCAAATTCTTGCATAGAAATCCATGCCACAACTTAAAAAGAATATGCCTCTTGATTGATCTTGAAGTTAAGCTGGATCATTAAATGTAACAAGGACTAGGAGATAAGCATGACTTCAACAAATAGTCAATTGAAGCTTAAAACAATCAACTATAGATAGCTTTTACTTGCATGGAAGAGGACCTTGATGAGTGAGAGGTGCATTCAGATTTAACTCCTTGTCTTCTTTATGGTAATTTCTTGGTCTAACACTTTAAAGCTCTTTGCTTATGTGCATGTATTTATTTGCCATTTATTTGTCTATGGCTATTTCCTTTGTCTACTTCTTTCGGCCTTCATTTTTATCCTAAGCTTTTATACCTTGTTTATTTCCTTCAAACAAAAAGTCTAAAGGAAATATATCTTCGGGTTTTTGTCTTTGTCATTTTTCCACAGACAAATTATCCATGGGAATTGTCCCTTCATCCTTTCCAATTGGTCCATTCACTTCAGATAATTCCAAAGGTAAATCTTCCAAAAGAATTCTTTCAAATAATTTTTCTGAAAGAATTATTTCAAACTTTTTGTCCATCTCTTTGCCTTCGGACAAAATATTCGTGGCCTTTTCCTTCTTGTGCCTTTCCTTCAGCTTTTTTGATTGGTCCATTTCCTTCAGACAAAAAGTTTGAAGGAATTACATCTTCAAGCTTCTATCTTTGTTTATTTCCTTCAGACAAAAAGTTTGAAGGAATTATATCTTCGAGCTTCTATCTTTGTTTATTTCCTTTGGACAAAAAGTCTAAAGGAAATATTTTCCTTAGAACCCTTGCAAATTGCCCTTAGGCAAAATTGTATTTGTCTACTTGCCCTTCAAAAAACTGTCATGATAATTTATCTAAAGGAAATGCACCCTTCATAGTTTTTGTGCATCCCTTTGGAGTTTGAAAATGGATGTTCTCGAAGGGAAAGTGCCCCTTTGGGTTTTCTATATGTCCCTTTAGACCTTTTGCAAGTGGCCCCTCAGACTTTTAAAATGCCTTTTTTTGAAGGGAAGATACCCTTCGAATTTTTTTGAAAAGCCTTTTAGAAAGATAAAGTGTGTCTCAAAATTTTGTCAAGTGAATTTCTTGAAGGGAAAGTGACCCCTCAGCATTTTGAAATAACCCTTCAATATTTTTAAATGAACCCTTCAGAAATTTTAAGGATCCCTTTGTCTTTGAAAATACCTTTTTCTAAAAGGCATATACCCTTCAAAAATTTTGAAAGTATCCCTTCAAAACAATGGAAAGGTTCTTCAGAAATTTGTAAAGTGAACTTTTTCCAAAGGGATTCTACCCTTCAAAATTTTTGAAATTGACCCTTTTCTGAAGGGATGTAACCCATCAGATTTTTTCAAAGTGTACTTTTTCCTTGGAAATAATCCTTCAGCATTGTTGGAACGGTCCACTTGCCCTTCGGCTTTTTGTAAAGGACTTTTAGAAAAAAATGACAAGCCCCTTTGCCTTTATGAAATGTACCATTCGAAACCCTTATAAAGGCCTTTTGGGATTTTTGTTTTGGTCCACTCATCTTTTCGAAAATGCCTTTTTTTTAAGGGCATATACCCTTTAGCTTTCTTGCAAGTGTCCCTTTCTCATAGACAAATTGAAAAGGTCCATTCTTTCAAAAAAATGTCAAGGTCCTCTTTCCCTTCGGCAAAATTGAAATGGTGCTTCGGGATTATGAACAAGCCCTTCATAAAATGTTTGTTGACAATGCCCTTCAGGCTTTCTAAAAATGCCCTTTGGAATTTCTGCTTGGACAATCCTCTCAAAAGAAAGTGACTATTGGACTTGTTGAAAAGGGCTTTTGAAACTATTTGAAAAGACCCTAAAACCAAAAGAACTCTTCAAAACTTATGAAATAGGACCATTTCTAAAGAAAAGAACCTTTCAAAGAAATTGTTTTCAAAGTCCTCCTTTTATGAAAGCCCAAGGTATCTTCTGCTTGTCTTCTTTTGAACTACTTAGAGCAACACAAATACCTTCCTATAAATAACAATACGAGTGAAAGAGAAATTCCTAAATAACCTAAACAACCTCAAGACCTATTAACCATGGATTCTTCAAAGACTTTTAGAAGCAATTACTGACTAACAAGACAAAATGGCATGGTATGCAAAGTTTCAAATGATAAGGGTGGTAATTTGACCTGTAGGGTCAAAATTGTCAACATTTTAACGACTCAACTGGGAAGCATGCCTATTGTGCTTGAGAACTAGACCATATATGTGACATTTGAACTCATAAAACAATAGCAATTCAGGTCCAAAACTGTAAGTATAACCTTTGATTTGAAAAAAACAACCTTCATCCTCTAAAATAAGAAGGGAAACACATAAAACACAGAAAACTAACTAAAAATCAAATGTCTAAACAAGCACTTATTTGGAACAAAATATAACGAAACTACTGTGCTTGAACAACACTTAGAGGAAAGCAAAACAAACTAAATATGTACAAGGAACTTTACTCTTCAGTAGTAATGTTTTAAATGTATCCCATTTACTAAGATTGGAAGCTCATCACCATCAATCTTTGCAAGTTGGAAGGCATTATGGGATTTATAGTTGGAGATTGTGTATGGGCCACTCCGAAGAGAATAAAATTTTGTTTGCCTTTCAGGTTCAGTTCTATCTTCATCCCACTTGAAGACCAAATCTTCTTCTTTAAAACTTTGTGACAAAGCTTCTTTGTCAAAATCTCTCTTCACTTGTGCTTAATGAATCTCCATGACTAGCATGGACTAATTTCTTATCTCTTCCAACTCTATAAGCTCTGCATACCTGATCTCCATAGGCTCATTCTCCAACAACTCAAGTTGATGCATTAGTTCTAAAGTAGAAAATTTAACAAAAATGGGTAACTTTGCTTCCTTACCATATACCAACTTGTATGGAAAGTTGAATATTGATATTTTATAGGTGATCCTATCAGCCCAGAAAGCTGACTTCAACTTGAGATGCCATTATCTCTGATTATCTTCAATAGTCCTTGTGATCTTTAGTAGGTTCTTATTTATTGACTCAACAAGGCCATTACCTTGTGTATAATAGTTTGATGAAGTGCTAAGATAAATTCCATGTTGGACAACCCATTAATTGATCCTAGATCCCATAAAATCCATTGCATTATCAAAAATAATTTTTTAAAGAACTTTAAATCTAGTAAGAAAACCTTCATAGAAATTAAGAACATTGATTTCATTTGCTTCTTTCAATGCTACTACTTCCATCCAACATGTGAAATAATTTGTAGCAGTTAGAGTCCATTTATGTCTTGAACTTGAAGGAGGATTTATGATACCAATAAAATATAATCCCCATTGGATAAAAGGTTGATCCATCATAATTTTTTGAAGAGGCAAAGTTGTAAGTTTCACTTTTCCTACAAACATAGCACACTATTTGGACTTCCTAACCCATGCATGGTAATCACCAAATATACTAGGCCAATAGTACCCACCTCTCATGATCTTAAGGGATATAGTTCTTATAGGATAATGTCCTCCACCATGTCCATCATGAAATTCTTCAAGAAATCTCTGAGTTTGGCTTGGCTTAATACATCTTAGCAACATGCCATTGATATCTTTGTTGAACAAAACACCATCAATAAGCAAAAATGGAATTGATTGCAACCTGAAATATCTTCTTTTTGAAGCACTTAGATGAGAGGGATAAATACCATCTTGGAGATAGCTTACCAAGTCATGAAACCAACTGAAAGGTGAGGTATGACCAACTGCAACCTCTTCATCATTTGACACCAAAACAACCTCATTAGTCTCTTGCAAGTCTTGAGCTAAATGCTCAAAAAGTCATTTGCCTCTAATTAGCTTTGTGACCTTAATTTCCACATCATATTCCATTACCTTGGTTATCCAACCAAATCTCTTCTCATTTATATCTTTACTCAAAAGGAACTCTTTAATGCTTGGACGAGAAACCATTAGGTGTATCTTATTGTTAGACAACAAGTATCTAAACTTATTAAAAGACCTTATAACTAAAAGTATGTGTTTTTCAATAAAATAATACCTTGTTTCATATTCTTCCAAGCTTGACTAAAGAAGGCTATTGGCTACTCCAAAGCATCATGATTTTGCTGCATAAGAATTCCTGAAATGGTGTTCATGTTAGCATATGTATACAAAATAAAATCTTTTGTGAAATTTAGATTTATAAGTGTAAGAGCACTAGTTATGGTGTTCTTAATATCTTCAAAACTCTTTACTCATTTGGACCAGTTGAAGCTCTGATTCTTCTTTAGCATGGCTATAAGTGGCTTAGGTAAAATGGCAAAATCTAAAATATATCTCCTTATAAAATTGATTTTACCAAAGAAGCTTTGCATAATTTTTTTATGTTTAGGCAAGGAGAGTGCAACAATGGAGTCTACCTTTTTAGAATCTATGATTAAACTAGACTTTGAAACCACAAGGCCAAGGAGCTTACCTTTATGAATCGAGAAGACACACTTTTTGGGATTTAAAGATATCCCAAATTGTCTACACTTTTCAAACACTTTCTTGAGATGAACCATGTGATCACCTACATTCTTTGAAAATATTGTTATTGTTTCAAACTATTTTCGCTTTTTTACATTCAAAAGAAGTAAGAAACTAAAGTAATGGTCTAGGGTTAGATGACACCCAGATGAGGTCTGCGCACCGTTATCCAAATGTTGAGAGAACTCCTCTTTGGCTGTGGAGGATGACACCTGCAGAAGAAAGAGATTCAAATAAAGAGATTGTTAGATGGAGATAAGGTGGACTGCCAAGTGATATGCTTGGTCCCAGAAGTGCAAAGACTTCCTTAAGGGATGTCAGTCCACTTGTTGATAAAAATGAATGTTAGATAAAGATAATAATGACAAACTAAGCTAGAGAAATACAAATAATGAGTACCTGATGTCTACTATTGGTCTGCCACAGTCGCCAATGCCGGTTGGTCTACCGACGTCGGTTGGTAAAGGTCACCGACGTCGATTAGTCTGCCGACGTCGGTAGGGGAAATGGGCCTGGTGGCCAGCGTCGGTTAGGGCAACGGTCTTGGACAAGGTCTGGATGGGTTCTTGGTCAATAGAATGGTCTGCAGAATGGTTTGTGGTAGTCTGGGTCTGTGTAGTGAGGTCAGACAGTAGACAAGTTCTTTAGGAGGGACAAAAGGCAGGGGATAGGTTGTCAAGAAAAGGGGTAAGGGTATGGAAAAGGCCTCTTAGCCTTCTCGAGAAGAGAGTCAAGCCTGGTCTGGTTGAAGGCTGGGTCTGGTCTGGAAATATGGCTTAGAGGCAATAAACAGAAAACTGATTACAAATACATCCTAAGCTACTAAAATGACAGAAAAGACAAATACTTATCTCTTGCTTGGAGCAGAGGCAGAGGTGTGAATGCTTGTTGCTGATGTAGAAGACTCATTGCTGATATAGAAGACTCCCTGCAAAGAGGTAGAGTGATTGATGCAGAATACCTATACCCTGTGATGCTTGTTGTGCGTTTGGGAGAGAGAGAGAGAGAGGTCAAAGTCTGGGTGCAAGAGGATTTTTACATTCGGGAGAAGAGAATCGAGAGGATTGAATCAGGGGCTAGGGGAGAGAATGTGCCTTTGACGCTGTCTTAAGCAACTGACGTCGATGATTCCACCGACGTCGGATGACTAGTAACCAACGTTGGCAGCTAGAATAACGGAAAAAGGGCTAGAAATAGCCTTTTGCCCATTCTTCCAACTACCAGGGTCAATTCATCGTGCAAAAATGGTCAAAGGTGGATTAAATAAACGTGAGGATTAGTAGAGGAGAAGTTTGAATAGGTCATAGGGTGATAAATGAGGGTATCCAAGGAAAAGGAATCCAAGGGTGAGGTGAGGTGTCATGGGTGAAGTGTCAAAGGGGGTGTCAAGGGGGAATGTTATTAATTTAAAATAGATGATTATTTTGAATTAATAAGTGTGTGCTAGGAATGCTAGGAAGTGGACTAAGGGGGAGAGATGACCAAGGGTTAGACACAATTTCGGTGTCTACATTTGCCCCTTTTTGTCTTGTTGGTTGTTCTTGACAAA
Source organism: Torreya grandis (assembly GCA_037957365.1). Lineage (NCBI taxonomy): Eukaryota > Viridiplantae > Streptophyta > Pinopsida > Cupressales > Taxaceae > Torreya > Torreya grandis. The sequence goes on from JARHVA010002649.1 coordinate 1,050,684, forward strand.
CTGCAAGACAAAAATAGGAGTTGATTGCCCCAGGTATGGGATGAGGTATTTTCGTCTTGTTGGTTGTTCTAATGAACTGCAAGACAAAAATGAATGTAGGTTGCCCCGATTATGGGATGAGGTATTCCCCCTCAAAGCAGGAATTGAAGAAAGGGAACCTGGAATCAGGTGTTGATTTGATAGATAGTGGATGGATATGGTGAAGTTTGAGTGTGAATGCTGCAAAAGTTGAGATTACGTGCATACCACTTCACGAGATGGTCAGGTCAAATTATTGCAGGTCAAGGTCGAGGAGTGCCAAAATCAAAATAATCGAGCCCCAACATTTAGTCATAACTGATTGGGTTATTCGATCCAAGCTGTAGCTCTAATGGTCATCATGTTCCAAGTATTTTGGGCTCAGGAAGTGCTCTTGGAAAACACAAAAAAGGCCACAAGTAGTGGGGATCAACTAGAGCATGATCTAATACTTGTGAGGGTCGTGGACAATTTGCTAACTAGGTGTGAGGTAGCAAGGGAAATCAAAACAACCAAGATAGAGTTGTCTCAAAAGTGGTCGTGGTCTGAGGAGATAGGCATGATCTCCAAGGTGATTGGTCGAGTCGAGACAAAGGAATCGCTGAGCTAACCTCAGAAGACCTCATATCAACTGAGTGCTGCCTACATAGCCCCTATTGTTAGGGTCTCAGGCCAATGTAGTTCTCCCAAAGGGGAGGAAGAGGGTTGGTTATGGTCGTGGTTTAGACGAAGTTAAGGCATGGTCAAAGGTAAGATAGTTTGTCCATCAGGTAGATGAACAAACGGATGTGGTCGAGCTAACCCCAGAAGATGTCATGTCGACTGAGTGCTGCCTACATAGTCCCTGTTGGAAGGGCCTCAGACCAATGTAGTTCAGACGGAGAGTCAAAATGATCGATGATTGGTTTTGGTCATGATAAAGGTTTAGCACTTCCCATATGTCTGAGGGTATGTGCTTGAAATGATGAGGGTAAGATGATGTTACAGTATTTTCCATATTGTGTGATGGTGTATTCTGTAACATTGGTTGAGTGGTCTTTCATCCCTAGCAATTTTCCATATCGGTGATGGATGTATGCTAAAAATGAATTGAGTATGTTTATGCTTTAGCAAGTAATGGTTTATGCTTAACATAAATTGCATGGTCGACAGTTTCCATGTGTATTGGTTTCCATAGAAACTGGTGTGAATAGGCTATGAGAACATTTTGTGGTCTGAAGAAAGTTTGGTTGGTTTGGTTTGGTTGGCAAATGATTTGGTTGAATGTGACCAAAGTGTGAAAAAAAAGTGAAAGGCAAATTGTTCTTTCATTGACAAGGACCCGATGATGGCATAGGTAGGGGGTTTTTAGAAACAAAAGCCCTGTTCATGCATTACATCGTTGCCCAGTGGTTGTGTTAGAGAAGTACTCAAATCACTTAACGTTAAGTGAGCTCAAAATCCCTTGAGTATGTTGGGGTGATAAGTGTGATTATGTGATATGGATGGATGGGGGAACCCTTTTTGGCAGGAACAACTTTTCCCCTTTTATACGTGACCCCTAGAATGACTATAGACAAGTCCATGACTTTATAGTTTGTCAGTCGATTTTTTTTTTTTTTTAAGACTGATCGATGCGGGAAGTCTGCGAGGGGATGTTGTTTTGCTTTTTGGTCATGTTATGAATCTGATCGATGTGGAAAGCTTCAGAGATAGTGTTGTGTATGTAGCAAGATTTAGGCATAGCCATCCTTTGAGGGAGTGGTCTATATTTTGTTTTATATATGAAAGTCTTTGAATAGTTGTCCTTCAAGGGAGCAGTCTATCAATTACAGCAAGTATGATGTAGTTGTCCTTCGAGGGAGCAGTCTACATTTATAGTTTTATGACCTTGGAATATGCATCCCACTTTTATTTATATATTTTTTGGTTTTTGACTGAATTGTTGGTCATGGACTTGACTATAGAGGTTTAGAGGGTTTCCCTTTTATTAGGACAAAGCATTCATGCTTGACAAAAGGGTTGACTAATGTTTGGAGGGTTGAGGGTTGAAAAGGAATAAGAATGACGATGATGGGAGGTTGCTCAAGGGATCAAGCTCAAGTTAAATGTCAAGTGAATAATTACTTGACTAACAGTAGACTAGTCGAAGATGCAAGGCATAAAGGGGCTCAGGTTCTGATAAGTCCCTGACCCATGCTTGTGTTATGATGTAAGGTCCGAATCAATTAGGAGCAAACTTGCCCCATTTGCTTCGTTCCAAATTGGTCACATGTTGGAGATGAGTAAGAAGTTGGTTGATGTTTTGTCAAGGCTTGGTCGAGGCTTGGTTGAGGTTGATGGTCAGGGTAAGGTCGAATTCCCCCAGTTGCTAGGGAGAATGTTTGACAGATTTAGTTTGAGAGGGCAAGATCTTGATCTGCCAGGTTGGAGGCAGAAATCTCAAATCACGGATGGTGACAGAGGAAATGGTTGGTAATGATTTGATTAAAGTGGCTAATGGTTGGGGGTCATCAGGCTGGACCTCCATCAATTTTAAGGCTTGGATCAAAGTTTGATGATGTTGTGGAGAGTTTTGTATGAGATCATACAAAGACATCTTCACAGGGGTCGTGTGGTGAGGTTGTTTCACCATGGAGTCAGGGATTATTTTTGAGGATGCTGGTTGAGATGTGCCCAAAACAGTAATCTTGGGTTTTGTTTGTGGTGAAGGCTTGGTAGATGGGGATGTCCAAGGGATAGAAACATGTCTTTTCCCTTTATCATTTTGGGTTGGTGGGCTAGTGGTCAAGTTGACTATGTTGATTTCAAATAATGGTGTTAAAGGCAGTGGAGGGACCATAGTCTAGTGTTGAGATCCCGATTTAGTTGATGATGTTTGTGAGGCATGTGATGATGTCGATGGCTTAGCAAAGGGGAAATCAAGAGGATCCTTGATGAGAAGGGTATCCTTTTTTTGGTGTTGATGAATGACAGCTTTGAGAGCGCAACAATGCTTAGTGTCATGTCCCGGTGTGCGATGATAGTGACAAAATTTAGTGTTGTCAAACCAAGATGGTCTTGATCTGAGAGTTGATGAGTGTGAAGGTGAGGAGGTATGGGAAGCATGGGACGATGTTGAAGGTTTGTTGATAATATGGTCAAGAAGAAGGGTGTCTTTCTCCAAGCATTGGCGAATGACAACCTTGAGGGCACAATAATGCTCAGTGTCATGTCTCAGCATGTGATGATATGCACAAACTTTAGTGTCATCAAACCAGGGCAGTTTTGGTCTGAGAGATTGGTATGGTTTAAGATGTGGAAGACTAATGTGAGAAGACTGCAATAATTGTTGTAACAGTAAGGCATAAGAACCTGCCAATGGGTCTGCGTGTTTTGTCACAGTAGGGGTTGATGACTTTTGTTTTGGAGGCATAGGAGGCATTGGTCATTTTGGAAGAAATATATGTTTAATGGGTAAAGGGGATAATAGAGGCAATTTGCCTCTATGAGGTGTTGGAGTAAGAAGCACTCCTATTAAGGTGGATGGATGTGGGCCCAAAATAGAGGGCAATGATGAAGGTGGGGGAGGAATTCTCCGGTGTGGTTTAGTGGCCTTCTTTGGTTTGGTTTGAGGGCCACTATTGTGCAAGGCAAGATTAGATATGGGGCAAACACCAAGAGATTTAATCTCTTTTGGCATGGTGGACGCCTGCGTGGGTTTGGGTTCAGATGTGGATAGAGGTGAGTGAAATGTAGTGATCTCAGGCAAAAGGCAAGAGAAAACCGTCACTGGGTCTTCCTCAGTGGAAGTGGGTGAAGAGACAGGGTCTTCTCTTAGTGGAGAAGAAATTGGAGAATGTGACTCCTCAAGAGGGAAAGGGGGCAGGGATGATGGTGCCTTCTACTTGTGGTTGAGGAATAGGAAGGGTATGGTCCTCCATTGGTAGGAGGAAGGATGAAGGTGGGGCTAATGGCATTGGTATGGTCGAAGCGTCCTCCAATATAAGAGAGGCCGATGGAGAACTAATAAAAGAAGAAGGCTCTTCTACCTGTGGAGGAGGTTGGTTAGGGACAAGAGGCGAGACCATGTTGATCGTGCGTATATCATGCTCTTGGGAGCTATCAGCCATGGTTTAGACATTGTTTTGGTTAGGAGGATGGTTAGGAAAAGGTTGTTTGAAGATATCAATGTTTTGGTTGGGTGGTGCGTTCAGGTGATCCAAAACAAGATCCCCCTTGTCTATCATGTCTTGGACAATGTTCTTGAAGGTTTGGCAGTTGTTGATGTCATGGCCTTGGACACGGTGATAGTGATAGAAATCATTTTCCCTATACCATGTAGGGATGGCTTTTGAAGGGTTGAATTGAGGTGGTCGGATTGGGGGAGATTGAGGACCCCCTGCTTGATGAGTTTTTCCAAAATGGAAGCGTATGATTCTCCTATAGGAGTATACTGATGTTGTATGTACCATTGTTGGAATTGTTTTGTGATGCTTTGTGATGTTGAAGGTTGAGGTTGGTCGGTCATTGTTGAGGATGGTGATCTAACGACCACAGTGTTTTCCACTCTTTTGGACTTGGAGTGGGAAGAAGAAGGTCTGGAAGAAGAAGGGTCATCAATTTTTGCATTGGTATGATGCAATTTGACCCTATTTTCTTTAATAGTGCAGAGTTCAAGCTTTCGGGCCATGGTGAAAGCTTCATCAAAAGTGCAGAATATTTGAACCCGCAAGGTGGATGAGATGTGCGTGGCACATGCTCGAGAGAAGAGCTCAATGATCTTGGGTTGAGGTAAAGGGAAGGAGAGTTCGTTGATTAAGCCTCTCCAACGGGTAACAAAATCGGCTATGGATTCATCATCGAATTGTTTAATAGAGTATAAGTCCATGATTGAGACCTTTTTGGTGATATTGATCGAAAAGTGGTCAAGAAAAAGTTGGGCTAGCTAAGTGAATGAAAAGATAGAGTGACTGGTAAGGGAACTATACCAATCGAGGGCAGGGCCAGAAAGCGACATGGGAAACGTGCGTAGCAATAACGCATCGTCATGTGCTATGAGATAACAAGCATGTCTGAATGCTCATAGATGCTGTTGTGGGTCTTCCTTACTCTGGAAGCGAGCAAACTTAGGAAGCTCCCACTGACTGGGATACGGCTGGATTGGGACAGAGGGATGGATGGGTTCATTGCAAATTTGGTCATACAAAAGAGCATTACTTGAACTGAAAATGGAAGCCACAAGACTAGACATTTTGTCCATCAGCATCTTGATGAGATTGGCTGACAGATTGGCAGATGGGGTGCCCCCTAGGTTGTAAGGCACTTGGAAGGTGCTAGAAGAGGCATATGACGTAGTCAGTTGTGCTTGTATAGGCGCAACATATTGATAACTAGTCATAGGGACAAAAGTGGAAGCCAAGGGCGGTTGTGTCACAAAGGTAGAAGGCATAAGTTGACTAGATACCACCAAAGTTGGTTACATGGCGGCATTGGCAAAAGGGGAGGTAGACACTCCTGCATTTATAGGTGCAAGAGTGTGTGGAGTCGAGACAATCAAGTTCTGGTATGATGTAGAACTCGGTTGAATTGTGTGTGGTTGAGGGGGTAATGAAACCCCGATGGAGGTCGGTCCAAAAATATATGGGGAGGCCAAACTTTGCGTATTGGCCATGGTCAGGTTAATGGTTGAGGCGATAGTCTGAGTCATAAAAGGCTGGGTAATGGATGGTATTGATGTCATCACCGCTTCACCTGAAAGGCCTCACGTTTGGTTTCTTAAGAGATTGTGTTGGAGAGCCTTGACGTTGTGGTCAAGGAGTCTCTCAAAGTTTGGGTCCCCTTCGGGGACAATTGAAGGTTGATTGGGAGTTGGTCGAGTAGGAGTTTGTTTGGTCTCTGAATGATACTCCATTAGAGGACTAGGCATAGATGGCGAAGGTGGGAGCGGTTGTTGCCTCGCATGGTCAAGAAGAGTTCTGGTTTGACTGCGTGTCAAAACCATTCAAGGCAAGAAGGGTCAAGTTCTAGAAACTATGTTTTTTTAGTTTTAGAAAACCAGAGTGGATGTTGGACAGCAAGAAAGTCGGGTTTTAAGCTTGTTGTTTTCAGAAGAAAAATTTGGACAGTGACCGACGTCAGTAGAAAAATTAATGTCGATGAAAAAGGCTGCCGATGTCGGTCAGAGAACTGATGCCGACGAATAAAGCCTGCCGACATCGGTGGTAAAATCGATGTTGGTTACTATGCTTTCTAGAAACTCAAAAAATTTGAGAGTTTTTGAAAGAAAGAAGAAAATGGCCTCACTGGCTCAAAAAACCAGATAAAGACAGTAAAGAAGATGAAGACAAGCAGACCCTAACGTTAATTCTTAAGAATAATCTTTTAGAATCCTGTTGGCTTATGCCTTAGAGTGTGTTTGGGAAGTTGGCTTGTAGAACGGGTCTTAGAAGAAGCAGTCTAAGGTTGGTTTTGGGTTAGTTTCGGTGCTCAAGAGTTTGTGTTAGGTTCTTTACGTGGCCTGGTGCTAAGGATCAAGCTCTCCTCACTTCATGAGCCCAGTGATAAGTTGGTCTCGCTTAGCCAGTATATACTTTCCCTAGAGTTTATCCTCTGCTAGAGAACAGAGTGGGCTTTCCCCTTGGTAGTGAAGTCCAAGTGGGATTGTCGGGACAGGTAAGGTATCCGCTAAGTGATGAAATCTTAGTCAAACCTTGTCTCAGGTGAGTTTAGATGTTTGATTTTGTGCAAGTGATCTAGTCGTGTAACATAAGTAGACTACGCTTAATTCATGATGCGGTTTTTAATTACTAGATGTGAGAGCTAAGTATGCATTCAAAAAGAAATGAAATGCAATGTATTTTAAGCCCAAATAGAAATGTGTGTTCGTATGCAGACAAGTGAGAAAGGGTTGAAGAGTATGATTTTGACTAGTCTGAGATGTAAGAAAGAAAGAAAAAGAAGGATTCTTTTTAACTTTGCTAATAGTGTCGGTTGGAAGAGATAGAGGAAAAGAATGCAAGAAGAGGCCTAATGCACCTATATGAAAAGATTGCTTTTAGAAGAAAAAGTATGAACCCAAGGAGAATTCCTAGGGTCCCACTGGGCATGTCAGAATGTTTCAAACTATTTTTGCTTTTCTACATTCAAAAGAAGTAAGAAACTAAAGTAATGGTCTAGGGTTAGATGATACCTGAATGAGGTCTGCGCATTGTTATCCAGACATTGAGAGAACTCCTCTTTGGCTATGGAGGATGACACCTGCAAAAGAAAGAGATTCAAACAAAGAGATTGTTAGATGGAGATAAGGTGGACTGGCAAGCAATATGCTTGGTCCCAGAAGTGCAAAGACTTCCTTAAGGGATGTCAATCCACTTGATGATAAAAATTAATGTTGGATAAAGCTAATAATGATAGACTAAGCTAGAGAAATACAAATAATGAGTACCTGCTATCTGCTATTGGTCTACCACAGTCATCGATGCTGGTTGGTCTGTCGACGTCAGTTAGTAAAGGTCACCGACGTCGGTTAGTCTACCGACGTCGGTAGGGGAAATGGGCTTGGTGGCCAGCATCGATTGGGGTAACAGTCTTATACAGGGTCTGGACGGGTTCTTGGTCAATAGAATGGTTTGCAGAATGGTCTGTGGTAGTCTGGGTCTGTGTAGTGAGGTTAGACAGTAGACATGTTCTTTAGGAGGGACAAAAGGCAAGGGATAGGTTGTCAAGAAAATGGGTAAGGGTATGGAAAATGCCTCTCAGCCTTCCTGGGAAGAGAGTCAAGCCTGGTCTGGTTGAAGGTTGGGTCTGGTCTGGAAATATGGCTTAGAGGCAATAAATAGAAAACTGATTACAAATACATCCTAAGCTACTGAAATGACAAAAAAGACAAATACTTATCTCTTGCTTGGAGTAGAGGTAGAGGTGTGAACACTTGTTGCTGATGTAGAAGACTCGTTGTTGATGCAGAAGACTCCCTGCAAAGAGGTAGAGTGACTGATGCAAAATACCTGTACCCTATGATGCTTGATGTGCATTTGGGAGAGAGAGAGAGAGAGAGAGGTTGAAGTCTGGGTGCAAGAGGATTTTTGCATTAGGGAGAAGAGAATCGAGAGGATTGAATCAGGGGCCGGGGGGAGAGAATGCACCTTCAGGGCTGTCTTAAGCAACCGACGTCGGTGATCCCACCGGCGTCAGCTGACTAGTAACCAATGTTGGCAACTAGAATAACAGAAAAAGGGCTAAAATTAGCCTTTTACCCGTTCTTCCAACTGTCAGGGTCAATTCGTCATGCAAAAACATTCGAAGGTGGATTAAATAAACGTGAGGATTAGTAGAGGGGAAGTTGGAATAGGTCATAGGGTGATAAATGAGGGTATCCAAGGAAAAGGAATCCAAGGGTGAGGTGAGGTGTCATGGGTGAAGTGTCAAAGGGGGTGTCAAGGGGGAATGTTATTAATTTAAAATAGATGATTATTTTAAATTAGTAAGTGTGTGCTAGGAATGCTAGGAAGTGGACTAAGGGGGAGAGATGACCAAGGGTTAGACACGATTTCGGTGTCTACAGTTATATCATCCAAATAAACAAGTAAAAACTTATTTAGAAGGCCTTGGAATACCATATACATGGCTCTTCAAAAGGTTTCTCCAGCATTAGATAAACTAAATGGCATCTTCTGTATGTAAATGTCCCCCACTTGGTTATGAAGGTCATCTTAAATTGGTCCTCTTCTTTGACCAAAATCTAATTGTAGCCACTATATCCATCTAATAAAGAAAACATCTCTAAACATGCAACCAACTGTAAAATTTGTTCCTTTGATGGCAATGGATAGTGATCTTTAAGTGAAGCCCTGTTCAAATCATGAAATTCAACACACAATCTAATCTCACCTTTATTTTTCCATACCGAGACAAGATTTTTCACCCAAGTTGAATGCTTAATTGAAAATATAATAGTTGATTCTATGATCTTGTGAAGCTCAACTCTCATCAAAGGCTCAAGCTTAGGATTGATGGGCCTTTGTATTTGTCTCACTGGTTTAGTTTTAGCTTCTAACTCAATGGTGTGTTGAGCTAGACTTGGGTCAAACCCCTTGAGATCACTATATTATCAAGTAAATATATCAGTAAAACTTATGCATAACTCAATGAAAGCTTCTTTTTGTAAAAGAGTGCATACCTTACCCAACTTTAAAATCTTAGCTATTGTAATCTCTACATTGGCATAGTACTCTTATTTTATTGACAAGGATGAATTCTCTTTCTTTAAATCATCATCACCACTGAAAATGTTCTCAAGTGTGACCAATCTCTTAGGTAGCTTATTTGTTTTTAGTTACACAATTTGATCACCATACTTTTGCAAATTCTTTGCTTAGTTTCTTGAAGAAAACTCAGCCTCTTCTTGCAAGAATCTCATTATTTGACTGTCATCTTTGAACACCTACCAATTTTCATGATTATCTAGAATAGAAGGCCTTACAACCACCTTTATATGTGATCAATTTTTTTCATTTTTTACATCAACTAGGATACTAAATTGTGTCCCAACAGCAGCCAACCTATCAATATGTTTACTCTCACCTCTTGGTATTGCCTAAATGTTAAAATATTAGAGATCTTCAAGTCCCATAGTCTATGATTGTAAGATTTAAGCAACAAATGTTTACATATATTCAAACCTCTTACTTGATGAACTATAATTCACTATCACCAAAAACTTGTAAGGTGTTGACTTTTATCTTCCTAACCCACTGCAAACCATGAACTAGTGCTTCATACTCAGCAACCTTGTTATAAAAACCAAACTAAAATTTAATAAGAGAAATACCTTTGATTTTTTAGAGAAACTAACATCATTCTAGCTCTAGTTCCATGCTTATTCATTGATCCATTCTAGTACAATTGCCATAGACCTTCACTAGACTCATCATCCTTAACCCTGGTTGGAATTAGTGCATCATTCTCATGAAGGCAATACACACCAATACCTTCTTCAATTAGATTATAAGGATCATGATCATGTAAAGTGGAAGCCCACTCATCAAGGAACAAATCTAGAACTCCATACAAATGTGATTCACTTTCTACTTCACTAGCTTCTAGTACTTCATCCCAGATGATACAATTAGTGTTCACAATACTTGGTATATATGGATCCATATAAAAACATGAAATAGGTTCAGAATGAATTGTTACCTTGGTACCATACTTGGTTCTAAATATTAAATAAGTCTAATCAACTAATAAATATCCCCCAATCTTTGAGGTGAAGTCCCTTGAAAGGCACATAGTAAATTAAGGAGGTAAGTCTACCACAACAACATCCTATTGAATAGAAACATTGGGACAAGCATGTAACATCAAATTCATATCTTTGATGGTGCCTACCATATTTTTTGGTGATCTATCTAACTATAATACTCCTTTAGTATTTGGCTCATTAACAAGGCTAAGCTTGTCTGTAATCTTTTTAGGCATGACTGTACTACTAGCTCCACTATCCACCATACAATTATGAACCAAAGTATCACCTAATATCAAAGAAAGGTAAAAAAGAGGAGTTTTTTTAATTTTACCTCATTTTTTTCTACATTTAGCATTTTATTTACTTGTTGTACCTGTTGCTTAGTTGGTTGATCCAAATTAGTCAAGACAACACCTTCTTTTTCAACTAATTTTGGAGACAATTTAAGAGCTAAAAGCTCTTAGATGGGCATATATTTTTGTCCTGGAATGGAAAGAGAATCCCACATGATAATTATAATATTAAAATTCTTCATTTGATCCATTATACTAAAATGAGATCCACTAACCTTTGGCTACACTTTCTGAAGCACTAGTTATTCATGAACTAGAGGTAGTTGATGAACTTTACTAACCTCTATATTCTAATTTTTATGAGTTTTAGGGAAAGAAAATTGTTCTTTTGTACTCTTAGAAACAACATTAGGATTAATTGAATCTTTTGTCACCCCCTATATCTCATCAATGGCTCTTCTTTTAGCTCTAGTTATAGTTGCAACTTGACCACTTGAATTGTTAGTTTCAACACCCTGAGTAAAAGCAACATGATCATCCACTTTCCAATTTACATTAATGGCATCAGGTTTCCCTAGAAATTTTTGAGTCTCTCCTTGTGATGCCAAACCTATATCTTGGTACTGACCTTTTTGAAAATAAAACTCTTCTTATGTCATTTTTGGCATAGTGATGTTTTGTGATACCAAGGCTTGGTTTTGAGCATCATATATATTTGAGGACTGCCAACTTGAATCATGCATCATGTTGTTTTGAGGTGGGGTGGGAAAAATGGCTTTTGAAGTGGAAGGAACATTAGGATTAAGGGAAACAAATGGCTTAGCTAGAGTTATGGCTCTTTATGTTTGATAAGGTGGTCTATTTTCTATGAAACCTTAATAAGGAGGCCTTTAATTTTTAAAAGGCTGATAGGTGGTCTGATTTTTTTACTGATAGGACTTATTAGCCTAAAATTTTTGCCTTTTAAGCTGCACTATTTCATTCCTAAAGGATTGTAGCAATCTTTTCAACTCGCTTATCTCACCAGCTTGACTAGTAGGGGCTGCAATTTGAGTTTGAGGTGATAGAATAAGAGCTAAAGATAGAATTTGAGGAATTTGAGGGGATGGTACATTATTCAATTATGAGAATATAAGCATTGGAGGCCTTGAATAAATCTTACCAACTTGTATCAAACTATTTTCTACCCTTATTACAACCTCATAAGCATCTGATAAGGTAATACCACCCACTGACTGTATCATCACACTAATGTCAGAATTAAGGGCTTTAAAATATTTTAAAAATGCATATTTAGGGGATGAACTTATCAACATAGGTATTCAAGTCCATGTCTTTTGGAATCTAAGGTTAAATTAGACATGAACTCATGAAGAGCTCTATTTATGGTGGTTAATTGCTCAACTAAAGATAGGTGATCAGATTTGTCTTTAGATTGCTTGACTAAAGTTGCACCTAATTTATCCTAGATAGAAATAGAGTTCAGTGGCAAGTTTTTATACCATTGAAATGTTTTTCCTTTGAATGAATTAGCAAGCAATCTAATAACAACATTATCCTCAACAACATTATGGACTGAACAAAGATTAGTTATATCTTGGATATGCTCAATAGGGGTTGTTTTATTTTCTCCTGAGAATAATGGGATGCTCTTGAGTGAAAATATAAGAATGTCATTAAATTGGGCTAAATTCAGTGGGCTATCTCTATTGAATAGAATAAACACTTGATTTCTGATGGCCATTTGGAAAGTGGGGATTGTAGTGTCTAGAATAATAAGATAACCAAGTGACAAATATTTCTTTTGAGGATATGGAGTTGCCCTCCGAAACCTTGATCTCTTATATGATATAAATTTAAAAGGAATACCTTTACTTGTTGACCTTGTGGTAACCTTTGCATGAATGAATTGCCTGAATGATGTTATGAGCTCTACAACTAGATGTTGATAATAATGAATATCTTCTTCTGTTGTAAAACTTCTTTAAATATATAAATAATTTATTTGATGTCCCACCAAGCATGCTAAAAACTATTATCAATCAGACTCGCATCCTTGTGAAGGTATTTTTAGCCCTTCACAGTCTACTAAAACATGAAAACAATCCTAGGCTATGGGTGGTCTAATCAATGGATCGAGTCTCTAGATTCTAAGGGCTAGCTCCCTTTGATGTATCAATTAGAATCTCTACTCTATGTTACAAACTAATAGGAAAAAGGGGAGAAGGAAAAGGAAAGAAAATTGAAAGAAAATCCTATCTAATGATGGTGATACACCTAAACTTTGATTTATCCACACAATTTTAGCTTCTAAAAACATTTGTCAGATAATAAACAAACTAAATTTTTACCCCAATTAACCCCTACTTATCAATATTTCATGAAAAGGTCCTATCTTGTGATCAAAGCTTGAGAGAAATGATAGAATAGGCCTGATTCAAGGCACTAACTAGCCACTTATATCCACTGTAACTTCTACCAAAGATATTAAACACATAACATAATTTGCATAATTTGATCAGCTAGTAATTAGGTAAGAATCAGGGCTTGATAAGGAAGAAAATTCTATCACATATGTAAATCATTGACATAAATACACTATACTAGCACCTTGGAGTCTAAAAATTATCCTTCTATTAATCTAAAAAGGTTACATAGCACAAATTTTGGCAGAGTTTGGTCTTGCCAAAATAGTGATACAAATCAAAGTTAAAAAGCCAAATTATATAGAAAAAGATACAACAGTCAAGAAATTGATGCTAAAAATAGAAGAGGAGGTCAACTCTTTAATTAACTAAGTCTAACTTTGTTGAGTTATGGAGCTAAAAGCTGCACTAATGAGCTAATGTGGAGGTTGTTGGGCTTACATAGTAATTGACATCGGTCAGAATCAACTGACATCGGTCAGAATCAACTGACATCGGTTAGGGGTCAACTGACATCGATTAGGGGTCAATTGGCATCGGTCATCTTCAGACTGACACTGACTTTTGTGCATTTCCAAAAATTTTATTTTTAGGAGAATAGATTTGAGCCTTTGATTTAAGAGGTAGATCTAAGGGTGGCGAATGCATGGCTCATGAACCCTAGTGTTGTAGTATTATATATAGTAGGGTTAGATCCTCATAGCATGTACCATTCAATTATTGAGTTGATTGTAATTGATTGAGAGAGAGAGAGAGAACTCTTGAGGGAGAATTATTGTACATCTGTGAGGTGTGAGGAGAGAGAGAGATTTCTTCATTGTATTTCCTTCTGGAAGAGTTTAATACAGATTGGTTGTTTCTTGTATCTCTTATTATTTGTTGTTTCTGATTTCTAGTTACTTATTACTTCTGGTTTCAATTCCGTGTTTAGTTACTTATACAAAAGTAATCAATTGTACTCTAAGATCCTAAAAACTGGTATCAGAGCGTGTTAGTGTTTTTTGATTACAGAATTCACTCATAGGGGTATTTGATTGAGTGAGAGCAAAGCAATGGCAGAAGAAAGTAAACTAAAAATGAAAAAATTAAATGGCAAGAATTATGAATTATGGAGGATGCAGATTGAAGATTATCTGTATCAGAAAGATCTGTATTTATCGTTGGGTGGGGGCTCAAGAAAGCCCACAGATATGGAAGATGAAGAATGGAATGTTCTTGATAAAAAGGCTCTTGGATTTATAAGGTTGAGCCTGGCAGCTTCTGTGTTTTCCAACTTATCACAGGCAAAGACAATGGTAGAGTTAATGGATACTTTGGCAAATTTATATGAAAAACTCTCAGCTTCGAATAAGGTATATCTTATGAAGCAATTATTTAATTTGCAAATGCAAGAAGGTGGATCTGTATCTAGTCATCTTAATAATTTCCATACAATAGTATATCAGTTAAAATCAATCAAAATAGTTTTTGATGATGAAATTAAGGCTCTCTTAATCTTATGTTCTTTACCTAAAAGTTGGCATAGTTTGGTAATGGTAGTTAGTAATACTGCATCTGCTTCAAATATCTTGAAAGTTGATGATGTTGTTAGTGTAATCTTGAATGAAGAAATTTACAGGAAAAGCACAGGGGAAACTTCAGGTAATGCTTTAAGTGTTGAAAGCAAGGGAAGGCAAAGAGAGAAGGGCAAGCAAGGGAAATCAAGGTCAAAGATGGGAAGTAGATCCAAATTCATAAATAGAAGAATAACCTGTTGAAATTGTGGAAAGAAAGGGCATGCAAAGAAAGATTGTTGGTTGAAGGATAACAAAGAAAATCAGCATGAAGGTAATAAAGAAGCAAAAGTTGCAGGTATTGTTGCACAGGATGCTCTTATATTTTATTTGGATACTAAAATATAATCATGGGTTTTAGATTCTGGTGCCTCTTTCCATGCAACCCCAAATAGAGAATTTTTCAATGATTATGTCCATGGAGATTTTGAAAAAGTTTATTTAGGGGATGATGAGCCTTGTAAAATTGTTGGCAAAGGAAAAGTGCAGCTAAAATTGTAGAATGGCAACACATGGGTGTTGAAGGATGTCATGCATGTACCCTTCTTGAAGAGGAATCTAATTTCTGCAGAAAAGTTGGGTGATGAGGGTTGCACAGTAACTCTCACAGCTAAATCTTGTAAAGTTTCCAAGGGTGCACTTGTATTAGCAAAAGGTAAGAGAGTAGGTACACTTTATCTATCTACTTGTTTTATTGATTATTCTCTTTCTGTTTTATCTACTTCAGATGTAGATGCAAAGTTGTGGCACTGTAGGCTTGGTCACATGAGTGAGAAGAGAATGAAAGTTCTTAAGTCAAAAGGTAAGCTTTCAGATTTGAAAAGCATAGATCTAGATTTCTGTGAGTATTGTATTTTTGCGAAACAGAAGAAAGTGAGCTTTCTCAAAACTGGGTCAACAAAGAAGAAGTACAAGTTAGAGCTTGTTCACACAGACGTGTGGGGACCAGCTTAGGTAGCTTCTATTGGAGGATCACAGTATTATGTTTCTTTCATTGATGATGCTACAAGAAAGGTATGGGTTTATTGCATAAAGAGGAAATCTAATGTTTTTGACACATTTAAGAAATGAAAAGCTTTGGTTGAGAATGAAACAGGTTTGAGATTGAAGTGTCTTAGATCTGACAATGGTGGTGAGTACTACAGCAATAAATTCAATAGTTACTATTCTATGAGTGGAATACGTAGGGAAAAGATGGTTCTAAGGACACCTCAGCAAAATGGAGTTGTTGAAAAGATGAATAGAACAATAATGGAGCGTGCATGGAGTATGAGGTTGCATGCTGGTTTGCCCTTACAATTTTGGGTAGAAGTTGTAGATACTGTAGTTTACCTGATTAATAGAGGACCTTCTACTGCATTGGATGGTGGAATTTCAAAAGAGGCTTGGACAAGTAAAAAGGTAGATCTTTCATTTCTCAAATTTTTTGGTTCTGAAGCTTTTGTGCACATTGATAAAAAAAATAGAAAGAAACTAGATGTTAAATCTATGTGGTGCACATTCATTGGTTATGGTTTTGAAGATTTCAGATTTCGGTTGTGGAATTTAGAAAATAAAAAAATTCTTAGAAGCCATGATGTAGTTTTTAATGAGAAGGTGATGTACAGTGATCAGCTCAAGAGGTTGAATAATTTTGAGCAGGGCACTCTTGATTTGGAAGAGGTTATGATCCAAAATGAGCTTGCGGGTAAAATCATCACTCACAGAAAAACACAAAGACTGACATTGGTTAGGTGGAAATCGATGTCAGTCAGGTGGAGATCGACGTCGATCAGGAGGAATTGACATCCATCGGGTGTAGATCGGCATCGATCAGAGATGACCGGGATCGATCACTATCCAAAGAAAATTTAGGGGGACAACAAGCTGTAGATGAGTCTCAAACACCCATAAGGAGGTCTGAAAGGGTAAGTAAACCTCTAATTCATTATTCCCCTTCTTTATACTACTTGTTACTCACTGATGGTGGAGAATCAGAAAATTTTGATGAGGCAATGCAGGTGGAATCTTGGAAACAGTGGGAGCATGGCATGAATGAGGAAATTGATTCCTTGGAAGAGAACCATACGTGGGATTTGGTTGAGTTGCCATCCAAAAAGAAAGCACTAAAAAAAATGGGTATACAGGTTAAAGGAAGGAGAGAATGGACAAATGAGACATAAGGCCAGGTTGGTAGTAAAGGGATTTGCACAGAAACCAGGTATTGATTTTGGTGAAATTTTTTCTCCTGTAGTAAAGATGACTTCTATTCAGACTGTATTGTCTTTAGTTGTTATTGAGGATTTGCATCTTGAGCAGCTTGATGTTAAGACATCGTTTCTTCATGGAGATTTGGATGAAGAGATATATATGGATCAGCTGGAAGGTTTTGAGGTCAAAGGTAAGGAGAAACTTGTGTGTAGATTGAAGAAAAGCTTATATGGTCTTAAGCAAGCTCCAAGACAATGGTATTTAAGGTTTGACAAGTTTATAATAGAGCATGACTTTAGTAAATGTCAATCTGACTATTGTGTTTATTTTAACAGATTGCATAATGGTAGTTATATTATCCTGTTACTGTATGTAGATGATATGCTTGTTGTAGGTTCATACATGCATGAAATTATTGAGCTTAAGGTAAAATTAGCTCACACATTTGCCATGAAGGATTTAGGAGCAGTAAAGAAAATCCTTGGCATGAGTATTAAGAGAGACAGGAAAAATCATAGTTTGATTTTGTCTCAAAATGATTATGTGAATAAGGTGTTGGAGAGGTTCAATATGTAAGATGCAAAATCGGTAAGCACACCTATGGCTGGACACTTCAAGTTGAGCAAAGAACAGTGTCCTAAATCACATGATGAGGTTGAGTACATGAGTAGAGTTCCATATGCTTCAACAGTTGGGAGCTTGATGTATGCAATGGTATGTACTAGACTAGATATTGCCCAAACAGTGGGAGATGTCAGCAAGTTTATGGCCAATCAAGGAAAGGAACACTGGAAAGCAGTTCAGTGGATTCTCAGATATCTGAGAGAGACCAACAGTAGCCATTTATGCTATGGAGGGTCAAACACTTCTCTACATGGGTATGTAGATTCGGATATGGCAGGTGACTTGGATGGTAGGAGAAGCACCATAGGATATGTGTTCACTATTGGTGGAATGGCGGTTAGCTAGATTTCAAAGTTACAAAAGGTTGTTACCTTGTCTACTACAGAGGCATAATACATTGCAGTCACAGAGGCTAGCAAGGAAATGATTTGGATGGCTCAGTTCATGAAAGAGTTGGGAAAGGAGCAAGAGAGTTGCATATTGTACAGTGATAGTCAAAGTGCAATTCATTTGGCAAAGAATTCAGCCTTTCATTCAAGAACCAAACATATACAGCTTAGGTACCACTTCATTAGATAGGTATTGGAAGATGGACAGTTGAAGCTGGAAAAGATCCATTCAGATAAGAACCTTGTTGATATGTTAACAAAGCCGGTAACAAAGGAGAAGTTGAATCTTCATTCAAGTTTTGTTGGTCTTCAAAATTGAACTTGAAGAGGGAGAAACAAGCTAGAGATGTTTAAAGGATGTTGTTATACAATTACAGGTGCAACTATTTATCTCCAAGTGGGAGATTGTTGAGTTGTGGAGCTAAAAGCTTCACTAATGAGCTAATGTGGAGGTTTTTGGGCTTACACAGTAACCGGCATCAGTCAGAACCAACCAACATTGGTTAGGGGTCAACCAGCATCAGTTAGGGGTCGACTAACATCGGTCATCTTCAGACTGACACTGACTTCTGTGCACTTCCAAAATTGTTATTTTTAGGAGAACAGATTTGAGCCTTTGATTTAAGAGGTGGATCTAAAGGTGGTGAATGCATGGCTCATGAACCCTAGTGTTGTAGTATTCTATATAGTAGGGTTAAATCCTCATAGCATGTACAATTCAATTATTGAGTTGATTGTAATTGATTGAGAGAGAGAGAGAGAAATCTTGAGGGAGAATTACTGTACATCTGTGAGGTGTGAGGAGAGAGATATTTCTTCATTGTATTTTCTTTTGGAAGAGTTTAATACAGATTGGTTGTTTCTTGTATCTCTTATTATTTGTTGTTTCTGATTTCTAGTTACTTATTACTTTTGGTTTCAATTCCGTGTTTAGTTGCTTATACAAAATTAATCAATTGTACTCTAAGATCCTAACAAACTTGTGCTATCACAGCCTTCAAATAATATTATTTTTGTATTATGTTTTACATGAAAAGCTCTTTGGCATTGAAAATGATAGAGAGCCCAAGTTTGAGTCAAAACTTTCATCATGCATAATGCTACGCCAATCTCCAAATATAGAACTCCTCTTGAACTACCCAAAACAAGAGAAAAATCTCCTTTACATGAAATTAATGCCAAAACTAAATTTAGAACTCCACTTGAACTACTAGAAATGTTGAAAGTCTTCAACAAGATAAATAAGAGCACATACATAAAATTCCATGTTGGCGTAGAAGAGATGAGGTGGACCCAAGTTTGGCAAGTCAAACTCTTGCATGGAAAGCCATGCCACAACTTCAAAGGAATATACCTCTTGATTGATCTTGAAGTTGAGTTGGATCATTGAATATAATGATGACTAGGAGATAAGCATGGCTTCAACAAACAGTCAATTGAAGCTTAGACCAATCAACTATAGATAACCTTTGCTTGCATGGAAGAGGACCTTGATGAGTGAAAGGTGCATTCACATTTAACTCCTTGTCTTCATTAAGGTAATTTCTCAGTCTAATGCTTTCAGGTTCTTTGCTTTTGTGCATGTATTTCTCTAGCATTTATTTGTTTGTGGCTATTTCCTTTGTCTACTTATTTTGGCCTTCATTTTTGTCCTAGACTTTTATACCTTGTTTATTTCCTTCAGACAAAAATTTTGAAGGAAATATATCTTTGGGATTTTGTCTTTGTCATTTTCCTGTGGATAAATTATCTATGAGAATTGTCTCTTCATCCTTTCCGATTGGTCTATTCGCTTCGAACAATTCTGCGGGTAAATCTTCCAAAAGAATTCTTTTGAACAATTTGTCTAAAATAATTCTTTCGGGCTTTTTTTCCATCTCTTTGCCTTTGGATAAAATATATATGGCCTTTTCCTTCTTGTGCTTTTCCTTCAGATTTTTTGATTGGTCCATTTCCTTCAGACAAAAAATTTAAAGGAATTATATCTTCAAGCTTCTGTGTTTGTTTATTTCCTTCAAACAAAAGGTCCAAACGAATTATATCTTAAGGCTTCTATCTTTATTTATTTCCTTTGGATAAAAAGTTTGAAGGAAATCTTGTCTTTGAAACCCTTGCAAATTGCCTTTAGGCAAAATTGTATTTGTCCACCTGCCCTTTGAAAAATTGTCATGAAAATTTTTCTGAAGGACAATGTACCCTTTAAACTTTTTGTGTGTCCCTTTGGAGTTTGAAAATGGACTTTCTTGAAGGAAAAGTGTCCTTCAGGTTTTCTATATGTCCCTTTGGACTTTTTGAAAGTGTCCCCTCAAACTTTTAAAATGCCTTTTTTTGAAGGTCAGATACCCTTCAAAAAAATTTGAAAAGCCTTTCGAAAAGATAAAGTGCCTCTCAAAAATTTTCCAAGTGACTTTCTTGAAGGGAAAGTGACCCCTTAGCATTTTGAAATAGCCCTTCAAGCTTTTTGAATGAACCCTTCAAAAAAAATTAAGATCTCTTTGTCTTTAAAAATACCTTTTTTCAAAAGGCAAATACCCTTCAAAAATTGTGAAAGTATCCCTTCAAAAAAATGGAAAGGTCCTTCAAAAATTTGTAAAGCGAAATTTTTTCGAAGGGATTCTACCCTTCAAAAAATTTGAAATTGAACCTTTTTCAAAGGGATGTAACCCTTCAAATTTCTTCAAAGTGTACTTTTTCCTTGGAAATAACCCTTCAGCATTGTTGGAATAGTCCACTTACCCTTCGGCTTTTTGTAAAGGACTTTTTGGAAAAAATGACAAACCCCTTTACCTTTATGAAATGTGCCCTTCGAAACCCTTGTAAAGACCTTTTAGGTTTTTTATTTTGGTCTACTCATCCTTTCAAAAATGCCTTTTTTTCGAAGGGTATATACCCTTAGAATTTCCTACAAGTGTTCCTTTCTCGTAGACAAATTGAAAAGGTCCATTATTTCGGAAAAAATGTCAAGGTATTCTTGCCCTTTGGCAAAATTGAAATGGTCTTTCTAGATTATGAACAAGCTCTTCATAAAATGTTTGAACCCTTGCTTTTGAAGATGCCCTTCAGGGTTTCTGAAAATGCCCTTTAGAATTTTTGCTTGGACAATCCTCTAGAAAGAAAGTGACTATTAGACTTATTGAAAAGGGCTTTCAAAATTGTTTGAAAAGATGTTGAAACCAAAAGAACTCTTCAAAACTTATGAAATAAGACCATTTCTCAAGAAAAGAACCTTTCAAGGAAATTTTTTTTGAAGTTTTCCTTCCATGAAAGCCCAAAGTATTTTTGGATTGTCTTCTTTTGAACTGCTTAGAGCAACACAAATACTTTCCTATAAATAATAAGATGAGTGAAAGTAAAGTCCATAAATCACCTAAACAACCTTAAGACCTATTAACCATGGATTCTTCAAAGACTTTTCATGACCAATTACTGACTCACAAGACAAAACAACATGGTATGCAAAGTTTTGAATGATAAGGGTGACAATTTGACCTATGGGGTTAAAATTGTCGACAATATTATTGCAAGAAGGCTTAATAGTAGCTTATGAATCATGAAAACTAGAGCCTTATGAAGCAAATTATTCCCCATGTGATTTGGAATTGGATACCATACTACATGCATTAGAGGTTTAGAGGCATTATATTTTGGGAAATCCTTTTGATCTCAAGACTAACAATCTAGGACTCAAGTATATCTTCACATAATTGAATATAAATAATCAACAAAAATAATGACTCGAGATTTTTTTAGACTATGAATTTGATATATTTAATATAAAATGTAAGTATAGAAAAGTTTTATATGTTCTTAGTCATAGAAGGTACATAACAACTATGGCTACTATTAGAACTACCTTATGAGATCAAGTTTTGAAATTCTCTCCAAGGGACAAATTTTATGAGTAGGTTAATAAATATCTTACAGAAAACCCATAAGATCATAGATATGATGGATTTCATTTTGATTTAAAAATGGACTCCTAAGATTCAAAGGAATAATGTATGTGCCAAATGCAGAGGATTTGAGAGTCATAGTGCTCAAAAAATCACACGATGCTCCATATTTTGTTCGTCCAGGAGTGACCAAATTAATTGTAAAATTAAGACCATTATATTTATATAATAGAATCAAGAAGGATGAAACTGACTTTGTATCAAAGGTTTTATGATGTCAACGAGTAAAATTAGAACATGTTCATCATTCAGGACCATTTTACCCCCCATGGAATTCTAGAATGGAAGTGGCAAGTTATTAGCATAAACTTTGTCCAAGGGATACCAATGTCTAGAAAAATGCATGATATGTTTTGGGTAGTAGTTGATAAGCTAAAAAATGTGACACATGTTATACCAATAAATTTAATAAATGATGCACTAGTTTTGTCAAAAATGTTTGTGTAAGAAATTTTTAGACTACATAGAATTACAGAGAAAATCATTTCACATAGAGACACATGCATGACCTCCAGATTTTGGAAAACACTTAATGCAACCTTAGGAACACAAATCAATTTTAGTACAACCTACCATCTTGAAATATATGGGCAAATGTAAAGGGTAAATCAATTTTTATAAGGATCATTTGAGGATGTATTTCATGGACGAGCAATACAAACATGAAGAATATCTTCCATTAGTTGAGTTTGAATATAACAATTATTTTCATTTAGCTTTGAAAAAAACACCATTCGAGGCCTTATATGGCATAAAATGTAGAACACCTATCATCAAGGACATGTTAGAAAACATAATAGTTTTTGGGTCTGAAATGTTTGTTGAAATGAAGGAACAAGTATGACTATTTCAAAAAATGTTGGTTGAAGTTAATGATAGATAGAAAAGCTACGCTGATTTAAAAAGGACAACAAGGTAGTTCTTAGTTGGACATAAAAAAAAATTTACATGTTAAGTCCCTTTTAAGAGCTCAATTAAATTTTGTGAGTTAGCCAAATTTTCACCTAAATATGTGGTACATTTTGAGGTTCTAGAAGTGATAAACCATATTGCATATAGGCTTGCTTTGCCACCAACACTTACTCAAATTCATAATATTTTTCATGGATCTTATTTGAATAAATATATAGTTGATCTTTCACGTATTCTTGATTGCAATTTTTATATGTATTGGATCCAAGAGTGGTAACAATAGAGCCCCTCAGAATACTTGAGACACACAAATTTAACTCGCATAATAGATAAGTGGCTCAATGTAAGGTCCAATGGGACCAACATTATGAAGATAATGTCATTTGGGAGGATCATGAGGAGTTCCATAAACTATTTCCATGAGTATTTGATTAAAATATGTTGAACTTATAATTTTTACAAGTATGTTTCATTTTTCTTAACTTCATTGGGATGATGATTTATTTAGGGGGGAGGATGATACATCTCCTCATATCCCTAATGAACAACACTTATCTTAAACAAATAGTTTAGTCTATTAGTTAATATTGGATATTTAGCTTGGTCTTATTTTTATTGTTGTGTTTTTCATTCTGGATCTCTATTTTTGGCATATTCATTCAGTAGGAAATGTATGGTTAATGATTAATTTTTCTACATTCTAATTTTTATATTATAGTAGCACTTATGACATTTATTTTGAGTTAATTCTTTTAGCTATAGTGGTATGTATGATATAATGGATTAAATATTTTTCTCCCTATCTGAGGTGGATGTAGAATAGTTTAACCCTGATAAATTAGTCATGAGGGATAGGTTCATAGGGAGAGTGTGACAAATCATGATAACTAGGGGTAGATAGAGATTTTTGAGAACTATCACACACACACACATGGAATTCCCTAATTTATAATTGTTTGGATTGTATTTTATTTATGTATTGGTTACATAGATGTGTCAATTTATTGGAAATGATGTTTATTTGTTCATAAGAGTAATATTTATATTAAATTATGTTGTATCAAGTGTTTTGTGTTTAACCATATTAGTTTAGGTAATGACTGAATGCTTGTGCTTTAGGGCCTATAGGGAAACAAACTTGTCATTATTTTTGATCTTATTGTTTGCTTTTACCTCTACAAGACTATTTTGTAGTTCATAATTTATGTCTCTGACTGTGAGCATGATCTATATCCTTGAAATCCCACTTGCATAGTCATATGGTCACACATTTGTTTTTTCTGTATAATATCTATGAATTTATTAATGTAGTGCATAATCATACGTTCTTATTATGATCCCTAATTTTATTTACATAATAAACCCCATTAGTGGGGATACTTGGAATATAACCTAATTATTTCAACCACTTTATGTGGTAAACATGGTATGGTCATAATAATTCTTGGAGACCTTGAATGGGTCAAAAGGTACTTAATGATGAGTAAAAAAGTACAAAAGGATGGAATAATTAAGTATTTAGCTCTCATGCAATTCAACAAAGGCATTCAAGTCAGAGGTAGTTATTTGGTAGTGTGACTTAGAGTGAAAACCTTGGATGATAGTCTTCGTGGTCAATTTTTAGGTCATTATAGGGTTGTAACTGATAGTAATACATGCAAAGATGCAAAAAAAGGATGAAGAAAAGTAAGAATCTGTTGTCTGAAGAAACAAGGATTTTGAGTGATATATCTAACGTGAATAAGAGGAAGAGACATGTCAAAAAAGAGGATGAAGGGGGAGAAAGGTGCAAGCAAGGTTTTGGGGACACAACTTTTTTTAAGTAAATAATTTTGGATTTGATATTAGGTAAGTAAAATTTTTTTTATAGTAGTATTAACCCTTTTATATTTGAAATAATTGCTCTATGTCTAGAAAATTGAGGAAATACCAAGTTTGTAAATGGTTTATAAACCCCCAATGACTATATGTGACATATTTTGGTTACACTTTGTATTGTCATGTGCTTGATATTATGGTGTGGGTTGTTTTAGCTATTGTAGTTGTGATATACACCATTTAGTGACTTATCCATAGTGAATTAAGTGTTTCCTTACAAGTTATGAAAAGTTAATATGACATAAAATGGTTTTAGCATGTTGTAGATGGTTGTAGCACATTGTTGAGAATTGACTGTATCATATTTTTCTAAAATCCTAAGTATCTATAACATTTTGGAAGTTGGTTATGTCTTGAATGGCTAATTTTATCCATGATATTTTCCCTTAAAACCTATATAGTATATTATTTTTATTTTAATACAGACAACTATAGTGTGATATTGTTACTCACCATAATACGATTTTAAGATGAGTTGGATTATTTTGTATTAAAATAACTGTAATGGATTATAGTTTTTATGACACAAACAACAAAAAAATCATGTTTTTATTTAATGTAAATAATGCATTTTATGATAATGTTATTTTTCCACAAGGTGGTTGTAAAATGTAATGGTTGTTTTGCCTTGAATTATTGTATCATACCATTATGGATTTGTCTCTAAATAGTGGTAGTACATTTTTGTTTTTACCTTGAATGGTTGAAGTTTATTATAGTAATTTACCACTAAAAGGCATCTAATGAGATGTGGATGAGTTGGTAAAGTGGCTTGGTTATTTCAATCCCCACCCATGTTCAAATCTCAATAAAGGCATATGAGGTTGGTTGTGGCCATTGGTAATTCTTGAGGTTGGTTATGGTTATCGTTGGTACTCCTCAGATTAGTTGTGGCCATTGGTGATTTTTTTTAGGTTGATTATGGTTATTGGTGGTATGCATGAGTTTTTTGGTTATCATATATGGTAATATATGGTATACATGTAGTCATATATGGTATACATGTGGTATGTAGGTGGCTAATAAATCACTTAGAGATCTAGGCCCCTGATTGTGTCCTATATAGATTCCCGCTCTAGTCAAAAGCTATTACCTAAAAAAAATTACCACTAAGAGGTTGTAATATATTTGATACTGTTTGAAAATTAAAATGGATGTTGTATGTATTTATGAAGGCTTTTAGCTAAGTTATTGTATCATACTGAGATGTTTGAAAACTATATGGCTATAACTTACATATTTATGAATTGCTCAGCCAATTTGGTTGTAGCTTACTTTGCTTTAGTAAATGATTGTTTGTGAATTTATGTGGTTGAATCACTATATAAATTTTAAGTTTAGTTAAATTAGTTCAAATTTTTATATGTTATTGAAGCTTATATATCTTGGAAATGGATTCCAGAGACTATTTGCTCCATATAAACATATGGGTGTGAGTTCACTCTCACCCACAAGATTATAAGGGTAAATATGTATTTAAACTTCATTTTTGCTATACATTTCCCCAATTTAGTGTGGAATTCATGAATTCATGATGAAATATGGCCTCTAACCGAACTATAAACTTTGTGTTATTACCATTAATATGAGATTGTGATTTGGTTACTGGATAACTTAAAATGTATGATTATTAATAAGGTAAATGGGCATATGGGTTATGATTAAGTACTCTTTTTAATGGTTTTATTATGAATAAGTATTTAATCAAATGATTATTTTAAAGTATGAACCTTGGTATCTTTATAGGTTGATATTACTAGCCTAAAACTCCAACCAAAAAGATGTATGGAGGATTATTTAGTTCTAAATAGATCTATAACTATTTCTAAATGGATTATTTTGAAATCATCATTTACAAAGTAGCCACATGCCCAATGATG
Source organism: Torreya grandis (assembly GCA_037957365.1). NCBI lineage: Eukaryota > Viridiplantae > Streptophyta > Pinopsida > Cupressales > Taxaceae > Torreya > Torreya grandis. Next base: position 1,077,007 of record JARHVA010002649.1, read on the forward strand.
AATTAGAAGAAGGTGATAATAGTATATAATGTATTACCCCAATCAGGGATGCACCTATGTGTTTCAGAATGTGTACGTCCAATGTGTGGATGAAATTGGTATGTCCATTGATTTATAGGATTAATTTGCAATGTTACATAAAGTCACTCTGATTTGCATAAAATTCATTAAAATTATCATTTTAGACATGGAAGTGGTGATAATGGAGTGTCTACATTTTTCCCTATTTGAGAAGGTATTTTGAGATAATAAACAAAACAACTTTTCAAAAAAAAAAAAAAGTCAAAATAAGGATGATGAAAAATTAAAATATTAAATAATTAGTGATCTGTGATGCTCCCTCGAGAGGGCATATAAAGTTTAAAATACATGGATGGGATCTTAACAAAGAGAGGAAGAATCAAGAATGGGAGAAATTAACCCATAGCTAAAATTAGCACATCGAAGTGAATGCATACATGATTTGATTTCCAATGTTTGAAAAATAATAGAATTGAATTGGCAGTAAGGTAGGGGAAGTAGGAAGGATGTGTCCCAAAACAAGTGGCACACTTTAAATTTCCCCAAACAGGGTGAAATCTATGGGCTTGGAACTAGAAGAAAGGTTTAATGATAGCATTTCCCCAGTAGGGTCAATTTTGATCATTGATTGGTCTAATTGATTTGATTGGTAAGCATAGCTCAAGGAGTTAACCTAGTACATAAATTAAAGATAATATGAATGACATAAACATAGGTATGATGTTATAATGACTTTTAAAATAATGAAGAATCCACAAAAAGGCCATGCACATGAGAATGTTGAATGATAATGAAATAAATGATTGGAAGAACATAATAATGGCTAGAGAATAATGTGACTAGATTGGAAGAATATATATGCTAATAAAAATGAAACAAGAGTGGCCAAGTTGACCTCATAAACTAGTTGGTACAAAGCATTACCTACTTATTCCAAATGGATCTCAGGCTGATGTAGTTCTCCCAAAAATTAGGAAAGGAAAGGATGAAGAAAAATTAGATAATTTGAATGAGAATAATAAATAGTCAATGTGTATGAATTGGTTATTATATGTTTATTCAGAGATGCACATCCGGATGAGAATATATATCCAAAATATTCAATTATTTTGACTCAATCAAGTAAAATAGGATTATGTGATGCGGTCAAAGATGACCAAAATGATTTGATTAGACAATTAGTGATCTTACAGGGGGATACAATACCAGCATAGTATGACATCATATATAAACATCAAACACTTGATCTTTTAATGTAGCACGTGATAGTACACATCATGATATAAAACACCATGATGATGTAATTGTATTGTCCATAAGGATTGATTCCCAATCCAATAAACACATGAAAACAACACACCAATGATAAAAACCATGATGGTGATGTTTATGTATGTCAATAGATGGACTCAATTAAAGTGAGAGACAAAAATCATTATAATTATGTCCGTGTTAGCACAACGAACTAAGCCAAGGTAATAATAATAAAATCAAATAAATAGTCAAACAAGCAAACACACAAATAGGAAAATAAAAAGTAAGAGAAAGAATCTTGTCATTAATTGATTCAAAATCAACATGTGAAGGCTCAATGAAATGATAAATGGAAATTTCCCCCAAGTAAGGATACATGCAAGGGAAGGACACATCTCAAGGTGGTTGAAATGATTGTAACTAATAAAATGATTTTGACCCAGTTGGGTGGATTTGGGAAGGACACATCCCAATGGTTGCTAAAATGAGTGGATCAATGATAAGGCAAGGATAATGATTGGATTTAGGACAAAACAAATGTTTTTGAATTTTGTGGCTTTATATCTCTCTTAAAGATTTTGAACCCTTTTTTAATGTTTAAGATTTTGGAAATGTTTTGAATGTTTTGGGGTTTTTGGCATCTCAAGTCAATAAAGGATTATGAGGTGTATAATATTTTAACTCATAAAATGGTGAGAGCATGAAAGAAGTGGTGGTTGAGCTAACCTCAAAAATTGAGCATTGCCTGCATAGTCCAAATGAACCTCAAGCCATTTTAGTTCACCCTATAGAATGGGGTATAATAATGAATGAAGGACTAATAAATAATGTTATATAATAGTGGATGTCAATGAGGGAAAGGACCAAGAGTCTCTAAAGACAATGTCACACAAGAACTAAATGTGTCCAGTCATCAAAGGGTCATGTGGGTAATATGCCATAATGTTTCCCAAACAAGTCTCAATATACCTTCCACTTCTATGACAAGTTTAAGATGAGAAGACTAATAGTCATAATAAGATGGGTTGGATTGACTAGGATTGAATGGCCAAAATAGAATGGTATGGAATGGAATGGCCTGTATTACAAATGAGGTTACCCCCAAGTGTTAAGGTACTTACCAAAAAAATATTATTTACACATGATGACAAAAACCTAGTTTTCATCATGGTACTTTCCCAAGGCACCATAAGTATAGTTTTCACCATTGGATGAATTGTTTCTCTTTCTCCTTTGCTTTTTATTTTGTTTTTTAATTTTTTGACTTATTAGCATCTCGACTCAATGAAGGATTACAAGATGCATAATGTCAACCCTTTGTTATCTAGCCAATACCTACTTTTAATAGTTTTTCTGTCAAGAACTTGTTGCCATTGTAGACTACACTATTGATGTCATGATCTACATTGGTCATTGTTTTTTATTCCTTCAAAATATATACAATATATCTTTTTAGTCTCTTCAAAAACATTAGTTGTCAGGAAGGGTAAATAAGGATAGGAATTAGATAAATTATTTGATTTGGTAATGTAATATAGGAGGTGAATGAATAATAGGATTATAATAAAATATATAATGGTTGAGGGACAAATGAAAATTGGTATTTTTAGTCATGCAAATTATTTTTTATTCTAGATTCGACATGATTTTGGTTATGGCAGGGTTGATATTTACTTCAATAATGTCCTCATCAAGCAATGAGGAACTAATTAGCTCAGATATTAGTGCCTCAAAGAGGTTTTCATGAATAAATAATTCTTGATTGTTATGATTTGGATTGTCTAATATGCCTTGAATAAGGTTTCACTAAGGGGCATTGATAATTCATTTTGATTATCCCTTAGGGCCTTAAACAATGTTTCATTAAAGTATTTTTATTTTTTATTCTAATTGTTCCCTAACACATCAAATAAGGTTTTACTAGAAAAAAAAGAGTTTATATTTTGATTGTCCCCTAGCAACTCAAACAAGGTTTCATTATGAGATTATTCTTCTACCTGAATGATGTATTTGATCCCCATAAATTCTACCATTAGGACTTATCCATAGAATAGGTTTAATAATGTGTGATTCTATCAGCCCCAATAGACATTTTTGGGTAGTGGAATGTCAATATAAATGTTAGGTTGGTTAAATATAAATGCATGTGTAATATCAATGGAAAGGTAAATGGAAGGGCAAAAGGCAACACAATCCTTGTAGAGGCTACTATGAGAAATTGCATTGATCTTGAAAGAAACATCCTCAATAATTGTAGAAGGATCAAAAATGTATTTAATATGATTTTAAATGAGTGTGTAGTCGATACGATAACATCTACTAAGGTATGTTGATTCTGCAACTGATTTTGACTCGAGTAGATATGTTCAAAATGCATAACCAATGTCATAATATCCACTAATATATTTTATTTTTGAAGTTTATTCTGATTAAAGGAGCTCTATGTTGGAGAAGTTTTCAATGGTGTTATGAAGGTGTCCAAGTGAGTGGATGAAGTGCCTTGATATTCTAAGTGACAATGACAAAGTGTGCAATATGCTTATCCTAGTATGCTTAAAATAGGCTTGGTTGATCTTCAAAGTGCATCTATTTAGAGATGATTAGGTATGAGTTTAAAGTATTGAACATGTGCAAGGGGTCTTATAAAGAGTTGAGAATGATTTGAGTGCTTGTGTTCATGAGTGGATTTCATTTGGTTGATCATTGTTTTCATCTAGACATTTTGGGTCTACTGGAAGAAAATTTGAGTAGGTAGTTTTCTATCATCACCATTGCCATGTATGGATGAGTCAGGGGGAGTTGGTCATATGGTTGTAATCATATTTATGCCTTATTTCTATGCACTAAATTTTATCTCACATGATGAAGCACAACAAAATATATGTAAATTCAAAGTTGGGTTCGTAGGAAGTTTGACAGTGTTTTCCCATACTTAGCCAAATTTGCAATGTGGCAAAAAAAAATGAGTAGGCATTTTGATGGTGTTATATTTTGCACATGTGAAGGTGTCATGAGAAAATAATCATATGAGTTTTTAAATTTTTTTCCTAGTTTATATGCACTAAATTTAAAGTCGTGCATGAATCGCATCAAAAGATATGCATGTGTAAAGTTGGCCTTCCAGATAGTTCTTGACATAGTTGGCTCTGTGGCATAAAAATCTGAGTGAGCAGATTAATGGAGATATATCTCACATGTGAGAAGATTTAAAGAGTAGTTTGACACATGGTTGGACTCCCCTATGAATGAAGATCATATGGTAAAAATTTGAGAACATGTGTTTGATTGCAACAAAAGATATATATGTCCAAAGTTGGCCTTACAAGCATATTGCAGTGGTTCCTTTACTTTGTCAATTTTACACAAGGTAAAGTTTGAGCAACTCTCAAAGAGATAAATAGAGTGTGTTTGCTCCTAGATGTTAGGAATCAGTGAGATGGTAAGAAATGTTTGAGATTTAACACTGAGCCAAGATAGAGGATAAGGATTTAATGGTTCATATTTAATTATGCGATTAAGATCGATGGCACGATTAGAGTCAAAGTGGTCAACCTGTTTGAAGTTTAACATTGTTAAAGACTGATCTCCTCAAAATAAGATATATGGTGCATGATTTAATTTAATATTCTAGGTCATGAAATTCATTTTAAGAAACCAAAGTTTAACTGTGATTGTTTGAATACAAATATTAGAATTTAACAAAGGAAAGACTAATGTTTGGTTTTTGGGCCATATCTTTTGATATAGGTAGAATTTGCTCATGATGTAAAAATAAAATTTTTAGAGGAATCCAAGGCACACCTATAAATATATATTTTAAGGTTTGAAAGTGTGTATATTAAAATTTATGAAGGTTCAAATTTGACTATGTTTTCATGTTTACTCTGGATGTAACCCAATAAGGGTACTTGATTTGTGCTTATTGGTTTATCAATGTTTAAAGGTAAGTTAGTATGTTGTAAACTATATGAGGACCATCTATTTTCATTATGAATATTTGACCAATCATAGTTAGTATGAACAAAGGTTTAAAATTCAACTATGTTTTCGTTCATGGTGATTGTGTGTATAGAAAGGTGTTTGGGCTAATTAAGAGTTAGTAGAAGGGTGTTGTGAGGATATGGGAACTTAATAAGGACTTATAGATCCATGTGTTGTAAATTTCTCTTTCATTCTCAGTTTGCTCAAGAAAAAATTCAAAGAGGTGAATGGGTCATCATAGGACCTAAAATGTGACTTAGGCCTATTTGAAAGTGTGTTGTGCTTAAGTGTGACCCATGTTAGATGCCTTAAAGATGAATAAATGTGTTGTGTCCAAGAATAAATATTTTGATGTTGATAATCATGATATCTCTATAAATGGTGAAGCCAAATGAGTTGGTTTCTAGATTTTTAGAGAGAAGATATTAATGAGAGATTTATGAGTAGGTGCTCAAAGTGAAGGCTTGTGTAGACTGGTGGAGTATGAGTTAAGAGTGTAATAGAGACCTATTAGAGTAGAGTGAAAAGAAAAATGTGTGAATATATCATGTGTTGAAGAGTGTAGAAGATAGAGGAAAGACACAAGTTAGAGTGAGGACTGCGTATATGAACATTTGGTCATATTGCTAGTATTGTGATAGAACTGATGCAGGTTGACAAGCATGATAAGTGTGGATTGATTCAAAATGTGGGTTTTGAATGCTTTGTGAGTGTGTGAATAAGTGAAGTAAATTGTGTTATTAGAGGTCCATTATTAGTTGTTATAGACATCAATTCAAAGGTGGAGGTGTTCATCTCATAAGAGGTCATAGGGACTAAATCTTACTTAGGGGTAGGTGTTCCTCGTGAAATAGGATTTTCACTAAAGGCCTTAGGTCAAAAGGACTTGACCAAGGTTTTTGGTCAAAAGGACTTGATCAAAAGGTGGTTAGAAGTACTTGATCATCTTAGGGTCAGATGCTCCTTATGAAATTGATGTTTCACTAAATCCTAGTTAGAAGGACTTGATTAGTCTCTTATTTGTAATCTCTTATAATACAAGTAGTCCATATGTTGTAGGCTCGAGAGTGGGTTTTATTCCTTATGAGAGTTTCCCACAGGAACTATGTGTTGTGTGTTTGATCTTGTATATGCATTGAATGAATGAGTTGTCTTTTTAATGTTACTTGATCAAGTTGATATATGTTGATTGTTTAATAGTTTGAAAGGATTGGAATTGAAATTGAAATATTTGGGCTCACTTATTCACCCCCCCTTTCTCAATGATTATAACTATAACAATCTAAATCGAATGTTGAGATTGACATTGATTCTACTTTTGATGTTACCCCTGATAATGGTTCTAGAATGGAACCCGATTCTAATATTGGTTCTGAAATGGACTTGATTTTGATGTTGATGCCAATAATAATGTTGGTTCTAAATGGGAACCTATTTTTGATGTAAATTTGTCTACAAAAATGGTTGGTTAAATTGCATTAGCCACAAGTACCTTTTTCACTTGCCACTTAGAAATGAAGTCTTTAGGATGAAGGAATTTTCTAAAATAGAGAATGTTTTGCAATGGACAAATAATGGGTTGTTGTTCAATAATAATAGGCTCTTCAAATATGGGCTTTATGTTTAGGATATGTCCATAAAATAAATGTGGACCAAAAATGGTTTGGGTTTTGGTCAAAGATGGGTAATTCGACAAAAATGTCAATAATAGGTTGACTATCTTGATCTTGCTTTGGATGTGGATGAATATGATCTTGTTTGGGAAGGGGATCAAGACATATCCTAATCGAGTATTTATCAAGATTTAATGTACTTTGGGGTATTCAATAGATAAATTCCCTTGAAGGGGAAAAAATTGGGTTTGTTGTGGCTCTAAGATTGAATTGGATATTAGACAAGTAGACAAGGAATTGTCAAATAAAGTAGCAGTTAGAGAGGTCATTAAAGTAACCATGTGTTGATTAGAAAAGAGCCAACCATCCTAATATACTTGAGAAATAATGACATGGTTATTTTTAGGTGGGTCTATCAGTTACCTTTTCAACATAGGTATTTCCCCTCTTTCGATAAAGGAATGTAATCAGTCTCTAAGAAATTAGGTGGAAGTTTCACTCCATCTTTTATGAGCCACAAAATGGTGGCATTATTGTATTGTTTGAAGAGGGTGTCATCCAAATATATTTTGGATGCCATGGATCAAGATGGAATAAATCATGTCTCCAAGCAAAGATACATGCAAGGGGATTGGAATTGAATAAAATTGGCCTAAAGAGGGCAGTATTGGTCTTTGAAATTGGTCCAAAGAGGGTAAAATTGGCTTGGTATAATTGGTCCAAAGAGGGTGGTCTTGGTCTTGGTAGAATTGGTCCAAAGAGGGTAGTCTTGGTCTTGGTATAATTGGTGTAAAGAGGATACAATTGGCTTGATATGATTCCAATGAAAGAAAGGATGGATGGCAAGACTTCATCATTCCCAACTAACAGGAGCAAAATATTGAATGGAAAGACAATAAGTAGTTTGAATTGGTATGTGATTGACTCAGAATAATTGGATTTGGCTAAAATATACCTAATTTGGCATTATTCCAATTTTTTGGCTTTGAAGCTAACTTTTGTCAAAGTTGGCCTAATTTGTAATTAGAATTAGCACTTGGTTCAAGATGAACCTAATTGAATTAAAAGGTGGTTCAAGACAAACCTAATTGAAATTGGAATGTGGTTCAAGATGAACCTAATTTGGCTTAAGTTGGTTAGGTACATGGTTCAAGATGAAAGTGATTTGGATTTGGTATAGAATTATTGTGGTACATCATTCAATATGAACCTATTTTGGCTTTTGACTAGTTTGATACATGGTTCAAAATGAATTAAATTTGGATTGGATTGGCTTGGTATAAGTTTAATGTGAACCTGGTGTGGCTTTGAATTAGTTTCATACATAATTGGTTTGGTACATGGTTTAATATGAATGAGCTTAAAATAAGAAAGAGGTCAAAATCAACCCAATGTGAATAATTGATTCCAAACTAGATTTGGGTCCAAATGGGCTTGATTTGAATAGTTTTCAATTGGATAGTAAAATGGTACCACATGAACAATGTAAAGGTATAATTGGTTAGCATAACACTAAGATGGGGTAAAAATAGCCCAAAAACTAGGTAGGTTAACATATCATCTCGTAGGTGTGGTAGGGCCTATGTTTTCAACGTGACTTGTTGTTGATTTGGTTTAAAATAAAAACAAGCTTTTGGCATAAAAATAATGCAATCAAAAATCAATCATCACAAGCTTTATATGTAATAACCAACACAATATTACGTCATAATCATTGATCCTTTGATATACTCACCTTTAAGAGGACTAAAAATTTTAAGGAATCATTAAGTAATTAAATGTAATTATGGTGGTGTTTTAATCCCACTCTTATCTCAAAGTTTCATATGTGTGAGGCAATATTTGGGGGTTATTACCTTTGCAACCTTGCATTAGTGAGTTTTTCACAATAAAAAAGGTTATTATGAAGCAATCCAAAAAAAAATTATTTGAGGGAGGGTCTATCCCCTTCACAACCACTTCATTCGTTGGATTTTAGTGAAGTGATATCAATTTTTTGGGATTACTTAAAAATTTTACTTGGATTTATAGATGGTGTCTTAAGGACTCAAATCCATCAAAGAAGAGATATAGGTGTTAGGCTATTCATAGGGGATACACCCCCTATTAGAGAGACCTTAGGTTTCTTGATGGTAATGTCTAATGGCTTAGCATTGGGAGTTAATGTATTGCTTTCACAAAACCCTTTATGGGGAATTATGTTAGACCTTAATGACATTTACCAATAATGTATATCCCCTGTCAGATGTATGAAGATGGTATAGATATTAGGATATCAACCCTTAGTCATTGTGCCCTGAATACTTGTAAGAAGGTAATGAAATCCACCCCACATAGTCAAATAAAAAAGGAAAGAATTATTTGTTTCTGATTCTCAGGACCCAAAAAATGGGTAAGAGAAGAGCATACACTAAATATTCCTTTAGATAAATAATAAAAAACAAACCTACATGTTATTCATCACCTAGGCTCCCTAAAGGGGCAAGGGGACAACATAGACATAATAACTATACAAACAAGCAAGCAATCATAGAGATACTTAAGTATATAACAATCACATAAAAAAAACTATGTTGTATCCAACACACCCCACCTTGTAAGAGGGGACCCATTTTTTTTTAAAATTGGAAGGTTATTCATCATTTAGGTTATGCATGTGTATCTATAAAAATTGAACATTTTTTTAGCATTAAAACACACTTTGGTTGCACCTGATCTCCCATTTCACCCCTCTATTTTCATTAGAATAACTTGTTGGAACTAATATATTAATGGAAAATTTAGAGGGTTTGCTATGTATGATAGGTATTTGAATATACTTATTTGGGTTTATTATTCAGACTTGTTTATTCGACATTATGAATATTTTGGTTTTTAGGAATTCATCTTTGAACTTTTAGGTCTTTGACATTTTGCTCTTCGAGAACTTCTTAGTCAGAAGGATTTGGTTTTCGATAACTTTCTTTCATATTTTAATCTAGTTGATAGCTTTTCATTCGACAACTTTCCTTTAGATCATTTTTTTAGAACATCTTATGAGATAAATTTACTTCAAACTTTGGTCTTTGAAAGGTTTTTGTCTTCAAGAAATTTCTCTTCGACATCTTTCATTCAGAGACTTATCTTCGAGAACTTTTTCTGCAGCAACTTCCTCCCAAATGACAATTTCCCTAAAGAACATTTAGTTTTTAGGAATTTTCTCTTTGACAAATTTCATTTAGAACCTTCTAGTCAAGGACTTTCTCTTCAATGACTTTCCCAAACAAATCTTCCTAAATGAATCTCTTTGAAGAACATTTTGGTCTTCAAGCTCTTTCGTTCAGAACTCTGGGCTCACCATATCACATCTTTTAGCCCGAATACAAATGTTGACCCCCAGACTAAACCATATAGTGATAAGTGTCAAAGAGAATAGCGATGTCCCCCCCTGAATGAGTAAGCATCCTACATGGCATGCCCACTAGGCTTAGGTAGTCAAGTTCAAATTCAATGAAGGTGATGAGCTCGTAGATGTTGGTGATTAATGGCACATGAACTGAACATGAATGCCAAAAGTCTATAAGATTGAGCCACTAACCTAGCTTACATCCATTGATTGTCATTAAATTTGAGTGTATATTGCCTTTTATAAACACAAATCCCTAGCTACGATCAAATGAACTAAAATTTGTGTAATAAGAGTGCCAAGTCACCATTACCATGAGCTCTAATCACACTAGCATTAAGAACCAATAATGATGTCTTCATTTAGGGCCTACAAGGGAACTTCAACAATATATAGGTTTTCCATTAAGGATTCAATAGAATAATTAAATACAATTTTGATGCAATAGTGTTTGATGGGCTCTACACTAATTACTCAGCTTTATGGGAGACCATAGACAACGTTAACCCACTCACTTGTCAGGAGGACATCTCCATCAAAAAACATGTTGTAGTTGACTTACTACCCTTAAAATGCCAATCTCTCCATTAGGAAAATGTTAATATAGAAGTCATGCCATGCATCTAATTATTATGAGACCTATTCTTCAAAGGGAGGATTATAGACGGTGGCTTCCTACACTATGTCAACATCACCATCATTGCATATATATCAGGCAATGCATTCATGAGGTATTTATGTTAGCCCAGTCCAAATGCTACATTTGATTTTTAGTTATGGTTTCTTGGAAGAAGAACATTAATGCAAAACAAGCAGTGAGGAAATGGCTTGTCTCATGAGAGACCTTCACACTCAAATAAATTGCCAAGAATCCCATGCCCATCACCTAGTTCTAAATGGGAATTCATATTAGCATGACATTGTTAAATTGAGTATTTGTCCACCTAAACATTCATTTACTTCATTTATAATGGGTACCCCTGCTTGACCTAATCATCACCTCAGATTATACCCATGCAATAGGGGAAATTATCAGTGCCCACCTGTAAGAATTGATACTACACAAAGAAAGGAGGCCCCAAGGTGGCAACTTCTATATGATGCCATATCTTTTGGATGTAGTTAATGGGACTTTATAGACACAATGGGGCTTTGTGGAATCCAAACTTTGACTACATTAAGAATCGAGTTTATGACTTATATTCATTTATTGACATCTATGCATATACAAGGAATATCTCTCGAATTGTAGAGCATTTGTGTCTTCAAGTTTAAATGGCAATTCATGGTGAACCACTACCCAGTATATCCATGAGAATCATCAATATGCTCATAACTTTAGGTGATTATTGGATATACCCAGACTATATTATTATTATGGTTATTAGACATAAGGTCGACCCTCTTCATCCCCTCAAATTCCTTTCAAACAAAGTTGTTGAGAAGGAAATTTCCTTCCAATTATGGAATGGGATACCTGACCAAGAGAAAAAAGAGTACCTTCCATGGATCCCATATCACAATTGGGAGGATGAAATACACATACCATAGGCAATCCAAATAAGTTGGTAATGCAAGAAAGGCTTATGCCTTAGCTACTCTGCCCCACAGGGATTGGGACCCCCACAGGAAAGTGTAATATAAGGTTTCATAATTTGGGCATCCCTTACAAACATGAGCCTTTTAATCATGACTTCTTGTTTATCAATGCAAAAGATGATGGAAAATTTAAGGAAAGAGTTGATATTGTTAGCTTGGGTCAAGACTTATTGAGGGTAATCCAAGCATATTCCTCCCTTACACTTGGGTAAGCCAAATTTAGGATCCCACCACTAGGGGGATGGACATCATCTAATTTCTAGAGTGGCAAACCTTTCCAATATCCACAAGACCAAATCCAGGACCCTCAACAACCACCCACTATGATGACAAATCCATAATAAGAATAAGAGCATGGTGTAGAGGAGACATCAGTTGTTACAATGCAAGAGGAAGAAGAAGCTCCTCAAGTTCAAATATTTATTATTAAACTGAGGAAGGTAAAACAAGAACTATTTTAAGAATCAATTCATATGGAGGCCAACACTATGGGGATGGAAAAGGGAATCATATGCCTAGACTCCTCTGATGAAGAGGACATTGCATATATTATGGTAGTCCCAGCAACAACAACATCAAGCATGACACTCCCTTTTCCTACCCAACAAGTAAGTGGTTGCTCCTTAACTTGAAAAGACAAAAATGTGTTATAAAAGAAAATATAGGGAAGAAAAGCTTCAAACACCATCCATAAAGGGGCCAAGCCATGAGGTGGATGAGGAAAAGTTGTAACAAGCCAAGGTCTTAATCTTGTAGGGATTAAAAGGAAAGGAACCCCTTGAAGGTATCTAATCAGGTAATAATGCTCTCACTACTCACCTTAGCCTTTCTCCTATTATGTCATTACCAGTTGTTTCTTCTTTGCCATTGCCAATTCTCTATTCTTTTCCTCCTATGTCATCATCTCTTGTTAGACCTATTTTTACAATTGTTCTTACATCTACTAATTTAGTCTCCACTATTGATTCCAATATTACTAGTTAGCCCAACACTCAGGTGTTAACTTATTCTACTCAATTAACCTCACCAATGCCCTCTTCAGGAACAATCCAACCCATAGTAGTGGTGGCCACAAAAAGAGCTCCCAAAAAGAGACCAGTCTACATTATTCATCCCATGCCACATTTAAGGAATCTAAACTGGTCCAACATAATATTACATTTAATTCCTAAGCCAACACCTAATATTGAGCCTACAGAAGACACTCAAATAAAGGCACAACCATTAGATCCATCAAAGTTAACCCTTCCAAATTGGGCCAAGGAATTGGGAGTGTCAGATTCTAAGAGGCCAAACTTGAAGATCACTAAGATACCCATTATGAGATCACTCTTTGATAAATCAATTGGCTCCGTGCAAATGGTGAGGAAGAGGAAGATATAATATAACATTGGGCAAGGCCAAATTTTGGAAAAAAGAGAAGAAATCTACTCTCTTTTAAAAAAATAAGATAGAAATAAGGGTTAGTCCCCTCATATTGAGGACTTCAAGTCCTACATGGAGACCCACATTGGAGCAATGTTATCCATTCATGAGGGCATAGATTAGGCAAGAAAAGAATTGGCAGAAGAGATGGAGACCCTTAGGGAAATGTTGGCCATTTTTGGCCCACATACTAAAGCTCTTACATTTCTCTGAAGGGCACTTCCAAAGGGAAAATGGTTCTTTTCAAAGTTCTAAAAGATATCTTTTCTCAGGGAAAAGGGGACCCTTTTCAATTTATTCTAAGGACTATTTCAAAGAGGCCAAAGGCATTTTCAAATTCCAACGGTCTATTCAAAGGAATTTGAAAGGTACTTTGCCTTTGCAATGGACCTTTTCAACTTTTTTGAAAGGTACTTTTCATTCGCAAAGGGCCAAAACATTTTTTTTGAAATATCATTTTCAAAAATTTGGAGGGATCTTTTCAAATTTTTGAAGGGGTCTTCTTTCCAAAAGGTCCAAATAGATAAGCTGAAGGGCGATTTTCAATTCTTTCGAAGAGTTATTTTCAATTATTTCGAAGGGCTTTTTCAAAATTCTAAAGGATAAAAAAGGGGGGTCACTTTCAAGAAAGTTGAAGGGTACCTCCCTTTCAAGAAGGGGCATTTTTATAAAGTCTAAAGACATGAATTCCTTCAGATAAATTATCCACGGGAAAGGTCTAAGCAAATTATCCGAAGAAAATGGCCGAAATAAGTTGTTTGAAGGAATTGATGACGGGCCCACAAATGTAAAAATTTGAACCCCTACAAGTAGTCATTGGCATTTAAAAAGATCAAAAGAAGCTACACAATCTATAGACTTGTATCGACATAAATGGATACAAGAAAATGAATGTCCTTAGATTGGTTTTCCATCTATAGAAAAGATTTGGCCCAGGTTTCAAAGTAGGAGTTGGTGTATACAATTAAAGGAGAGGCTCTCATCCTTTGACATGGCCATCATCTCTGAGAAATAGCCACTCAATTTAGAGGTAGCATGACTCAGTCCAGATTCAAAGTTATGGGGATTTTATCCTTATACATGTAAGATAAGTAAAGGATGGCATGGAAGTGAAAGATGAAGATCAGGTGATTAGAAAAGGTAACTCGAGCATTAAAGATATTTTTGGACTTTTCCTTTTTAGTGGATTATGACATCATCATCCTCAACAAGTTCTTGTCTTCTAGTGTGTTTCTCAACTAATGAGAGGGATTGAATACTATTGGAGCTAATGGTGTTTAATTTATTGAAGAAGGATTAGTTCTAATAACCCAAATGTGGGTGAGAATTCATAGAGGGTGGTTGGATCTCATTTATTGAATTTTGTTTGCTTGCCTCTTCTCTTTTTCTTCTTCCCTTTTTTCATATATATTCATTGTCTCCCCATAAAAAAGATATCCTCATTTGACAAGGAAAAACCCTATCAAAATTTGTAAGAAAGACCTTTTGAAGCAATAAATATTAATTTTTACCTATCTCTTGTCTGAAAATTATGTTTAGCAAGCTTGTGCATGTTGGCCTTGTGAATAAGTGTTCTTCCATGTCCAATGTCCTTCTTTCTTGCCTATTTTTAGGTGTTTTCAAGTTAGTTGCAGGTCTTAACTTGAGCTCTTTCTTCCATTAATGGATGCTTGGTTTGGATTTTAAAATTCCTCTTTGCTTCATGTATGGTTTAGTGAGCCTAGTTTATGAAACATTTATGTAAATTAGCTAGTTGTGAGGTTGTGTGAGAAAGAATTATCTTATGCTGAATGAGTGTTTATTTCATGCTTATGTAGATCAGTCTCTATTTGGTGCATTACCTCCCTTAGTTTATATTTCCTTTTTATGTTATCCTCCTATCTCTTTTCCTTAGTCAGTAGTAGATTTTAGCGTGGGAAATAAGAGCTAGAGTGAAACATTTGAGGAACTAGCCTCATAAAAATCTTGAAGTTGTCCCAATGCTTGTAGCTAGGAGTGAGAGAGCCTGAAAAACTCTCCCACAAGGCTATAATTATATGCTACAATAGAAACAACAACGGGCAATCCCTTTGGGATATAAAAAGATGTTCAAAGTGCAACATTGAGGTTATATGAAATTCTAGACATTATTCATTCTTTAAGAGCAAAATTGGCTCCCCATGCAACCACAATAACAAAATTGTTTAAGTTTCTTGTTATCATGTGAGATTGAACCCTTGTGGAAGAG
Organism: Torreya grandis; assembly: GCA_037957365.1. NCBI lineage: Eukaryota > Viridiplantae > Streptophyta > Pinopsida > Cupressales > Taxaceae > Torreya > Torreya grandis. The sequence goes on from JARHVA010002649.1 coordinate 1,092,512, forward strand.
TTCTCCAGGCTCTTCTACTCCCAGTCACAATGTGGGAACAACCCTAAGCTGTGGATATCCTATAATAGGGTTGAACCTCTAGAGAAGGCTAGCTTCCTTTTCAAGGATCATCTAAACTAATGATTATACTTGGAAAATGGTTAGAAATGGGTAAATAGGGATCCTAATAAATCTAACAAGGTGATGCACCAAATTTAAATGAGGCTCTCATATGCTTGAACCCACACTAGATATGCACAAGACAATACTAACTCACATAATCTCTCAATCTGGCTAATAACATAAGTATTTCATAAACTAATTTTAGGAAGTAATGAATTAAAACAAAGAGGAGTTATAAGACTCACATCAATGGCATAAATAACATGAGTTTAGACCTATAATAGCTTAGAATCACCTTGTTAATGTTTTGGCCTCACAAGCCAAATATCAACCCTTATCATTCAAAACTCTTGATGGTCTTTACTTTAGCTAGATTTTGATGTCTCATAGTGCCCTTGTTTAAGATAAAAAATACTAACATAAGCCTAGAGGATCCATATCATCATAACATGCCATTGTAGGGATAATCTAGTAGTTTGGGACATGCTCAAGGATGTTAATTTAAGACCTCTGTAATTATCCATTTGCATTCAAAAAGATCAACAAGATCCTAACATTAAATTCAAGGATGCCAAGTGGTGAAACAATGTTGAATCAAGCTAGCAGATCAATGACACACGGGTGTCTAACTGAGTTAAAAATTCAAGCAAGATCGATGGTGCATGTTCATACGTATACATCAAGATCAATGATTTGCATCAAAGATTGGGACAAAGATCAATAGTGCATGTTCAATCATGCAATAAAGATCTAATGGTGTGAGCAAAGTCAACAAGTCAACAGATCTTAATATTAAATGCAAATGCACCAAGTGTCTCAATCATGGAACCTTTTGAGTAGATCAACGATATGAATCAAAGGTATAAAAGTTAAGGGAGTCAAATTGAACATGATATCAACATGTGGCATGATTGCATTCAATCACAAGAATTGATAGAAGGGTCCATAGGAGGTATGCAAGATTTACAAGTGTCTCATTCTTGAGGGTTAGACCAAAGATCGATGTCAAGTTGCCATATGGCATCATTTAGAGCCCTGATTAAGATTAACAACCAATATTAAAAGTTGAAGCTAGGAGTTTTCAAATGGAGGTCAAATATGATTTAGGTCAAACTAAGAACAATATTTCAAAGGTTATGTCACCATTACATCTCAATCAAATAACATTAAGTGGATGTAGCCATATGGTCAAGATTGTTAATGTCAAAGCTCTATCACCATTAAAGTTTAGAGGCTTGATAGGTTTGTTTAAACCTAATACAGTTCAAGAATGAGGCTATGTGATCTGTAGATCTTCATCGATATAATGACTATATGAAAACCAATAGATTGGATTGGTTTTTAATCTATAGTAAATACATATGTTCAAATATTAAAATAGAGTGGTAGGTATGTGATTAATGGAGTGTCTCATCTTTTAATATAGTCACAGCCTCAAAAAATAGTTACCCATAACCACTCAAGGCAATTATAGTCATGGCTTTATCAGGTGGGGATTTTGTCTTTATAATTAAGGGCATTAATGTAGAGCAGATCGAGAAGGATTAATGTAGTGGGGGTGGTTACTTCCTGTAGTGGTCCTGACCTTAATCATCCATCCTTCCATGCCAAGAAAAGACACAGTGGCATTAATGCAGAGAAGGGATCGATGAAATTTTAAATAGATATTAGGACTAATTCTAGTGGTAATATCAGCCTTGATCATTATGACCCCTTCTCCACTCTCCCATGCATCCCTTCCCCTCTCTCTCATCCCATTCTACTATAAATTCAAGCTTTGAGCTTTTGATTATCATCCCTCTCTTGGGCATGACTAGACTCTGCCAAGATTGATATTTATAAACTCCTGAGATAAATAGATGACTATTTCAAATTTCATTATTCTGGTATAGTGTGTTAATGTCCATTTGATTTGCATATGTGGTAGAAATCTCTCCCTTTTCAAGTCCTGATCTCACCTAGCTACTAGTTTATCTTGTTATGTAGGTCATATTTAGTGTTTAATGTCATTTGATTAAAGCTATCAAGTGGATACATTGACTGATTAGTGCCTTGAATTAGGCATTTCCATCACTTCCCTCAGGTTTTGATCACTAGGTGAACCTCAACATGAAATATTGATGCATAACAAACATTTGGAGTTATAGATTCAGTCTTTTACTTATCTCATTAGTGTTTTTAGAACTTCAAATAGAGTGGATGAGTAATCAATTTAGGTGTATCACCAACATTAGCATAAATTTACCTTTGAATTATATTTCTCTCACTTTTCACCCTAACAATTAGTAGGTTTTGGTGGAAATGAGCTAAGTGATACGTCAAAAGAGCTAGCCTCATTAAAAATCCTAGAGGTCTGACCCAAAATTAGGTAACCCACAGCCTAGGGTCATTCCCATGTTGGAGTAGATTTTGAGTAGAGGACCTAAAAAATCATTTGCTCAGCTAGGGTGTAATCTAAGTCTCCAATAGTTCTGACACACCTGGTGGGACTTACTTGAAGTGCCTTGAAGCATTGCTTGATAATGTGGAAGGACTACTTGCAGCCATCTTAGAGAGCTTTCAAATACTATATTGGCAGTGTTGTTGTCAAAAAAGTTACATCAATCATAATAAGTCTTCATTACAAAGGTAAGATGGGTTATCATTCATGATTTCATTCATCTTCATGTGCCTAATGAGGAGTTATGGAGGTTTATGAGGTAGGATTATGTTGTTCATATCCCTATAAATAGACCTTTGACCATTTCCAACTCAATCATGATCTATACCCATATTATCCTACCCCATATCAACCATATTTTAACTCCTAGTCCTATGATGAGCCCCGTTATTACCAAGATCATCAAACCTACTATGAGTCTCATCTACCCCCTCTACAACCTGATTACCATTTTGATTAGTCATGGTAGCATCATGACATTCTTGAATAGCCTACTCATGCCCCAATCCATTCCATATCTTGCCTTAAATAAGCCCTATTGGACCAAGAAAAGAATATGATAAACATTGATACATTGAAGGGGTATGCATAGTAAATTCCAAAACATGTCATTAGTGGAGTTAAAACTTTAGTGCAACTAGAAAAATAAATTTGGATGTCTTTCATTAGGAGAGGTTATTCTAGAAATAGTATTGACATGCTTGACATAGATGGACTCATCTCCAAGATTGAGGAGAAGCTGGCATCCCATGAAGAACATCAAACACATCATTACCCATCCTGCCTTCCCTCATTCATTCCATGTCAACCTCATGTTGAGCTTCCCATCACCACTCATAAGACCTCACCAAATGAGTTTCAATGTCATCATAGTGTTGGGTGAATATTTTTTATCAGCTAACTGAAGGTAAAATGGGTATATCAACCACAGTGTTGTTGGGTGAATATTTTGTCGTCAACTAACTGATGACAAAATGGGTATATCAACCACAGCATAGGGAGATTTACACCACGAAAAGTGTGGGTTTACTAGATCTAGATGAGGTAAATCTCTTCTCTCATCAAGGGGAGGTTTCCTATAAATATTTATACACTGGATATATATATATATATATAATTAAGCATAAAATAACACATGGGGTGGTATAACAGCATCTACCTCTCTTTTTTCAGAGGTAATGTATAAAGAACAAAAGAGGGAAATCCTGATCCTTAGCTAACAACATTCCTCTTCTTTCAGGAATGGTATCAAACGTGAAGCAAAAAATCACCTGAAGTAACAAAGTTCACAAGAAAACTCACGTAAGCACAAAGTCTTTCATAGCCTCCTTCACCGATCCGAAGCAAACGTAACCGTAGAGTGAAACGAAGCACAAAGTCTTTGCCTAAAACTACAAAAGATAACAAAATCACAAAGATAAAAGTAGCTCAAAGTCTCTCTTCTACCTTTTAGAAATGCCCTCAGATAATATTAACACACCCACTTTGCTTATTAAATCAGATAAACAAGATATTATGAGGAAAGAGGACATAAGAACTATTTCCTAAATAACACAGATAATTTCAACACAAAGTCTGAAATAAACCTATTTCTCATTCATTTAATAAAATATGATTTACATGTTGAGCACAAAGTCTCAAAAAGTGTTTCAATTTCAGTAGAGTTTTTGCTCTTAATTATCCAAGATCCATTTACAAAAGAGGTCTCCACTATATATAGGGAGAAACTCTCAAAATTTAGAAAATATTAAAATACAAAAATATCTTAGTCAAAGATGACTCATCTTTGACTTTGATATATTTTTTCAAACTTTTTACATGTAATTACATATTACAAAATTGCATGCACTTTTCACAAGACAAAAGTGCATAAGGAAAGAAGAAGAGAGAAGGGGGAAAAACTTCAGTTCTTGCTGCCAGACTTATTCAGATGAGCATCGTACATGGTAATAGATGCCTAAATTTCTATACTGTCTGGCACAATTATGTTCTTAGAGATGACTCTGGCTTTGATTAAGGCATCCTTCAAAGCTGTGATGGCCTTAGCATGACCAGTTAACCTGGATTTTAGATTATCCAGAGTTAACTGAGTGTCTAAAATATTATCCACATAAGTCATTGAGAAGGATTTTTCTTCAAAATCTCTTTGAATCATCCCCTTGAAATTTTGAATCATTTCTTCTGCGGAGAGGAATTGATTATCCCTAAAAGTTATGTTGCAAGGCAGTTCTTCCAGTTTATTGAGCAGGCCTGTGTCGCTCTTCTCACTAGCATCCTTGGAAGCTTTGAGATCCTCAATTAAATCCTTGAGTACATGGATCCTGAAAATCAATGACTCATTGATCTCAACATAAGAGTCTTTGCTGGAAATGACACCGATAGATATCAAGGTGTTTTTCTTCAGATCCTTCATCTCCCTCCATTTGCTAAGATCTTTTTCTGAACTATCAACCTCTTGAGAGAAAAGAGAGACAAGGTCATCTAAATCTGCCCTCACCTTTTTCATTTTGTTTATCTTTTATGCAACCTCTGTAAGCAAGGAAACTCTCTGAGTATGCATATTTTCAATATAATCCTCCAAGACTTTCCCCTTTACGTAAGTTTTCTCTGCCTTTTGAATGACAAGGTCATCTATGGAGAAGGCCTCTAGATTTGTTGCTTCAGGGGGAAGAGTGAACCTCCTTATTACTATTGTCAGCTATTCTATCTTGGCCTTGTAATAATCTTTTATCTCCTTTTCTCGATCAAATTTTTGGACCATGATGTCCATAGCAGACTGAAGGTCATTTTTCGCACCTTCGTGAGTAACTTTGCCAAGTTCAACATGAGAGATGGAATAGCTGCTCATTTCAAAACCCTCGAGGGTTGCATCCTGTGGAGGCTTAGCTATTTCCAAAAAAAATTGTCATTTTTCCTCAACTAATTTTGAGAGGATCCTTGGCCTTTTAGGAGCCTTATCTTTCACCGACACTATTTTGCCAAAATCGAAGTCATCTGGAGAGATGGCTAACTTCTTTCTTTTGGGTGTGAAAGCTAACATTCATGGCAAGAGAGAAGTACATGTCGTAGCAATGGTTCCCTCAGCTGGCGTTATTGTGGCAGCTTCTACACTACTAGTGGTGACAATAGTCGCAGTTAGAGTAATAGGTGAAACCGTATCGGCCATAGATTTTGGCTCTTGTGTAGAACTTTCTCCCATATTGAAAGAAGGAGATGACAAACTCAAAATGAATCTAGATGAGTGAGGAGTGCCTCTAAAAGCACCCTGAGGATCGCCAAATATAACCCTGGAAGGAAAGGCAGCTCCAGAAGAAGGGACACTGATCAGAGAGAGAGGAAAAGGGGGTGCCACAGGAAATTGAGGCAGAGAAGGAGAGACGATTTTGAATGGTTGTGCTTCTTCCTGTGAAGGCAGAGGTTTAGTGCTTGGCTGTCCTGAAGGCTGATCGTATGTCTCCATTAGTTGGGCTGCCTGTGCCTAAGAGCTCTGTTCTACAACTCCTTTAGCCACCACTTCCAGCTCTTCAATAGGCTTTGATTGTTTGGAAACAAAGATTATTCTAGGCTTGTGAGGCTTAGATGGGGAAGGAACATCACCTTTGTTTTTGGTTTTCTTTTCTACTTTCTTCGTCATCTCTGCTTGGAATTCAGCCTCGGATCTCGTGATAAATTATTTCAGCATGATCTCTTTGGCTACTAACCAATCATTGGTGTTAGCCAATATCGGTTCAAATCTTTTCCTCATAGAAGTTATTTCCTTTTGAGACCATTGAGTTGGAGGAAAAGGGGATCTAGCAACCTTTTCAGCCAGGTACTTGCTATTGATAGTGTTTCCATCATCGGCCAGATTGGGGGAAATCTCTGCAAGCCCCAAATATTCAATTTGCTCTAGGGTTAGCCTGTAATAGTCCATCTTCTTGATTTCTTCGACTGTCCTCAGGTCTATCCAAATGTCTTCGATCATGGGCTCATGAAATTGAGTTTTCTGCCTAATTTTGTCCTTGACTCCCCTATAGTCAAATTTATCCCTTCTCTTGAATTATTTTAGGGTGACCATCTGCATCTCTATTTCCATGACTTTGGCTTTGGCTGCTGCTGCAATAGAGTACCTGCCAATGTCGACTGAAAACTTGAAACCTAGATTTTTTAGCTCTATTTGTCTAGTATGCATGACAACTAGTTTTTGGCAAAGTTCTATTAGAACCAACTTGTCAAAAGGGAACCTGGGGAACATATAAGGGTAGCCTTGAAAAAATCCAACTCGAAGATAGCAGAAGGTGGGAAATTGGAGGAACATACACCCGTAGTCGTTGATGACTGTCCAAGCCTCGTCTGATACTCTCTTTTGCTCAAGCTGAGGGTCGAAGAGGCATAAAAATATGGCAAAGAAAGTGTCATTCACCCTTTTGAAATGGGGGGTTGATCCTTGCATAGTTAGTTGGGGGTAATATGAGTAGACCGAGGTGGTCTTTCTATCTCCTTCAGTCGTCAAATCTGGGAAAGTTCACATCAAAGCAGCTATGTACACAAGGTACAAAGTCATATAAAACTTGAAAGAAGTCTGTACCTTAGTTAGCTGCCCGTGGAGGGCGTTGCTGATTTGTACACCCTAAAAGATAACTTGCTTACCTTGGAGGATGATCTTGATGAATGGGTACATCCATTCATGGAACTGTGAAGAAGATGGGAGGCCTTACACTCTACTAAGAAGGGTGATCAAGTCACAAACTTCTTCAATAAAATCGCTCCTTGGAAAATTTTGTGGCCATCTAGATAGACTAGTTCTGGGTGTTCTCAGCCACTTTTTATTCATGACTTTCTTTGCCCTTTCAAGATCCTTGTCGTATTCCTTTTGGGCTTCTATGAATTCGATCTTCATTACTTCAGTAGCTGAAGGGCACATGAAGACTTTGTCGATGAATTTGAGATCTAGCCGAATTATCACATTATCGTTGGCATCTGAGACAGACTTTGTCTTTTTGTTGTAGAAGTGGGCACATTAGAGGACAAATTCTGTATGATGTGCTCCCACTAGAAAAGCGACAACCAAGTGGATGTTGCTTTCAACGATCCTCTTTATTCTGGAGCTTAGCTTCATCGCCTTCATTCGAGCCATGAACTCGGCCATATCTACGTGGCCAATTTCAGTGTCCTAAATGTCATCGACATTGGAGGTGACCGAAGTGATTGGAAAGACTCCCTGGTACTTGTACTTCATCATCTTTGTCTTTTTTGGAGATGCTTCTAACATTGGAACTAGTCTCAATCAGATGGGTGTTGATGAGCAAGAGCCTTCAGAAAGAACTATAGGCATGATCACATAATTAGGGAAAAGGGAGTGAGTTGTGAAATTCGCATATCAAGTGATCATGGCCAAGGGAGAGCACTTAAAAAGGATGGATCAAAAACTGAGGAAGGAAGGGAAAGAAAGGAAAAGATGAAAAATCCTTCAGAGTTAAAAAAATTCAGAGGAAGAGTGCATGGGCAGTAAAAATTGCCACCCCTACGGAAGGAATTGACAAAAAGCAAGGGCGACGAAATTCGCCGCCCATGCAGGATCGGCCTGCATAGGAGGCAAATTTTTCCACCTCTGTAAGTCGAGGAAAGAAAAGTAGGGGCAACAAAATTTGCCGCCCCTACAATTTGGGCATGCATCGGCAAGGATGGTGTGCGAGTGGTGAAAATCACCGCCTGTGCACAAATGGGTAATCACGGGCGGTGAATTTTGCCGCTCGTGAAGGTGAAGGATGGGGGTCTAGATGCATGGGTGGTGAAAATTGATGCCTATGTGAGTTTGGTGAGAAATTGCAGACAGAGGTGAGGGGTGACAAAAACTGTCATCCCAACATGGGAAGAAAGACGGGAAGGCCGACGTGGAGGGGGAGGTGGGAGACGGCGAAAATTGCCACCCTCCCAGGAGCAGGCTAACTGGTCAAAACAATAACAAAAACACTCTAATAAAACCAAAAAGAAGAAAAAGAAGCAAAGAAAGAGGAAAGAAAAGACAATAAAAGCTAAACATAAGACCTACTTGGAAAGTTGTGCACGCTATGAGATTAAATCCACCAAAATGCACTTCAACTCATTCGTTAGATCACCCAAATGTAAAAGGCAAGAAGAGAGGAGGAAGAATGAGAAGAAATGATGCCCAAATTAAATTATATGGGGTGAAAAACAACCCCAACAACCTGTCGTGCATGGCAATAAATGTTGCACACAGAAATCGAGGCATGCATGGGCGACAAAATTTGCCGTCTTTGCATGTTTGGGTTAGTGCAGATGCAAAGGCAGTAAAAATTGCCACCCTTGCAGGCAAAAATGCAAGGGCAACAATAATTGCCACCCTTGAAGGCAAAAATACAGGGGCGGCAAAAAATTTTGCCCTTGCGTCTCAAAGGGAAATGCATTGACGGCAATTTTTGCTGCACTTACACAAAAATAGAAAAAAAGATACCAACTCTAAAAGAGGCAGTTGGGAGGAGGGGGGTCCTTGGTCACAACGAGATCGTAACTACTCTCACGTTCCTGAGCTAAGATGAGAATGAATTAAAAACTCGCTTCAAAAATAAACTTAGAGAGACGAAAGATGAAATAGACAAGTTTCGTAGGGGGTTGTTCACAAAAATGGGCTAAGCTAATTTTAGAAACAATAGTTGGCTCCTGTTGGGGAACTTTCGTTAATCAAATTGATCAATGAGAGTAGAAACCAGTCTCTAAGTGCCTTCATCCAAGCCATTGGGCTACGGAGTCAAGCCAAAAATGAAAGAAAAATAGACAAAACGTAAAAACTATACATATCTACAAACGGACTTATCCAAGCTTCAAAGATTGAATAGCTTCAGATGCTACCCATTGCGAGGTAGTGCAAATGGCGTTCCATCTTGGTACTCCAGCAAAAAGCTAGCCTCACCATAGAGCTATCAAATGGTGAATGGGCCTCTCTACAGAGAGTCAAATTTGCTGTGTATCTCTTTTGGTTCTCACCTCTTGTCCCACAACAAGACTTGATCTACGACTTGGAATTCATGAACTTTAGCTTTCTTATTAAAAAGTGCCTTCAATCGATTCTGATGCTCCGTGATCCAATCCACTACCATGGCTCATCACTCATTTAGCTCGGTCAGACACATGATTCTTTTGTCGACTAATTTTTCAAAGGTTGAGTCTTCGATTGCTTTAGTTAACCTGAGCGCTGGTAGTTCAAGGGTGATGGAGATTTTTGCATTCAATCCATATAGAAGTTGGAAAGGTGACATATCTATAGCCCTTTTGGGTGTTATCTTATCTGCCCATAAAGCATCATACAATGCCTTGTGCCATGTTCTCTGATTGTCGTCCATCAACTTCCTGATAATAGTAACTAGGTTCTTATTACTCGATTCTGCTTGGCCATTTCTCTGAAAGAAATAATTTGAAGTGTGGGATAAAGTAATCCCATAATAAAAATAAAATTGAGTAATTTCATGTGATGAAAAATAGGCCGCATTATCTGTCATAATTTTGAGTGGGACCCCAAACTGAGAGATGATATGTTCTTTGAAAAAACTGCACACTACTTCAGACGTAGCGTGCTTGGTTGGGATGGCCTCTACCCACTTATTAAAGTAATCTATTGTCGTGATGACATAATCATGTCTGGCACTAGAAGATGGGTTGACTGCGCTAATGAAGTCAATACCCCACTGTTGAAACGGTTCCTTGATTATTACTGGCTTAAGAGGCAATGCAGGCAGCTTAGGCTTTCCAACGAACTGTTGACACAATTCGCATCTATGCACCCATTTGTAAGCATCCTAGAATAGTGTCAACCAATAATACCTTGCTCATAGAATTTTATGCACTATCACCGGTGTAAAAAAATGCCCTCCACAGGCCAAATTGTAGAAAGACTCTAAGAGTTTTTTTTGTTGCACCTTATCAACACAACAAAGAAATGCCCCGTCTAAGTTTTTCTTATAAAGACCATTGTCTCACAGAACATAACCAACTGCTTTCAATTTAACATTTCATTTTTATTTATAAGAAAGATGAGCAAGACACTCACCATATGTCAAAAATGGGCAATGTCAGAATACCACTCATCGGTGGTTGCAACAAAGAAGACCGTAGACACGTCTTTGATCTCTACTTCTTCATTTTCTGCTTCATCCGAAATGTTGTTGGCGATCAACTAGCAAAGACCCTTTCCTCACACGAGCTTGGTAGGTTTGATGTCCAGATCAAACTCCTGAGTCTTGGCAATCTAATTACCTCTCTTTGTACCGAACTCCTGCTGAGTCAAAATGGATTTTACTGTAGTGTCTGGTACGAGAACCTCGGTGTGAGAGTTTAGGATATAAAACTAAAAATGCTTGACCTCTTTGACCACTGCGTATGCATGTTTTTCTATAAGGAAATATTTTAGCTCATGAACCTTGAGTGGACAACTCATGAAAAAGATAAGAGATTCTACACCTTCTTAATTTGGTTGGACTAAAATGGCTGATAGTGTATGCTCAAAAGCATAACTGTATATTTTAAAACTTTTAGTATAATCTGGACAAACCAAGACTGGTGCGCGAGCAATTACTTCTTTGATTTTTTTGAATGTTAATTTGCCATCAGCAGTCCACCTAAATGTAGCATTGTCTTTCATCATGTTGACAATGTGGCGAGTTTTCTCAGCAAACTCGAGAATAAATCTCCAAAGAAAATTCACCTTTCCAAAGAAAGAGTGAACTGCGGTCTTATTGATAGGCAGAGTAAGTTCCTGGATAGACTTGACTCTCTCTAGATCAATTTTAATACCTTCTCGAGACACAATGTGTCTGAGAAGCTTCCATTTAGTTACTCTGAAGACAAATTTCTTTGGGCTTAAATACATACCGTTCTGATGACAACGTTTCAATATCTTTTGTAAATGGTGGACATGCTTGGAATGATGCTTTGAAAATACTGTCAGATCATCTAAGTATATTACAATAAATTTTCTTATTTTATCTTTGAAAGTGAGATCCATCGCCCTTTGAAATGTGGCGCTTGCATTTATCAAACCAAAAGGCATTCTTTGATAAGCGAAGGTGCCCCAAGGTGTGGTGAATGTTGTCTTATGCTGATCTGCTTTTCTGACTTTGACCTGATTGTACTCCAAAAAACTATCCAGCATTGATAACATTTCTAAATTTGTTACCATTTGCAAGAATTGATCCATGATAGGAAGAGGGTAGTTATCTTTTAAAGACAACTGATTTAATTTTATGAAATCCATGCAGATTTGAATCTTGCCATTCTTCTTTCTGACAGGCACTATGTTGGCAATCCATGTTGAGTGATGGATTGGGAAAATTATCCGGGTGTCAAGCATTTTTTATATCTCAGCTAAAATAGTACCTGAGATTTTTGAGTTATATTGCCTGGACTTTTGCTTGTAAGGTACAGAGTTGGCCTTCAGAGGAATGTCGTGACGAATGTCATTTAGCTTGAGTAATTTCAAATCATCATAAGAATAGGCCAATACATCTATATATTGATGAAGTAAACTAGCAAGCTAAAATCTCTACTCGAGAGTGCAACACTTCTCAATGTTTACCATCTTAGGATCTTACTTGGTTCCCAAGTTTATTTGATCAAAATCTTGAGAGGAGTTTAAATCTGTACGTTATTGTTTAATAAACCTGTCATGGTTATCAAATAACTTCTCTAGGGAAATCAGGCCTTTAGAAATCTTATTCCCTTTTAGCTGGAAGAAATCCTCACCTGTATTCATATTTGACTCAAGAGTTGCTTCACATTTTCAGAGTTCGCTACCTTCAAAATGCAGTTGTTCAAAACTATCTTTTTGCTCCAAGAAGACAATGATTTGATCATCATTGTTAAATACTTGCCAATAGCCAACATTATCAGGTACACTTGGCCGAAAGACCAGTTCAATAGTGTACTTATCTCCCTTAAAGTCTGGTTGAAGAACTAAGAGAGTAGCAGAGACAGTCAATGCATTCGCCTGATCGTTGAATTCCCTTGGAACGGTGAGATGTTGAAAGCGTCAAAATTTTCAATTTGATCCCAGACTAGATTGTGATAGTGGCACAACCTTTCATTTTTCATCTGATAGAGGTTCCTCACCTGGCATACTACCAACTCGACATCCCCTTTAGCATGGAGTAGCCTAATGCCTTTTTCTCTGGCAGCCTGTAATCTAAGCAACAGGGATTTGTACTCAGCCGTGTTCTTGGTATTGTTAAACTACAATTTATAAGACAAAGGAATAATGTCTCTCTGAGGAGATACCAACACAACCCTGACTTCAGAATCAATAGAAGAGCAGCTGCCATAAAATTTTAAGGTCCATACCTCGTTAGACGCTACTTTTTCTTTAAAAACTCTTTCGTTAGTGGAAAGGGGTTCTCCCATGCATTCATTTTGATTTGTCAATTTTTTTGCTATGTCAGCTAAACACAATCTCAAATTATCACCCGTAAGAGTTTCATCAAATGCCCCATGGATCCCGTCTGTAGATAGGAAGTAGTTGCCCATGCTTGAGGACTCAAATAAAATTTGAGCTTTCGGTGCCGACGATCGGGTAACTACATACTTTGTTTCTTTTTCAGGAAGCAACTTTTTCATGACGCCTTGAATTGGGATTCTTGCTTCCGACAAGTCCATACTTAGCTCACCTCCAACATCTTTGTAGAAATTTCACCTGAGTAAGATGCTAGAACATCAGCCACTAAAATCGTCATTTTTATCTATTTTTTTAGAAAAATTGTGAAAGTAAATTGGGCGTCTTTTATCTGACCAAGGAGGGGAACTTGCTTATTTTCCATTAAAAAACACCTCCCAAAAGTTTTGGTCAAAGTTAAGACAAGAGAATCTACCACTTTCATGGGCATGACATTATCTAAGGCTCCAGAGTCTATAATACAATTACTCAGTTTATAACCATTTATTAGTAGGAAAAAATAGAAAGGTTCTATTTTTTTGGGAACAACAGGAGGAGTCACAACAAGATTGTTTTGGGCTGCTTTATCTTTAGGGGGATCATGAATGATCTTTAAAGAATCTTGTCCTGCAAGGATGACTTTATTTTTTTACATATTCTACTAACCTATCAAATTGTTCTAGGTTAGCCCTCAATTATTCAATCTCTATTATTTGAATTTTAGTCTTTCTAGCATGATCAATTATATCAAATAATTGAAAATAACTTGAAGAGTCCATCATTTAGAGTTTTAGTAGGTGTGGCATTGGTCTGATCAACAGAAGAAGAAGGTATGGGGTGGTTGGAGGTATTTACTTTTTTATGAATTACCTGATCTTTTGATTGCGGAGGCAATGGAGTCCCTCGTTTAGCGATGGAAATTGCTGGTCGGGGTTCTTCCTCTGCCTTTCTTTTGTCAATCTGTGAAGCTGACTGATTTTGAGATTTGGTGAAAATAACGTAGGATCCATCCAAACCCTCCCCTTTACTTCTAGCTTCATCTTGGTAATCTAAGAAATTGATATTAGAGTCGCCAGCTAATTCTTCTTCCTGCTCATCGAAGAGATTAGCATCATCTTGTTAGTCCAACTGAGGTTGGAGCGAATAGTCGTGTTCAGCCTCTAGGTAACTGACCACAAAATTGGAAGGTGCTACTTCAATGGCCAATTTTCTTGGAGGGGGAGGTAGGCGATTTGGTTGCCCTTAGTTTCGAGTAGCATTACCCTGATACTACTAATTCTAGAACGTTCTCCTAGGCATATCCTGATAGGTGGGAGCAGACGTACCTTGGGTTATTGGCCTCTTCAAAGCTATTAGTTCATTTGTCAATTTTTGCACCATAAAATTTGTAGTGCCTGTAGAAGAGCTTTTAGTAGATGAAGAGAATCTATTTTTACTATGGTCTTTTTTGATCTTACCTACCAGAATAAGATTATCTTCGATCTCAGTAGCCAAATTTTGAGCTAATGATAAATTCATAGGGCCAGCTCGCCTCAATAAGAAAATTACTTCAACAAGCTGTGAGTTGATGAAAAAACACTTGAGATTCTCTGGTGTGGGCTGAGCCACAATTGGAATCCGGTTCCTCAACTTGTTGAATTTATCTATGAAATCCCTCATGAGTTCTTGGGATTCTTTTTTCATCTGTGTTAGCTGCGCTAACAAGGCATGTGCATCTTTAGCAGGTTTAAACCTAGCTTCAAATTTATCTTTGAGCGTATCCCAATCAGTTACTAACCTGGCCTGCAGGTGATAGAACCAATCCGCGGTAGCTCCTTGCAAGGTTTCTACAAAATGTCTCACTGCTACATCTTCAAATTCCACATCGATTACACCGCATGCTATGAGAAAGTGGCAATATGCTCGTTGAGATAAACCTTTTCGACACCAAAAAACTTAAATTTTTTTTTAAAAACTATGAGGTAGTTCATGCAAGGGTGGAGTCAAGTTAAGATGACCAAAGGAATTGCCCCATGGACCTTGAGCCATTATGATAGAACGATTAAATGGAGAGATAACAAACTTTGGTGGGGTATTTATAGGCAGGGCACTATTAACAGCAGAAAAAGAAGCTCTACCTTGTGTTGGTGACTTGATAAGGTCAGGAGCAAGACGCCTAGATCATTGGAAGAAAGGTGGTGGAGGAAACAGATCAAAATTGCTCTGCTGCACCAACTCAAACATAGGGTCAAAAACACCCTTAGATCTTTGGCTTCTTGTGTAGCATGGAGTTGTCAGATTTCAAACAAAAAGAGACTGAAACTGCTTCAAGTTGAAGCTTGAGGCTTCAAAATGCACATTTGTATCCCCAGCAGAGTCACCAAAAAATTGTTGGGTGAATATTTTGTCGTCAACTAACTGATGACAAAATGGATATTTCAACTATAGCATAGGGAGATTTACACCACGAAAAGTGTGAGTTTACCAGATCTGGATGAGGTAAATCTCTCCTCTCATCAATGGGAGGTTCCCTATAAATATTTATATGCTGAATATATACATACATATATATATATATATATATATATATATAATTAAGAAAAAAATAACACATGGGGTGGTATAACAGCATCTACCTCTCTTTTTTCAGATGTAATGTATAAAGAACAAAAGAGAGAAATCCTAGTCCTTAGCTAACAACATTCCTCTTCTTTCAGGAATGGTATCAAATATGAAGCAAAAAATCACCTGAAGTAACAAAGTTCAAAAGAAAACTCACGTAAGCACAAAGTATTCCGTAGCCTCCAATGATCTGAAGCAAACATAACCGTAGAGTGAAATGAAGCACAAAGTCTTCGCCTGAAACTACAAAAGATAACAGAATCACACAAAAAAAGTAGCTCAAAGTCTCTCTTCTACCTTTCAAAAAAGCCCTCAGATAATATTAACACACCCACTTTGCTTATTAAATCAGATAAATAAGATATTATCAGGAAAGAGGACATAAGAACTGTTTCTTAAATAACATAGATAATTTCAACACAAAGTCTGAAATAAACTTGTTTCTCATTCATTTAATAAAATATAATTTACAAGTTGAGCACAAAGTATTAAAAAGTGTTTCAATTTCAGCAGAGTTTTTGCTCTTAATTATCCAAGATCCATTTACAAAAGAAGTCTCCACTATATATAGGAAGAAACTCTCAAAATTTAGAAAATATTAAAATACAAAAATATCTTAGTCAAAGATGACTCATCTTTGACTTTGAGATATTTTTTCAAACTTTTTACATGTAATTACATATTACAAAATTGCATGCACTTTTCACATGACAAAAGTGCATAAGGAAAGAAGAAGAGAGGAGGAAAAACTTCAGTTCTTGCTGCCAGACTTATTCAGATGAGCATCGTACATGGTAATAGATGCTTGAATTCCTATACTATTTGGCACAATTGTGTTCTTAGAGATGACTCTGGCTCTGATTAAGGCATCCTTCAATGTTGTGATGGCCTTAGCATGACCAGTTAACCTAGATTTTAGATTATCTAGAGTTAACTGAGTGTCTAAAATATTATCCATAGAAGTCATTGAGAAGGATTTTTCTTCAAAATCTCTTTGAATCATCCCCTTAAAATTTTGAATCATTTATTCTGCAAAGAGGAATTAATTATCCCTGGAAGTTGGGTTGCAAGGCAGTTCTTCCAATTTATTGAGCAGGCATGTGTCTCTCTTCTCACTAGCATCTCTGGAAGCTTTGAGATCCTCAATTAAATCCTTGAGTACCTGGATCCTAAAAATCAGTGACTCCTTCATCTCAACATAAGATTCCTTGCTGGAGATGACACCGATAAATATCAAGGTGCTTTTCTTCAGATCCTTCATCTCCCTCCATTTGCTAAGATCTTTTTCTGAACTATCAACCTCCTGAGAGATAAGAGAGACAAGGTCATCTAAATCTGTCCTCACCTTTTTCATTTTGTCCATCTTTTTTGCAACCTCTGTAAGCAAGGAAACTCTCTGAGTATGTATCTTTTCAATATAATTTTCCAAAACTTTCCACTTTAAGTAAGTTTTCTCTGCCTTTTGAATGACAAAGTCATCTACGGAGAAGGCCTCTAGAGTTGTTGCTTCAGGGGGAAGAGTGAACCTCCTTATTACTGCCGTCACCTATTCTGTCTTGGCCTTGTAATAATCTTTCATCTCCTTTGCTCGGTCAAATTTTTGGACTATGATGTCTATAGCAGACTGAAGGTCACTTTTTGCACCTTCGTGAGTAACTTTGCCAAGTTTAACATGAGAGATGGAATAGCTGCTCATTTCAAAACCCTCGAGGGTTGCATCTTGTGGAAGCTTAACTATTTTAAAAATAAATTATCCTTTTTTTCTCAACTAATTTTGACAGGATCTTTGGCCTTTTAGAAGCCTTATCTTTCATCAGTGCTATTTTTCCAAAATTGAAGTCATCTGGAGAGATGGCTAACTTCTTTCTTTTGGGTGTGAAAGCTGACGTCCATGGTGGGAGAGAAGTACCTATAGTAGCAATGGTTCCCTCAATTGGCATTATCGTCGCAGCTTCTACACTGCTAGTGGTGACAGTAGTCACAGTTAGAGTAATAGGCAAAACTGTACAGGCCATAGATTATGGCTCTTGTGCAAAACTTTCTCCCAAATTGAAAGGAGATGACAAACTCGAAATGGATCTAGAAGAGCGAGGAGTACCTCCAGAAGCACCCTGAGGATCGCCAAATATAACCCTAGAAGGAGAGGCAGCTCCAGAAGAAGGGACATTAATCAGAGAGAGAGGAGAAGGGGGTGCCACAGGAGACTGAGGCAGAGAAGGAGAGACACTTTTGAGAAGTTGTGCTTCTTCCTGTGAAGGCAGAGGTTTAGTACTTGGCTATCCTGAAGGCTGATCGTATGTCTCCATTAGTTGGGTTGCCTGTGCCTAAGAGCTCTGTTCTACAACTCCTTTAGCCGCTGCTTCCAGCTCTTCAATAGGCTTTGATTGTTTGGAAACAAAGATTATTCTAGGCTTGTGAGGCTTAGATGGGGAAGGAACATCACCTTTGTTTTTGGTTTTCTTTTCTACTTTCTTCGTCATCTCTGCTTGGAATTCAGCCTCGGATCTCGTGATAAATTATTTCAGCATGATCTCTTTGGCTACTAACCAATCATTGGTGTTAGCCAATATCGGTTCAAATCTTTTCCTCAGAGAAGTTAATTCCTTCTGAGACCACTGAATTGGAGGAAGAGGGGACCCAGCAACCTTTTTAGCCAGATACCTGCTATTGAAAATGTTCTCATCATCAACTAGATTAGGGAGAATCTCTGCAAGCCCCAAATATTCAATTTGCTCTAGGATCAGCCTGCAATAGTTCATCTTCCTAATTTTTTCAGCTGTCCTTAGGTCTATCTAGATGTCTTCGATCATGGGCTCATGGAATTGAATTTTTTGCCTGATTTTGTCCTTGACTCCCCTGTAGTCAAATTTATCCCTTCTTTTAAACTATTTTAGGGTGACCATCTGCATCTCTATTTCCATGACTTTGGCTTTAGTTGTTGTTGCAATAGAGTACCTGCCAATTTTGACTAGAAATCTGAAACTTAGCTTTTTCAGCTCCATTTGTCTAGTATGCATGACAACCAGTTGGCAAAGTTCCATTAGAACCAACTTGTCAGAAGGGAACCTGAGGAGCATATAGGGGTAGCCTTGGAAAAAGCCAACCCAAAAATAACAGAAGGTGAGAAATTGAAAGAACATACACCCGTAGTCATTGACGACTGTTCAAGCCTCGTCTGATACTCTGTTTTGCTCAAGCTAAGGGTCGAAGAGGCATAAAAATATGGCAAAGAAAGTGTCATTCACCCTTTTAAAATGGCAGGTTGATCCTTGCATAGTCAGCTGGGGGTAATATAAGTAGACCGAGGTGGTATTTCTATCTTCTTCAGTCATCAAATCTTGGAAGGTTCACATCGAAGTAGCTATGTACACAAGGTACGAAGCCATAAAATTTGGAAGAAGTCTATACCTTAGTTCGCTGCTCGTGGAGGGCATTACTGATTTATACACCTTAAAAGATAACCTACTTAACTTGGAGGATGATCTTGATGAATGGGTACATCCATTCATAGAACTGTGAAGAAGACGGGAGGCCTCGCACTCTACTGAGAAAGGTGATCAAGTCACCAACTTCTTCAATAAAATCGCTCCTTAGAAAGTTTTATGGCCATCTAGATAGACTGGCTCTGGGCATTCTCAGCTACTTGTTATTCATGACTTTCTTTGCCATTTCAAGATCCTTGTCGTATTCCTTCTAGGCTTCTACAAAGTCGATCTTTGTTACTTCAATAGCTGAAGGGCACATGAAGACTTTATCGATGAATTTGAGATCCAACCGAATTATCACATTATCGCTGGCATCTGAGACTGACATTGTCTCTTTATTGTAGAAGTGGGCACATTGGAGGATGAATTTTGCATGATGTGCTGCCACTGGGAAAGCGGTAACCAAGTGGATGTTGCTTTCAACGATCCTCTTTATTCCAGAGCTTGGGTTTGTCGCCTTCATTCGAGCCATGAACTCGGCCATATCTACATGGCCAATTTCAGTGTCCCAGATGTCATCGACATTGGAGGTGACCGAAGTGATTGAGAAGACTCCCTAGTACTTGTACTTCATCGTCTTTGCCTTTTTTGGAGACGCTTTCAGCATTGAAACTGGTCTCCATCATACAGGTGCTGATGAGCAAGAGCCTTCAAAAAGAACTCTAGCCATGATCACATAATTAGGAAAAAGAGAGTGATTTGTGAAATTCGCATATCAATGATCATGGCCAAGGGAGGGCACTTAAAAAGGTCGGGTTGAAAATTGAGGAAGGAAGGGAAAGAAAAGAAAAGATGAAAAATCCTTCAGAGTTAAAAAAATCCAGAGGAAGAATGCATGGGCGGTGAAAATTGCCACCCCTGTAGAAGGAATTGACAAAAAGCAAGGGCGGCAAAATTCATCGCCCATGCAGGATCGGCCTGCACAAGAGGTGAATTTTGCCACCTCTGCAAGTTAGAGAAAGAAAAGTAGGAGTGGCAAAATTTTCTGCCCCTGCAATTTGGGCATGCATAAACAAGGATGGTGCATGAGCGGTGAAAATCACCACCCGTGCACGAATGGGTAACCACGGGTGGCAAATTTTGCCACCTGCAAAGGTGAAGGATGGGGGTTGAGATGTATGGGCGGTGAAAATTACCGCCTGTACGAGTTTGGTGAGAAACTACGGACAGAGGTGAGGGGTGGCGAAAACTATCATCCCAACATGGGAAGAAAGACGGGAAGGCCGACATGGAGGGGGAGGTGGGAGATGGCAAAAATCGCCACCCTCCCAAGAGTAGGCCGACTGGTCAAAACAACAACAAAAACACTCCAATAAATCCAAAAAGAAGAAAAAAAAGCAAAGGAGGAAAGAAAAGATAATAAAAGCTAAAAACAAGACCTACTTAGAAAGTTGTGTGCTACGAGATTAAATCCACCAAAACGTACTTCAACTCATTCATTGGATCGTCCAAATGCAAAAGATAAGAGGAGAGGAGGAAGAATGAGAAGAAATGAGGCCCAAATCAGATTATATAAGGTGAAAAACAATCCCAACAACCCGTCGCGCATGGCAATAAATGTTGTGCATAGAAACCGAGGCATGCATGGGCGGCAAAATTTGCTGCCCTTGCATGTTTGGGTTAGTGCAGATGCAGGGGCGGAAAAATTGCCGCCTTTGCAGGCAAAAATGTAGGGAAGGCAATAATTGCTGCCCTTGCAGGCAAAAATACAGGGGCGGCAAAAATTGTCGCCCTTGCATCTCAAAGGGAAATGCATTGGCGGCAATTTTTGCTGCCCTTGCACAAAAATGGAAGAAAAGACACCAACTCTGAAAGAGGCAGTTTGGAGGAGGGGGGTTTCTTGGTCGCAATGAGATCATAACTACTCTCATGTTCCTGGGCCAAGATGAAAACGAATTAAAAACCCGCCTCAAAAACAAACTTAGAGAGACGAAAGATGAAACAGACAAGTTTCATAGGGGGTTGTTCCCAAAAATAGGCTAAGCTAATTTTAGAAATAACAGTTAGCTCTTGTTGGAAAACTTCTGTTAATCAAATTGATCAATGGGAGTAGAAACCAGTCTCTAAGTGCCTTCATCCAAGCCATTGGGCTACGGAGTCAAGCCAAAAATGAAAGAAAAATAGACAAAACGTAAAAATTGTACATATATACAAATGGACTTATTCAAGCTTTAAGGATTGAATAACTTCAGATGCTGCCCGCTGTGAGGTAGTGTAAATGGTGTTCCATCTTGGTACTCCAGCAAGAAGCTAGCCTCACCATAGAGCTGTCGAATGGTGAATGGGCCTCTCTACAGGGAGTCAAATTTATCGTGCATTCCTTTTGGTTCTCGCCTCTTGTCCCACAACAAGACTTGATCTCTAAATTGAAATTCACAAACTTTAGCTTTTTTATTAAAAAGTGCCTTCACTCGGTTCTGATGCTCCATGATCTGATCCACTACCATGGCTCGTCACTCATTTAGCTCGGTCAGACACATGATTTTTTTTGTCGATTGAGTTTTTGAAGGTTGAGTCTTCGATTGCTTTAGTTAACTTGAGCGCTGGTAGTTCAAGGGTGATGGGGATTTCTGCATTCAATCCATATAGAAGTTGGAAAGGTGACATATCTATAGCCCTTTTGAGTGTTATCTTATCTGCCCATAAAGCATCATACAATGCCTTGTGCCATGTTCTCTGATTGTCGTCCATCAACTTCTTGATAATAGTAACCAGGTTCTTATTACTCGATTTTGCTTGGCCATTTCTCTAAAAGAAATAATTTGAAGTGTGGGATAAAGTAATCCCATAATAAAAACAAAATTGAGTAATTTCATGTGATGAAAAATAGGTCACATTATCTGTCATAATTTTGAGTGGGACCCCAAACTGAGAGATGATATTTTCTTTGAAAAAACTGCATACTACTTCAGACGGAGCGTGCTTGGTTGGGATGGCCTCTACCCACTTATTAAATTAATCCATTGTCATGAGGACATAATCATGTCTGGCACTGGAAGATGGGTTGACTACGCCAATGAAGTCAATACCCCACTACTGAAATGATTTCTTGATTATTACTGGCTTAAGAGGCAATGCAGGCATCTTAGGTTTTTCAATAAATTGTTGACACAATTCGCACCTACACACCCATTTGTAGGCATCTTAGAATAGCGTCGGCCAATAATACCTTGCTTGTAGAATTTTATGTGTTGTCACTAGTGTAGAAAAATGCCCTCCACAGGGTAAATTGTGAAAAGACTCTAAGAGTTTTTCTTATTGCACCTTATCAACACAACAAAGAAATGCTCCGTCCAGGTTTCTCTTGTAAAGACCATTGTCCCACAAAACATAACCAATTGATTTCAATTTAACATTTAGTTTCTCTTTATAAAAAAGATGAGCAAGACACTCACCATATGTCAAAAAATGAGCAATGTCGAAATACCACTCATCGGTGGTTGTAACAAAGAGGACCGTAGACACGCCTTCGATCTCTACTTTTTCATTTTTTGTTTCATCTAGAATGTTATTGGTGATCAACTGGCAAAGACCCTTTCCCTACACAAGCTTGGTAGGTTTGATGTCCAGATCAAACTCTTGAGTCTTGGCAATCCAATTACCTCTCTTTGTACTAGACTCCTGCTGAGTCAAAATAGATTTTACTGTAGTGTCTGGTACAAGAACCTCGGTGTGAGAGTTTGGTTATAAAACCAGAAATGCTTGACCGCTTTGACCACTGCGTATGCATGTTTTTCCATAAGGAAATATTTTAGCTCATGAACTTTGAGTGGACAACTCATGAAAAAGATAAGAGATTCTACACCTTCTTGATTTGGTTAGACTAAAATCGCTGATAGTGTATGTTCGAAAGCATAACTGTATATTTTGAAACTTTTAGTATAATTTGGACAAACCAAGACTGGTGCATGAGTAATTACTTCTTTGATTTCTTTGAACGTTGATTTGCCCTTAGCAGTCCACTTGAATGTAGCATTGTCTTTCATCATGTTGACAATGTGACGAGTTTTCTCAGAAAATTCGAGAATAAATCTTCAAAGAAAATTCACCTTTCTAAAGAAGGAGTGAACTGCAGTCTTGCTGGTAGACAGAGTAAGTTCTTGAATAGACTTGACTCTTTTTGGATCAATTTTAATACCTTCTCGGGACACAATGTGTCCGAGAAGCTTCCCTTTAGTTACTCTGAAGACAGATTTATTTGGGTTTAAAGAAATATGATTCTGACGACAGCGTTCCAGTATCTTTTGTAAATGGTGGACATGCTCAGAATGATGCTTTGAAAACACTATCAGATCATCCAAGTATACTACAATGAATTTTTCTATTTCATCTTTGAAAGTGAGATCCATCGCCCTTTGAAATGTGGCGCTTGCATTTATCAGACCAAAAGGCATTCTTTGATAAGCGAAGATGCCCCAAGGTGTGATGAATGTTGTCTTATACTGATCTATTTTTTTTACTTCGACCTGATTATACCTCAAAAACCATCCAGTATTGATAACATTTCTAAATCTGTTACCATCTGCAGGACTTGATCCATGATAGGAAGAGGGTAGTTATCTTTTAAAGACAACTGATTTAAGTTTCTGAAATCCACACAGATTCGAATCTCGCCATTCTTCTTCCTGATAGGCACTATGTTGGAAATCCATGTTGAGTGATGGATTGAGAAAATTATTCGGGCGTCAAGCATTTTTTGTATCTTAGCTAAAATAGTACCTAAGATTTTTGGGTTATATTGCCTGGACTTTTGCTTGTAAGGTACAGAGTTGGCCTTTAAAAGAATGTCGTGACGAATGTAATTTGGCCTGAGTGATTTCAGATCATCATAGGAATAGGCCAATACATCTATATATTGACGAAGTAAACTAGCAAGCTTAAATCTCTCCTCAGGAGTGCAGCACTTCTCAATGTTTACCATCTTAGGATCTTACTTGGTTCCCAAGTTTATTTGATGAAAATCTTGAGAGTAGTTTGAATCTATACGTTATTTTTTAATAAATCTGTCATGATTATCAAACAACTTCTATAGGAAAATATGGCCTTTAGAAATCTTATTCCCCTTTAGCTATAGGAAATCTTCACATGTATTCGTATTTGACTCAGGAGTTGCTTCACATTCTCAGAGTTCGCTACCGTCAAAATGCAGTTGTTCAAAACTATCTTTTTGCTCCAAGAAGGCAATGATTTGATCATCGTTGTTAAATACTTGTCAATGGCCGGCATTATCAGGTACACTTGGCCGAAAGACCAATTTAATAGTGTACTTATCTCCCTTAAATTTTGGGTGAGGAACTAAGAGAGTAGTAGAGACAGCCAATGCATTCGCTCGATCGTTGAATTCCCTTAGAACGGTGGAGATGTTGAAAGTGTCAAAAAATTTAATTTGATCACAAACCAGATTGCGATAGTGGCGCAACTTTTTATTTTTATCTGATAGAGGTTCCTCACTTGGCAGACTACCAATTCAGCATCCCCTTTAACATAGAGTAACCTAATGCCTTTTTTCTCTGGCAGCCTGTAATCCAAGCAACAAGGATTCGTACTCAGTTGTGTTGTTGGTATTGTTAAACTACAATTTGTAGAACAAAGGAATAATGTCTCTCTGAGGAGATACCAACACAACCCCAGCTCCAGAACCAATAGAAGAGTAGCTGCCATCAAATTTTAAGGTCCATACCTCGTTAGATGCTACTTTTTCTTTAAAAACTCCTTCGTCAAGGGAAAGGGATTCTCCCATGCATTCATTTTGATTTGTCAATTTTCTCGCTGTGTCAGCTAAACACAATCTCAAATTATTACCCGTAAGAGTTTCATCAAATGCCCCATGGATCCCGTCTGTAGATAGGAAGTAGTTTCCCATGCCTGAGGACTCAAATAAAATTTGAGCTTCCGGTGCCGATGATCGGGTAACTACATACTTTGATTCTTTTTCAGGAAGCAACTTCTTCATGATGCCTTGAATTGGGATTTTTTATTCCGACAAGTCCATACTTAGCTCACATCCAACATCTTTGCAAAAATTTTGCCTGAGCAAGATGCTAGAACATCAGCGACTAAAATTGTCATTTTTATCTGCTTTTCTAGAAAAGCTGCGAAAGCAAATTGGGCGTCTTTTATCTGATCGAGGGGAACTTGTTTATTTTCCATAGAAAAACACCTCTCAAAAGTTTTGGTCAAAGTTAAGCCAAGCGAATCCGCCACTTTCGCGAGCATGACATTATCTGAGGCTCCAGAGTCTATAATATAATTACTCAGTTTATAACCATTTATTAGTAGGGAAAAATAGAAAGGTTCTATTTTTGTGGGAGCAACAGGAGGAGTCACAACAAGATTGTTTTGGGCCGGTTTATCTTTAGGAGGATCATGAATGGTCTTTAAAAAATCTTGTCCTGTAGGGACGGCTTTATTTTTTACATATTTTGCTAACTTATCAAATTGTTCTAAGTTAGCTCTCAAATATTCAACCTCTGTCATTTGAATTTTAGTCTTTTTAGCATGATCAATAATATCAAATAATTGAAAAGAATTTGAAACAAAGGAAGAGAGTCCATCATCTAGAGTTTTAGTAGGTGTGGCATTGGTCTGATCAATAGAAGAAGAAGGTATGGGGTGGTTGGAGGTATTTACTTTTTTTTGAATTACTTGATCTTTTGATTGTAGAGGCAATGGAGTCCCTCATTTAGCGATGGAAATCGTTGGTCAGGTTTCTTCCTTTGCCTTTCTTTTGTCAGTCTATGAAGCTGACTAATTTTGAGATCTGGTGAAAATAACGTAGGATCCATCTGAACCCTCCCCTTTACTTCCAGCTTTGTCCTAGTAATCTAGGAAACTGATATTAGAGTCACCAGCTAATTCTTCTTCCTACTCATCGAAGAGATTAGCATCATCTTGTTGGTCCAACTGAGGTTGGAGCGAATCGTCGTGTTCAGCCTCTAGGTAACCAACCACAATATTGGCAGGTGCTGCTTCAATGGCCAATTTTTCTGGAGGGGGAGGCAGGCGATTTGGTTTCCCTTAGTTTCGGGAAGCATTACCCTGATACTGCTAATTTTGGAACATTCTCTTGGGCATATCCAGATAGGTGGGAGCAGGTGTACCTTGGGTTATTTGCCTCTTCAAAGCTATTAGTTCATTTGTCAATTTTTGCACCATAGGATCTGTAGTGCCTGTAAAAGAACTTTCAGTAGATGAAGAGAATCTATTTTTACTAAGGTCTTTTCTGATCTTACCTGCCAAAATAAGATCATCTTCGATCTCAGTAGCCAAATTTTAAGCTAATGTTAAATCCATAGGGCCAACTCGCCTCAATACAAAACTTACTTTGGGAAGCTGCGAGTTGATGAAAAAGCGCTTGAGATTCTCCAGTGTGGGCTGAGCCATAATTAGAATCTGGTTCCTCAACTTGTTGAATTTAGCTATGATATCCATCATGGGTTCCTAGAATTTTTTTTTCATCTATGTTAGCTGTGCTAACAAGGCGTGTGCATCTTCAGTATGTTTAAACATGGATTCAAATTTGGCTTTGAGCATATCCCAATTAGTTACTGACCCGACCTGCAGGTGATAGAACTAATTCGTGACAGCTCCTTGCAGGATTTTTACAAAAAGTCTCACTGCTACATCCTCAAATTTCACACTGATTACACCGCATGCTATGGAAAAAGCGGTAATATGCTCGTCAAGATGAACCTTTCCGTCACCAAAAAACTTAGAATTTTTTTTCTAGAACTATGAGGTAGTTCATGCAATGGTGGAGTCAAGTTAAAAGGACTAAAGGAATTGCCTCATGGACCTTGAGCCATTATGATAGGATGATTAAATGGCGGGATAACAAACCTTGGTGGGGTATTTATAGGTAGGGCATTATTAACAGCAGAAAAAGAAGCTCTACCTTGTGTTGGTGACCTGATAAGGTCAGAAAGAAGACTCCTAGATTGTTGGAGGAAAGGTGGTGGAGAAAACAGATCAAAATTGCTCTGCTGTGCCAACTCAAACACAAGGTCAAAAACACCCTTAGATCTCTGGCTTCTTGTGTAGCATAGAGTTGCCAGATTTTAAATGAAAAGAGACCGAAACTACTTCAAGAAAAAGCTTGAGGCTTCAAAATGCACATTCGTATCACCAGCAGAATCACCAAAAAACTGTTGGGTGAATATTTTGTCGTCAACTAACTGATGACAAAATGGATATATCAACCACAGCATAGAGAGATTTACACCATGAAAAGTGTGGATTTACCAGATCTGAACAAGGTAAATCTCTCCTCTCATCAATGAGAGGTTCCCTATAAATATTTATACACTGTATATATATATATATATATATATATATATATATATATATATATATATATATATATATATATATATAAGCAAAAAATAACACATGGAGTGGTATAATAGCATCTACCTCTCTTTTATCAGAGGTAATATATAAAGAATAAAAGAGGAAAATCCTGGTCTTTAGCTAACAACATTTCTCTACTTTCAAGAATGGTATCAAACGTGAAGCAGAAAATCACCTGAAGTAACAAAGTTCACAAGAAAACTCACGTAAGTACAAAGTCTTCCGTAGCCTCCTTCACCGATCCGAAGCAAACGTAATCGTAGAGTGAAATGAAGCACAAAGTCTTCCCCTGCAACTACAAAAGATAGCAGAATCACAAAGAAAAAAGTAGCTCAAAGTCTCTCTTCTACCTTTCAAAAATGCCCTCAGATAATATTAACACACCCACTTTGCTTATTAAATTAGATAAACAAGATATTATCAAAAAAGAGGACATAAAAATTATTTCTTAAATAACACAGATAATTTCAACACAAAATTTGAAATAAACCTGTTTCTCATTCATTTAATAAAATATGATTTACAAGTTGAACACAAAGTCTCAAAAAAAAATTCAATTTCAGCAGAGTTTTTGCTCTTAATTATCCAAGATCCATTTACAAAAGAGGTCTCCACTATATATAGGGAGAAACTCTCAAAATTTAGAAAATATTAAAATACAAAATATCTTAGTCAAAGATGACTCATCTTTGACTTTGAGATATTTTTCTAAACTTTTTACACGTAATTACATATTACAAAATTGCATGCACTTTTCACAAGACAAAAGTGCATAAGGAAAGAAGAAGAGAGAAGGGGGGAAAACTTCAGTTCTTGCTACCAGATTTCTTCAAATGAACATCGTACATGGTAATAGATGCCTGAATTTTTATACTATCTGGTGCAGCTGTGTTCTTAGAGATGACTCTGGCTCTGATTAAGGTGTCTTTCAATGTTGTGATGGCCTTAGCATGACCAGTTAACCTGAATTTTATATTATCCAGAGTTAACTGAGTGTCTAAAATATTATCCACAAAAGTCATTGAGAAGAATTTTTCTTCAAAATCTCTTTGAATCATCCCCTTGAAATTTTAAATCATTTCTTCTACAGAGAGGAATTGATTATTCTTGGAAGTTAGGTTACAAGGCATTTCTTCCAGTTTATTAAGCAGGCATGTGTTGCTCTTCTCACTAGCATCCCTGGAAGCTTTGAGATCCTCAATTAAATCCTTGAGTACCTGGATCTTGAAAATCAATGACTCCTTGATCTCAACATAAGAGTCCTTGATGGAGATGACATCGATAAATATCAAGGTGCTTTTCTTCAGATCATTCATCTCCCTCTATTTGCTAATATCTTTTTCTGAACTATCAACCTCCTGAGAGATAAGAGAGACAAGGTCATCTAAATCTTCCCTCACCTTTTTCATTTTGTCCATTTTTTTTGCAACCTCTATAAGCAAGAAAACTCCCTGAGTATGCATCTTTTCAATATAATCCTCTAAGACTTTCCCCTTTAAGTAAGTTTTCTCTGCCTTTTGAGTGACAGGGTCATCTACGGAGAAGGCCTCTAGAGTTACTACTTCAGGGGGAAGAGTGAACCTCCTTATTATTGCCATCAGCTGTTCTATCTTGGCCTTGTAATAATCTTTCATCTTCTTTTTTCGGTCGAATTTCTGGACCATGATGTCCATAGCAGACTGAAGGTCACTTTTCGCACCTTTGTGAGTAACTTTGCCAAGTTCAACACGAGAGATGGAATAGCTGCTCATTTCAAAACCCTCGAGGGTTGCATCTTGTAGAGGTTTAGCTATTTTTAAAAATTTATGTCCTTTTTTTCAACTAATTTTGAGAGGATTATTGGCCTTTTAGGAGCTTTAGCTTTCACCGGCACTATTTTGCCAAAATTGAAGTCATCTGGAGAGATCGCTAACTTCTTTCTTTTGGGTGTAAAAGTTGACATCCATGGTGGGAGAGAAGTACCTATCGTAGCAATGGTTCCCTCAGTTGGCGTTATTGTGGTAGCTTCTGCACTGCTAGTGATGACAATAGTCACAATTGGAGTAACAGGTGAAACCATACCAGCGATAAATTTTGGCTCTTGTGTAGAACTTTCTCTCAGATTGAAAGAAGGAGATGATAAACTTGAAATGGATCCAAAAGAGCGAGGAGTACCTCTAGAAGCACCTTGAGGATTGCCAAATATAACCCTAGAAGGAGAGGCAGCTCCAAAAGAAGGCACACTGATCGGAGAGAGAGAAAAAGGGGGTGCCATAGGAGACTGAAGTGGAGAAGGAGAGACGCTTTTGAGTGGTTGTGCTTCTTCCTGTGAAGGCAGAGGTTCAGTGCTTGACTGTCTTAAAGGTTGATCATCTATCTTTATTGGTTGGGCTGCCTGTGCCTGATAGCTCTATTCTGCAACTCCTTTAGCCATCACTTTTGGCTCTTCAGTAGTCTTAATTTTTTTAGAAACAAAGATGATTCTAGGCTTGTGAGGCCTAGATGGGGAAGGAACATCACCTTTGTTCTTAGTTCTATTTTTTCTTTCTTCCTCATCTCTACTTGGAATTCAGCCTCAAATCCCGTGATAAATTCTTTCAGCATGATCCCTTTGGCTACTAACCAATCATTGGTGTTAGCCAATATCGATTCAAATCTTTTTCTCATAGAAGTTAGTTCCTTCTGAGACCACTGAGTTAGAGGAAGAGGGGAGCCAACAACCTTTTTAGCCAGGTACCTGCTATTGATAATGTTTCCATCGTCGGCCAGATTGGGAGGAATCTCTGCAAACCCCAAATATTCAATTTTCTCTAGGGTCAGCGTGCAATAGTCCATCTTCTTGATTTCTTCGGTTGTCCTCAAGTCTATCTAGATGTCTTCGATTATGGGCTCATGGAATTGAGTTTTTCACCTGATTTTGTCTTTGACTCCCCTATATTCAAATTTATCCCTTCTCTTAAACTATTTTAGGGTGACCATCTGCATCTCTATTTCCATGATTTTGGCTTTGGCTGTTGTTGCAATAGAGTACCTACAAATTTTGACTAGAAACTTGAAACTTGGCTTTTTCAGCTCCATTTGTCTAGTATACATGACAACCAGTTGTCGACAAAGTTCTATTAAAATCAACTTGTCAGAAGGGAACATGGAGAGCATATAGGGGTAGTCTTAGAAAAAGCCAATCTGAAGATAGCAGAAAGTGGGAAATTGGAGAAACATACACCCGTAGTCGTTGACGACTGTCCAAGTCTCGTTTGATACTCTCTTCTACTCAAGCTAAGGGTCGAAGAGGCATAAAAATATGGCAAAAAAAGCGTCATTCACCTTTTTGAAATAGTAGATTGATCCTTGGAGAGTCAGTTGGGAGTAATATGAGTAGACCAGGGTGGTCTTTCTATCTCCTTCAATCGTCAAACCTAAAAAGATTCGCATCGAAGTAGCTATATACACAAGGTATGAAGTCATATAGAACTTGAAAGAAGTATGTACTTTAGTTAGCTGCTCGTGGAGGGCGTTACTGATTTGTACACCTTAAAAGATAACCTACTTACCCTGGAGGATGATCTTGATGAATGGGTACATCCATTCATGGAACTATGAAGAAGACGGGAGGCCTCACACTCTTTTGAGAAGGGTGATCAAGTCACTGACTTCTTCAATAAAATCTCTCTTTGAAAAGTTTTGCGGCCATCTAAATAGACTGGTTTTGGGTGTTTTCAGCCACTTGTTATTCATGACTTTCTTTGCCCTTTTAAGATCCTTGTCGTATTTCTTATGGGCTTCTACGAAGTCAATATTCGTTACTTCAGTAACTGGAGGGCACATGAAGACTTTGTCGATGAATTCAAGATCCAGCTGAATTATCACATTACCGCTGGCATCTGAGACTGACCTTGTCTCTTTGTTGTAGAAGCGGGCACATTGGAAGATGAATTCTGCATGATGTTCTGCCATTAGAAAAGTGACAACCAAGTGGATGTTGCTTTGAAAGATCCTCTTTATTTTGGAGCTTGGATTCGTCACCTTCATTCGAGCCACAAACTCAGCCATATCTACGTGGCCAATTTCAGTGTCCTAGATGTCGTCGACATTGGAGGTGATCGAAGTGATTAGGAAGACTCCCTAGTACTTGTACTTCATCATCTTTGCTTTTTTTGGAGATGCTTTCGACATTGAAATTGGTCTCGATCATACAGGTGTTGATGAGCAAGAGCCTTCAGAAAGAACTGTAGCCATGATCACACATTAAAGAAAAAGGGAGCGAGTTGTGAAATTCACATATCAAGTGATCATGGCCAAGGGAGGGCACTTAAAAATGCTGGGTCAGAAATGGAGGAAGGAAGAGAAAGAAAGGAAAAGACAAAAAATCCTTCGGAGTTAGAAAATTTTGGAGAAAGAACGCATGGGCGATGAAAATTACCGCCCCTGTAAAAGGAATTGACAAAAAGCAAGGGCGATGAAATTCGCTGCCCATGCAGGATCAGCCTACACAAGAGGCAAATTTTGTCACCTCTACAAGTCGGGAAAATAAAAGTAGGGGCGGCAAAATTCACCGCCCCTGTAATTTGGGCATGCATCGACAAGGATGGTGCGCTGGCGATAAAAATTGCCACCCGTGCACGAATGGGTAAGCACGTGCGGCAAATTTTGCCACCCGCAAAGGTGAAGGATGGGGGCCGAGATGCATGGGTGGCAAAAATCGCCGCCCTTGTGAGTTTGGTGAGAAACTGCAAAAAGAGGTGAAGGGCGGCGAAAACTGCCATCCCAACATGGAAAGAAAGACGAGAAGGCTGACATGGAGGGGGAGGTGGGAGATGATAAAAATTGCCACCCTCCCAAGAGCAGGTCGATCGGTCAAAATAATAACAAAAACACTCTAATAAAACCAAAAAGAAGAAAAAGAAGCAAAGGAGGCAAAAAAGACAATAAAAGCTAAAAATAAGACCTACCTGAAAAGTCATGCGCGCTACAAGATTAAATCTGTCAAAATGCACTTCAACTCATTCGTCAGATCGCCCAAAATGTAAAAGGCAAGAGGAGAAGAGGAAAAATAAAAAAAATGAGGCCCAAATCAGATTATATGGGGTGAAAAACAACCCCAACAACCCACTGCATGCGGCAATAAATGCCATGCACAAAAATTGAGGCATGCATGGGCGGCAAAATTTACCGCCCTTGCATGTTCGGGTTAGTGCAGATGTAGGGGCGACAAAATTTGCCGCCCTTGCAGGCAAAAATGCAGAGGCAGTAATAATTGCCACCCTTGCAGGCAAAAATGTAGGGGCGGCAAAAATTGTTGCCCTTGCGTCTCAAAAGGAAATGCATTGGCAGCAATTTTTTTCGCCCTTGCACAAAAACAAAAAAAAAGACACTAAATCTGAGTCTTGGCAATCTAATTAGCTCTCTTTATACCGAACTCTTGCTGAGTCAAAATGAATTTTACTGTAGTGTCTGGTACGAGAACCTCAGTGTGAGAGTTCAGGATATAAAACTGGAAATGCTTGACCGCTTTGATCACTGCGTATGCATGCTTTTTCATAAAGAAATATTTTAGCTCATAAACCTTGAGTGGACAACTCATGAAAGAGATAAGAGATTCTACACCTTCTTTATTTGGTTAGACTAAAATAGCCGATAGTGTATGCTCGGAAGCATAACTGTATATTTTAAAACTTTTTATATAATCTGGACAAACCAAGACTGGTGCGCGAGCAATTACTTCTTTGATTTCTTTGAACGCTGATTTGCCCTCAGCAGTCCACCTGAATGTAGTATTTTCTTTCATCATGTTGACAATGTGGCAGGTTTTTGTAGCAAACTTGGGAATGAATCTCTGAAGAAAATTCACCTTTCCAAAGGAGTGAACTGCGGTCTTGTTGGTAGGCAGATTAAGTTCCTAGATGGACTTGACTCTCTCTATATCAATTTTAATACCTTCTCAGGACACAATGTGTCTAAGAAGCTTCCATTCAGTGATTTCGAAGATAGATTTCTTTAGATTTAAATAAATATCGTTCTGACGACAGCGTTTCAGTATCTTTTGTAAATGGTGGACATGCTCAAAACGATGCTTTGAAAACACTATCAGATCATCCAAGTATACTACAATGAATTTTCTCATTTCATCTTTGAAAGCGAGATCCATCGCCCTTTGAAATGTGGCACCTGTATTTATCAGACCAAAAGGAACTCTTTGATAAGCGAAGGTGCCCCAAGGTGTGATGAATGTTATCTTATACTGATCTGCTTTTCTGACTTCGACCTGATTGTACCCCGAAAAACCATCCAATATTGATAACATTTTTGAACCTATTACCATATGCAAGACTTGATCCATGATAGGAAGAGGGTAGTTATCTTTTAAAGACAATTGACTTAAGTTTATGAAATCCACGCAAATTTGAATCTCACCATTCTTCTTCCTAACAGGCACTATGTTGGCAATCCATGTTGAGTGATGGATTGGGAAAATTATCTGGGTGTCAAGCATTTTTTGTATCTCAGCTAAAATAGTACCTAAGATTTTTGGGTTATATTGCCTGGACTTTTACTTGTAAGGTACAAAGTTGGCCTTCAAAGGAATGTCATGACGAATGTCATTTGGCCTGAGTGATTTCAGATCATCATAGGAATAGGCCAATACATCTATATATTGACGAAGTAAACTAGCAAGCTTAAATCTCTCCTTCGGAGTGCAACACTTCCCAATGTTTACCATATTAGGATCTTGCTTGGTTTCCAAGTTTATTTGATCAAAATTTTGAGAGGAGTTTGAATCTGTACGCTGTTGTTTAATAAACTTGTCATGGTTATCAAATAATTTCTCTAGGGAAACCAGGCCTTTGGAAATCTTATTCCCCTTTAGCTGTAGGAAATCCTCACCTGTATTCGTATTTGACTCAGGAGTTGCTTCACATTCTCGAAGTTCGCTACCTTCAAAATGTAATTGTTCAAAACTATCCTTTTGCTCTAAGAAGGCGATGATTTGATCATCATTGTTAAATACTTGCCAATGGCTGGTATTATTAGGTACACTTGGCTGAAAGATCAGTTCAATAGTGTACTTATCTCCCTTAAAGTCTAGGTGTGGGTTTGGTGAGAAATCACAGACAGAGTTGAGGGGCGGCGAAAACTGCCGTCCCAACACGGGAAGAAAGATGGGAAGGCCGACGTTGAGGGGGAGGTGAGAGACGGAAAAAATCGCCACCCTCCCAGGAGTAGGCCAACCGGTCAAAACAACAACAAAAACACTCCAATAAAACTAAAAATAAGAAAAATAAGCAAATAAAGAGGAAAGAAAAGACAATAAAAGTTAAAAACAAGACCTACTTGGAAAGCCGTGTGCGCTACGAGATTAAATCTGCCAAAATGCACTTCAACTCATTCGTCAGATCGGCTAGTGCAAAATGCAGGAGAGGAGGAAGAATGAGAAGAAATGAGGCCTAAATCAGATTATATGGGGTGAAAAACAACCCCAACAACCCACCGCGTGTGGCAATAAATGTCACGCATGAAAATCGAGTCATGCATGGGCAGCAAAATTTGCCGCCCTTGCATGTTCAGGTTAGTGCAGATGCAGGGGTGGCAAAAATTGCCACCCTTGTAGGCAAAAATACAAGGGCAACAATAATTGCCGCCCTTGCAGGCAAAAATGCAGGGGCAAAAAAATTGCCGCCCTTACATCTCGAAGGGAAATGCATTTGTGGCAATTTTTTCCGCCCTTGCACAAAAATAGAAGAAAAGACACCAACTCTGAAAGAGGCAGTTGGGAGGAGGGGGGTTCTTGGTCGCAACGAGATCGTAACTACTCTCATGTTCCTATGCTAAGATGAGAATGAATTAGAAACCCGCCTCAAAAACAAACTTAGAGAGACGAAATAGACAAGTTTTGTAGGGGGTTGTTCCCAAAAATGGGTTAAGCTGATTTTGAAAACAACAAGTCTTATGAGATAAATCTCTCCTCTCAGCAAGGGGAGGTTCCCTAAAAACTAATCTAACCTAAATATTAACTTAGGGGTGAGATCATACCATCCATTCCTCTTTTTTCAGAAATGATGTCTACAAAGTAAGAAAAAATTTCACGATAAAAATTGAATTCACAAGAAACCTACGAGAGTACAAAGCCTATCATTGCTTCTCTTATTGATTTATAACTTAGATCACAGTAGAATGAGGTGCATCTCAAAGTCTCCACTGAAAATTACAACAAAGTATATGATCACAAAAGATAAAAGTAGTTCAAAGCCTTTCCAATAGCCTTTGTTCTAAGACACTAAAATACAAACTAAAGACAATTATAGTAGCACAAAGTCTTCATAATCAACTTCAAAACATTTTCCAAATTATTTTCACTCACTCTGTTTATTTAATCAAATCGATAAAATTGTATTAGGAAAAGGACGTAAGAATAATTTCCTACACAACACAAGTTATTCTAATACAAAGTTTGAAAAGTCACTTGCTTTCTCATTCACTTGATAAAATTTGATTTACAATCTGAGCTCAAAGTCTCAAAAGGCATTTAAATTTGAGTAGAATTTTTGTTTCCAATAACTAAAAAGATATATTTACAATAGAGGCCCTCTTTATTTATAGGGAGAGGCCTTGAAGATTTTTTAGAAACGACCTAATTACTTTGATCAAGTCAAAGATAAAAGTCCTTTTTGACTTAAGACTCCTATATTTTTACATGTAATTACATGTGAAAAAAGTACATGCAAAAATCTTCAAAGCGGTTACAAAAGTATATTTGAAAAGTAGAAATTAAACCAAGAAAGAACTGTTTCAATTTGTATCCCCAATTTTATTCATATGAGCATTGTACATAGTGATAGATGTTTGCATCCCGATATTGTCAAGAGTAAAAGTGTTCTTGAAAATCATCTAGCTCTGACTATGACATCTCTCACTACTATAACTGATTTTGCATGACTAGTTAACCTAGTTTTTGGATTATCAATAGTTAACTGATTATTTAGAATATTATCCATAGAAGCTACTGAAAATGCCTTATCTTCAAATTCTTTTTGGAACATACCTCCAAATTCTTGAATCATTTCTTCTGCTGAAAGGAATTGATTGTCTTGTGATGTAAGTTTGTAAGATAGCTCCTCCAATTTATGCAAAAGACTGATATCATTTTGTTCACTGAGGTCCCTTGAAGATTTAAGGTCACTGATCAACTCTTTAAGCACCTGACTCCTATATGTTAATGCCTCTTTAGTTTCAGTGTAAGAGTCTCTATTAGTAATGACATCGATTGATATCAGAATGCTTATTTTTAGTTTCTTCATATCTATCCATTTGTCAAGATACTTTTCTATGCTTTCAATATCTTGAGAAATAATATTAATGAGATCATCTAGTTCTACTCTCTTTTTTCATTTTATCTGTCTTCTTAGATAACTCTATGAGCAAGGAAACTCTTTATGCATGCATCTTGTCCAAGTACTCTTCAAGTACTTTTCCTTTGAGATAGGTCTTTTTCACTTTCTAAATCACGAGGTCTTTTATGGAAATGGCCTCAAGAGTTATTGTTTCTAGAGTGAAAGTAATTCTCCTTACCATTGCAGTCAATTGTTCCACCATTGCTTTATAATGATCCTTCATTTCTTTCTCTCTATCAAATTTTTGAATCAAGATATCCATGGCTAACTGCATATCACTCTTGGCACTCTCATGAGTTCTCTTACCTAATTCAACTCTAGAGATAGAGTAATCACTTACATCAAAAATTTTGATGGTTGCATCATGTGGAGGTCTTGCAATTTCTAAAAATTTGTGTCCCTTGTACCTAATCATTTTTAAAAGAATCTTTAGCTTCTTTGGAGCCTTGACTTTTAGTGGCACCATTTTATTGAAATCAAATTCATCTAGAGAGATGGCTTATTTTTTTATTTTGGGTGTATAAGATGATAACCATGGTGGGAGCATGGAAGCACTTACATTAGGATCAATATCCATTGTTGGCATTACTGGAGTTTCACTTGCATCAATAGTGAAAATAATGGGTAGAGTATCAGTAAAAATTGCACCTTTTATTGAGTGATCAAAAGCAAAACTATCTTCAACATCAAAATATGGAGATGAAAATTTGGGAATTGATCCTGAGGAATGAAGAATATCTTCAAAAGTGCCTTGAGGGTTGTCAAAAATTATTTTGAAAGGAGAGGGTGATCCAGAAGAGGGAACACTAATCGAAGAAAAAGGTGAAGGGGTTACAACAAGTGTACCAAATGGGGAAGAAAAAATTCTTATTTCTCACTGCACATTCTCTTGTGGAGACAAAGTTTTCTTCTATTGTTGATCTATGGGCCTATCATCGGTCTCCATCTATTCCATCACTGGTTCTTTAATGCTTTGTTTCTCAACTTTCATATCTGTTATTTTTGGATCTTTTTCTATAACTTTCAACTTCTTCGTCACAAATATGATCTTAGGCTTATGTGGCTTGGAAGAAGAAGGGACATCACTTTTATTCTTCATTCTATTTTTTTATTTTCTTCTTGTTTCCTCCTAAAATTTATCTTCTAAACCTATGATGAATTCCTTCAAAGTAATTTCTTTATTTGCTAACCAATTATTGGTGTTTGCCAATATAGGTTCAAATCTTTTTCTCAAGGAAGTCAGCACTTTTTATGACCATTAGATTAGAAGAAGAGGGGCATTGGCAATCTATTCAGTATTGTATTTATCATTAATCAAATATCCATCATCCACTAAATTCTTAGGGATATCAACAAGTCCTAGATATTCAATCTGCTCAATAGATAACCTACTATAGTCCATTTTTTTGATATCTTCAGCTGTTCTCAAATCTACCCAAACATTTTCAATCATAGGTTCATGAAATTGGGTTTTTCTCCTGATTATATCCTTCACACCTCTATAATCAAAATTTGGTCTTATTTTGAATTGCTTTAAGGTCACGAGTTGCATTTCAGTTTTCATGGCTCTAGCCTTTCTAGTGGTTAACACTGAAAACCTACCAAATTCAACCGAGAATCTGAAAATAGGCTTCTTGAGTTCCATTTATTTATTATGCATGATAATCATTTTTTTGCATAGTTTCATTAAGACCAATTTATCTGAGGAGAATCTTGGAAGCATATAAGGATGACCTTGGAAAAATCCAACCCTTAGGTATGAGAAAGAAGAAAATTGTAAGAACATACATCCAAAATCATTCATGACTATTTAGGCCTCATCTGACACTCTTCTTTGTTCTAATTAAGGATCAAAAAGGCATTAATATACTTTAAATAAAGCATCATTTACTCTCTTGAAATGATGAATATAACTCTTCAATGTTAACTAAGAGTAGTATTGATACACTGGGGTTACTCTCCTATCTCTTTCTGATGTCAAACTTGGAAAGATTCTCATTGAAGTTGTAATATAGACCAGGTAAGAAGTCATGTAGAATTTGAAGGTAGTGGATACCTTCATCAATTATTTGTGTAAAGTGTTACTGACTTGTTCTCCCCAAAAGATGGCTTTTGCTTTGAAGAATTATCTTGATGAAGGGATACATCTATTCATAAACTGTGAGGAAGAAGGTAAACCTCTTACCCTCATAAGAAGAGTGATCAAATCACTAACTTCTTCTATAAAGTCACTTCTTAGAAAACTCCATGGCCATCTTGACAAATTTCCCCTTGGAGTCTTGAGTCATTTATTGTTGATTACCTTCTTCAATTTTTGAAGATATTTATCATATTCTCTTTGTGCTTCAACAAAATCAAGCTTTATAACTTCGATAGTAGGAGGGCACATGAACACTTTATCAATGAACTCAGGATCCAGTCAAATTATCACATTACTACCAGCGTCTAACACCGCTCTGGTATCTTTATTTTAGAACTGAGCACACTGGGGAACAAATTATATTTTGTGAGCCACTACAGAGAAAGAAGATACCAAATGAATATCACTGTCAATTATCTTCTTCATTTCGTGGCTAGAATTGCTTGAATTAGTTATTTTCATAAACTCGGCCATATCCACATCATCGATCTCTATATCTCTAATGTTGTCAACATTAGAAGTAACCGAGGTGATTGGAAAAACACCTTGAAATTTGTACTTCATTGCCTTCGACTTTTTTAGAGAAATCTCAATCATCTGAAAAAGCTTTTACCAAAAAGATGTCGATGAAGAAGGATCCACAAGAGAAACTACAACAAAAGTCATGATCATGCAATTAGGGAAAATATTGGTAATCTAGAAAAACTACATGTTGATGATCATGACCATAGGGATGCGCCTAAAAGGGCTAAAGTGTGAGCAGGTTGAAAAATCAAGAAAATGTGGACTCGAAAAAGCAAAATTAAAAATTTCCCAGAGTTAGAAAATTTGAGGGAATGTTTGTATGGGCAGCAAAAATCATCACCCTTGCATGTGGGGGGGTATTTACCTTTTGTCTTGATGGCAAAAATCACCACCCTTATAGGGAGGGGAAAGATTCATATGCAAGGGCAACGATTTTTGCCACCCTTGCATGTCGAGTTTATGTATGGGGTGGCAAAAAATGTGGCCCTTGCATAAAACAAGGATTTTAAGTTTTAGTAAGGGCAAAAAAATTTAGCTCGATTGCACAGAGGCATGCATCATCGATGAATTTGAACCATCATTATATTGGTCATATGTAAGTGGTTTTTAACTAGATTTGATGCAGGTAAAACCTAGGCCAGGTCAAAACATCAACTCAGTATGCAAGATAAATTAAGGCATGGAAAGAGGGTTGATGGATCAAGCCGCTAGCTAGGCCTACTAGGGTAAGGCAATAAAATAAGGGAGGAATAACAAAAAACCAAAATAAAAAGAAAATAAAAGGTCAAAGGAAAAGAAAACCTAAAAAAAAGTAAAAATCTAGAAGCAAAAAGACTAAAAAAGCAAAACTTACTCGACAATTTTGAAATCCTAAGCTCAAAATTGAAAAATTGATAATCCTACTCATTTTCACAGTCGAATGATTACAAAGAGTCTTTCAAAATTAAAAATAATTAAAATGACTAACAAATGGAATTTAAATGCCCCAAACTAAGTTCTAACCACTCGGCTCATGCGACCATAAATGATGTGCAAAAATTGAGATCACCCAAGAAATCTACTTGGGCGATAAAAATTGTCGCCCTTGCATGTAAAAGGGGAAGTTATGTATTAGTGATAAAAATTTCCACCCATGCACGAGAAAGGGGATGCATTGGCGGTGAAAATCACCACCCATGCATGAAGAGAGGAAAAGAAAAATGCAAGGGTGGTGAAAATCACTACCAATGCATGGGAAAAGAAAAAACTTACAAAAGAGAGAAAAATTTCTGCTATTGCATAAAAAGAATGAAAACATACAAAAGTGGTGAATTTAGCCACTCTTGCATGGAAGAACAAAAATTGTCTAAAACCTTAAAAATTATCAAAATCTGACATTCTGATCAGATTAAGACTACAACAGGGTTCATATTTTTTGAGAAATAGTGACAAGGGAGTGTTGTAAACTTTACCCAGATGTCAATCAACTATGTTGAAGATCAAGATAATCTTGTCTCAAATGACGAACTTAGAGTATAAATTATGAAATGGACAAGTTTCATAAGGGTTGTCTATAAAAACAAGCATAGTTGATTTTAGAAACAACAGCTAGCTCCAGCTAGGAAACTTCCATCGATTAAACTTTGAAATGATCGAAGGGAGTAGAATCCAGTCTCTAAGTGCCTTCATCTATGCCATTGGGCCATGGAGTCAAGCTACTAAAAATCAAAAGACAAAAAACTAAACAAAAAGATAAATAAAAACATAAAACTATATAAATATACAAATGAACTTATTTGATATTTTAAGGATTGAAGTATTTCAGATGTTGTCCACTGTGAGGCAGTGAGAATGGTGTTCCATCTTGATATTCTAGAAAGAAACTATTTTCACCATAGAATTGATGAAAGGTGAATGGACCTCTCCACAAGGAATCAAATTTTCCATGCATTCCTTTTAGTTCTCTTCTCTTGTCCCACAACAAGACTTGATCTCTAATCTAAAACTCATAAATCCTTATTTTTTTGTCAAAAAGTTTCTTTACCTGATTTTGATGTGCAAAAATACGGTCCACTACCATAGTTCATTGTTCTTCTAGTTTAGTTAAGTACATGATCCTTTTATCAATAAAATTTTCAAAAGTTTGATCTTTCACTGCCCTTGCCAACTTCAGTGCTGGTAGTTCCAAGGTAATTGGTATCTCTGCATTCAAACCATATAGAAGTTAAAATGGTGACATATCTATTGCCCTTTTAGGCATAATTTCATTTTCCCATAAAGCATCGAACAATGCTTTATGCCAAGTTCTCTAATTGTCATGTACCAATTTTTTGATAATAGTAACCAAATTCTTGTTGCTTGATTCTGCTTGACCATTTCCTTACAGATAATAGTTTGAGGAGTGGGAGAAAATAATTTCATGATTGTAGCAAAATTCAGTAATCTCATGAGAAGAAAAACAAGTAGCATTATCTACTATAATCTTGATTGGAACTCTAAATCGAGAAATAATATTTTTCTTAATGAAATTACATACCACTTCTGAAGTAGCATGTTTAACTGAAATGGCTTCCACCCACTTCGTAAAATAGTCTATTGCGGTGAGAACATAGCCATGTCCAACACTTGAGGATAGGTTCATGGCACCAATGAAGATACCCCATTACTGAAAATGTTCTTTAATCACCACTGGCTTGAGAGGTAATGCGGCCAACTTGGGTTTCCCAACAAACTATTGACATAATTCACACCTACGTACCCAATTGTACGCATCTTGAAATAGTGTAGGCCAATAGTATCTAGCTCATAGAATTTTGAGAGCCATCACAGGTGTAGAAAAATGTCTTTCACAAGTTAAATTGTGGAAAGATTCCAAAACTTTACTTTGTTGCACTTTATTCATGCAATGAAAAAATACTCCATCAAGGCTTCTTTTGTACAAACTATTGTCCCATAGGATGTAGTTAGCATCTTTTAACTTAATATTTCTTTTCTTTTAATAAGACAGATGGGTAAAACACTCACCATAAGTAAGAAAATGAGTGATATTATAATATCACTCATCAGTAGTAGCGATAAAAAAAACTATTGGCATGTCTTCAGCTTCTATTTCTTCATATTCTATTTCTTTTGGTATATTATCAGCAATCAATTGACAAAGACCTATTCCCTAAACAAGCTTAATAGGTTTGATATCAAGATCAAACTCTTGAGTTTTATCAATCTAATTTCCCCTTTTAGTACCGAACTCTTGTTGAGTTAAAATAGACTTTACTGTTGTATCAGGCACCCAAAATAGTATGTGAATTCAGAAAATAGAATCAAAAATGTTTTACCGCCTTAACCATGACATAAGCATGCTTCTCCATGTTTGAATATTTCAATTCATGAGCTTTGAGAAGAAAACTCATAAATGATATGGGAGATTCCACACCTTTCATGTTTTGTTGAACTAAAATCGCTGAAAGTGTATGTTCAGAAGCATAGTCGTATATTATGAAATCTTCGGTATAGTCTAGGCAAACTAGGATTGGAGCATGAACAATAGCTTTCTTAATATTTTCAAATGTTACTTTACCTTATGCAGTCCAATAGAAAGTAGCATTGCCCTTCATTATGTCAACAATGTGGTGAGTTTTCTCTATAAATTTAGGAATGAATCTTCACAAAAAGTTCACCTTTCTAAAGAAGGAGTGAACTGCAGTCTTACTAGCAGGTAGAGTAAGATTTTAAATAGATTTGATTCTTTTTTATTCAATTTTTTTACTTTCTCGAGATACAATGTGATCGAGAAGTCTACCTTCTGTAACCTCAAAAATTGACTTCTTAGGAT
This sequence comes from Torreya grandis, assembly GCA_037957365.1. Lineage (NCBI taxonomy): Eukaryota > Viridiplantae > Streptophyta > Pinopsida > Cupressales > Taxaceae > Torreya > Torreya grandis. The sequence goes on from JARHVA010002649.1 coordinate 1,135,747, forward strand.
TGAGAGATACCATTTTGCTGACAGCATTCCAGCACTTGTAAATAATGCACATGATGAAGATGATGCTTGGAGAAAATAGTTAAATTATCAATATACACTACAATAAACTTCTTTATTTCATCTTTAAAGGCAAGGTCCATTGCTCTCTAGAATATGGCACCAACATTGATCAGACTAAAAGGCATTCTATGATATGCAAATGTGTTCCAAGGTGTAGTAAAAGTGGTTTTATATTGATCTGCTTCATTGAATTCTACTTAATTATACCTATAAAAACCATCTAACATTGATAATATTTTTGAGCCAGTCACTATTTGCAATACTTGATCCATGATGGGTAGGGGGTAGCTATCCTTTATAGAAGATTGATTGAGATTCCTGAAATCAACACAAATGCAAATTTTTCCATTCTTTTTTCTTACATGGACTATGTTCGTGATCCAAGTGGAATGATGAATTGGAAAAATTATTCTTGCATTCAACATCTTCTAAATCTCAGAAAAGATAGTACCTGATATTTTAAGATTGTATTGTCTTTATTTCTACTTGTGAGGCAGTGACCTAGCTTTATGAAAAATTTTATGTTGAATTTCTTTAGATCTGAAGGATTTTAAATCATCATAAGAATATGCTAAAACATCAATATAATGATGGAGAAGAGTAATGAATTTGAACTTTTAATGAGTGGTACAGCATTTCCCAATGTTGACCATTTTGGGATCTACTTCTGAACTCAAATTCACTTGATCAAACTCCATAGCAGAACTTGAATCCATTTGTAGATGCTGCTTGATATATCTATCATGCCTATCAAATAGCTTTTTAATAGAAACCAAACCTTTTGGAATTTTGTTCCCTTTTAATTGAAGAAACTCTCACCAGTTTATGAGTCTATTTCAGGAACTAATTTCCATGGTAGATATTCACTACCTTTAAAATAGAGCTCCTCAAAGCTATCCATCTTTTCAAGAAAAGCAATAATTTGATTATCACCATGAAATAGCTACCAATAGTCAACATTATCAAGTACACTTGGTCAAAAAACTAACTTAATATTGTACTTGTTCCCTTTAAAATCTTTATGAGGAATTATGAGAGTTGCGGAGACAGCTAATGAATCTACATGATTATTAAACTCTCTTGGCACTGTAGAAATATTGAAAGCATCACAACTTTCAATGCAATCCTATACAAGATTATGATAATGTCACAATCTTTCATTTTTAGTTTGATACAGATTCTTTACTTGATAAACCATCAATTCAACATCTCCTCGGGCATGAAGAATCTTAACACCTCTAGCATGAGTAGCTTTCAATCCAAGCAATAATGATTCATATTCGGCAGTGTTGTTGGTATTATTGAATTGAAAATTATTTGAGTAAGGAAAAATATCTCCTTGTAGAGATATCAAAATAATTCTAGCTCTATAACTGGTAGAGGAGCAGCTGCCATCAAACTCTAAAATCTAAACCTCATTAGAACTTGATCTTCTTAAAGATTCTTCTTCATCAGTGAGTCCTTTTCACCTAAATTTTTCTCTAAAACATCTTCTAATTTTTTGTCTAAATTATCACATAATAAAATTTTATCTGATAAATTAAAAACAACTTCAGTGGACAGAAAATAATTACCCATTTCCAAGGATTTAAATAAAATTTGAGCTTCAGGGTTTGACGTTTGGGTAACAATATATTTTGACTCTTTTTCAGGAAGCAACTTTTGCATGACACCTTTAACATATATCCTTTCTTCAGATAGATCTATGTTCAACTCTCTACCTACATCTTCACAAAAATTACGTCCGAACAAAATGCCATAAGAAGCTAGAACATTAGCCACTAAGACTGCTATCTTAATCCTTTTATCTAGAAAAGCTGCAAATGTAAATTAGGCATATTTGATTTGACCTAAAAGTGGTACTTGTTTATTTTTCATAGAGAAATATCTCTTAAAAGTCTTAGTTAAGGTAAGGCCAAGAGAATATGCTACCTTAGTCGATATAACATTATCAGAGGCTCTAGAGTCTATTATACAATTGTTCAACTTATGGCCATTTATCAATAGAGAAACAGAGAAAGGTTTTATTTTTTGAGAAGTAGCAAGAGGAGTAGTGACAAGATTATTTTGTGTGGATTTGTTCTTTGGTAGATCTTGGGTCACTTTTGAAAAAATTTGTCCAACAGTGATGACTTTGTTTTTGATGTATTCAACTAACCTATCAAACTATTCAAGATTAGCTTGTAAGCACTCAACTTCAGAAATTTGGATCTTGGTCTTCTTAGCATGATCAATTATGTCAAATAACTAGAATGAACTAGAAACAGAGGAAGGAAGTCTATCATTCTAATTTTTATTTGATGTGGTACTGGTCTGGGAAATAAAAGTATGAGGTACATGATTGTTTAAGGTACTTTTTTTTTAAGAAAAGAGGGTAAAAACTTTATTAATCCAAGAGAGAAGTACAAAACATAAAAGCAACAAATTGCCCAAACGAGGCAAGAAACCACAAACTAGAAATCAAGTAGTGGTCATGCAACATCTCAAATCCAATATGACCAAATCCACCAAATCCTGAGCAAGATCCCCACGTAAAATGTCCCAATCATCCACTAGCCAAGTCCCATTCTTCTCAGAAGCCCATTTGGCCAACCCATCAGCCACCTTATTCCATTCGTGAGGGATATGAGAGAAGGTGATAGAAACAAATAAATCTCCAACACTAGTGATTTGCTTATCCACCACCGCAAGTTGCCAACTAACATCATCAAACTACCTTCTATTTATCAAGTCTATCACCACCTGAGAATATGACTCACAGATAATCTTATTCTAGCCAAGGGCATATGCCTTCTTCAAAGCTAACAAAATAGCCAAGGCCTCCATAAGATTATTAGAGTGCAGCCCCTTATACTCTGAGAAGAAAAACACAACCACCCCATAAATGTCTCTACCCACCCCACCAATACCAGCATACCCAGGGTTGCCCCTTGCAGACCCATCAGTATTGATTTTTAAGACTCCAGTGGGAGGGGGTAACCAGTGCCCTTCCCTATAAACCTTCCTTCTAGAACACCTGCTCTACCCATTCATGGGCCTTCCAGGACCCCCAACTAGAATCCCTAGATTATGAGTTATTCAAATATCCCCAAGATCCATCGGAGCTGACAGATCACATTTAGCATACAATGTCTCCTGTAAAGCCCCAAGAATGTGAGACCACACTTGACCCACTAGCAACTTCTTATCTAAAAAGACCCTGCAGTTGCGCTCCAACCAGATATGCCATATAATCAGACTAGGGCCAATTGGCCAAGCTATGTGCAGAAATGAAGTCCTCACTGGAATAGGCCCAAAATTCTACCAAAAATGCTCCAGAGAAGAAGGGTGCCTGCACTACCAACTCCAAGCTCCCCGCCAAAAATGCCAAATAGTCTGAGCAAAAGGGCACTGGAAGAAAATATATGAAATCATCTCAACATCTTCTCGACATAATAAGCATAAGGAAGGGCCTTGAAAGCCATGCTTACAGAGGTTATCCCAAGTCAAACACCTACCATAGACCACTAGCCAAGAAAATAAATTGCATTTTGTCCAAGAGAATTTATTCCAAATATTTTTCCACCAAGGAACCTCAACACTGCCCCAAGCCTGTCTGTCCAAAACCTGATACCCTGAGGCAATAGTGAACTTCCCTTTTGGATCTGGAACCCAAGCCAGCACATCCCACTTTGGGAGAGAACAATAGACTCTATCAGCCAAAATGGAGGCCAACTCCCTTCTATCCTCCAAAGATCCACCCATGGGCCAATCCTGCATATCCTTCCACTGATAAACAATAGTCTGTCCCAAAGCCTGAGGGGCTTTGAAATCCATCACTCTGCTCCAACCAGCCTGAACAAAAATCTTACATAGGTCCCCCAAGTGAGGGTGTGAGGAGAGGATAGGCAGGAAGACATCCTAGGAGTCATGCTAAAAAAGAGCATCAGAGCCTCTATTGCAAATCCAAAATAGGCCTTGTTTAACCAGCGCCGCCCCCCTCTTGAGAGTGTCCCAGATCATAGAACCTTTCCCCGAAAGGCTAAAATGAGGCACCTCAGTGTCCTCCACCTCACCAAGGTATTTGAAGGTAAGGACCCTGGCCCAATACTGATGCTGATATGAACACCATCTCTAATATAGCTTAGCAGCCAAATCTTGACCATTCCAATCAGTCCTACACAAACCCAGACCACCATCCTTCTTTGGCTAACAAACAATTTCCCACTTAATTAAGCTCCACTTCTTCGAAAGGAGATGCCTAAACCAAAAAAACTGTCGACAGAGGCCCTCAAAATCTTTGATAAAACTTGAGGGAGCTATCAACACAAAGCACTTGTATATAGGAAGGGCCTGAACCACGAACTTTAATAGAGTAACTCTCCCAGTTGTAGATAACCATCTGTAGGTCCAGTGACAAACCAGCCTACGAAATTTATCCATCACATCCTACCAAAAACACCAGGGAAGTGGGCGCACATCTAAAGGGATGCCAAGGTATATAAAGGGAAGTTTCCCTATTTGAAACCTTAAGATCTTGGCAATACACTATTGAATAAGCCTGGGGGTATTAAAGAAATAAATATAACACTTACTTTCATTAATGCTTTGACCTAAGGTGGCCAGGTAACAATCTAAAATTTGACGCAAAGCAACTACTTCAGCCACCTTAGTGACACCCATCATAGCTGTATCATCCACAAACTGCAAATGTGTTTGAGGAGGAAGAGAATTGCTCCATTTCCAACCCTGAAAGAGCCCATCCCTAACACTAGACTTAATGAATCTCCCTAAGCCTTTAGCCATCAAGATGAACAAATATGGGGATAAGGGGTCCCCTTGTCGAAGGCCTCTAGAGGCACCAAAAAGATCTGAAGACTCCCCATTTATGAGGATAGAAAATGAAGAAGTCCTCACACAACTCATGACCCAATCAATCCACTCACAACTAAACCTAAAGGCACTAAGAATTTTGATCAAAAAGCCCCAGTTAACTCTATCATAAGCTTTATCCATATCCAACTTTATAAACATAGCCTTTTCCTTAGAAGAGGCCATAGAGTGAATAGTCTCAGCCGCAATAACTACTCCGTCCAAAATCTGTCTACCTACAACAAAGCCCCCTTGTTCCTCTATAATCAACTTATCCAGACATGGCTTCAAATGTTTAGCAATTAGCTTTGTAATGATTTTATACACCACATTACACAGAGTAATCGGTCGAAAAAGATCTAGTGAATCAACACCCTCGCATTTTGGTATAAGAGCAAGAAACATGGCACTCATGGCTCACAACAATTACTTATTCCTAAAAGACTCCTGCACCACCTCCAAAAGATCAAGGTTGATGACTTCCCAAAATTCCTGAAAGAACTCAGCCAGGAAGCCATCATGGCCAGGAGCCTTTCCTTTTTTAAATTAAAACACCACATCCTCTAACTCCCTCAAAGAAATAGTTTTAAGAAGAGAAGCATTCATATCCATAGTCACTAGAGAGGGAATACAAGCCACGATAGAGGCTTCCTCCTCATGAGCAGACAGGGTATCTTAAAAAAAAAGAGCAGAGAAAAAATGAACTGCTTCACTAGAGATCCCTGAAGAGGAAGAAAAAATAGAGCCCTCAGGAGAGCAGAGAGAAGAGATAAAATTACCTTATTTGCATGCCTTCACCGATTTATGGAAGAGGGAGGTGTTCCTATCCCCTTCCTGAAGCCAATCAACACAGGCCTTTTGTTTCCAAAAAATTTCCTCGCGGAGCTCCCATTCCTCAAGGTCTTTCACCACACTGGCCTCAAGTCTACTTATATTCACATCTAGACCTTGGTCCTGAATCTGCCTAGTAATGGAATCCAAGCGCTCCTAGGCAACCCTTTTCCATTGAAACACATTGCCAAATTGAGATCTATTCAAATGTTTCAATTTATACTTCACATATTGAAGCCTCTTCACAAAAGAGTACATCATTGTACCAAAAGCAGGTCATCCTGCAGTCCACCAGCTAGAAACCAAGTGAAGAAGACTCTCCTCTCGGAGCCACATAAGCTGAAATCTAAAAGTTTGTTTCTTAGGATGATCAACCAAGTGGGCAAAGAATTTAATCGGCCAATGGTCTGATCCTTTCCAATCTAAAATTTTAGAACGTGATAGGCACTTGTCACCCACCCAAAAATAGGACACAAGAAACATGTCTAACCGTTCAGAGATGGCATCATCTCCAAGACTCCTATTATTCCAAGTAAACATGCCATTTGAAGGTTTAATATCCACCAGCTGGAGCTGAGCCAAATTCTCCATTATAAGATCCGAAGAGGGGTCCAAACAAGGCATGCCTCCCTTTTCTCCTCAAGGGAGGCAATTGCATTGAAGTCACCTGCCATAATCCAAGGGAGGAAAGGATCCAATGATCTCAAAAAATTGATATGTGACCATAGGAGAGTCTTTCTAGGGACATCCATCAGAGCATAAATGTTAGAAAGAAGAATTCCTTCTGTCGTCTCCAAACTAATTACAACTAGAGAGATGGAAGATCTACTAGAGATCCACCAAATAGGGGAAATTCGTTGAGGATCCCAGAGGCAATCAAGACCCCCTAAGCTACCTTATGCACCTGCACACTGGCAACACCCTCTATTCCAAATCATATAAACACACTGCATCATAATGTCCACAGATAACTTTGTCTCCTGTAGGAAAACCACATCTAGAGAATAAGCACTAACCAAATCCTGAATAGCCTTTTGTCTAGGGATGCTATTCATACCCCTTACATTCCAAGATAACACTATCATCATGAAGGGTGAGAGAAGTGAGTATCTAATGTCTTCACCAACCCAAATTCCACCAATGTCTCTCTAACTAACTTAACTTTCTCTTAATCCTTCTTCCTCCCCACCTTCTGGGGTTTATCAGGGGTGCCCTTTTTCAAAGATTTTTGTTGTAGACCCAGAATAGGCGAAGAAGAGATGGATTTTTTCTTACCAAGGTCTTCCAAACCTGGTCCACTAGCTAAACTCCTCCTTTCATCTAAAGAGGCCATGGGGGTTTCCACTAAACCACAAGAATCCCTAAACCCTGCATTGGGGAGAGAAGCAACTGAATCCATCACCACCCTATAATCCACCACAGGATCAAGGGCTGAGGTAGTGACAAGCAAAGACCCAGAGTTAAGATCAACTAAAGGACAGGCTTTAACATGCATGTTAGAAGAAACCCCCTCCTCATGGCCTAACTCATTCAAAGCCTCAAACTTATTCAAAGTCTCCTCCTCTTGACGATCCTGAAGAGTCCTCTTCTGACCCCAATTCTTGTTTCATGCTTTAACTGGCACAAAACCATCTTTATCTGGTACCACCCCCTACATGGGTGCTTTACCCTGTTCTACCCTTGGAATAGACAGAGCCTTCACATTATCTAAACCATGAGCAACCAAGGCACAAGGGCATCTTCTTAGAAGATGGCCATACTCATGGCATAGCTGGCACCTAAAAGGTAAAGTCTCATAGTCTACCTATTGAGTCTAAGAGCTAGACCCAAAAATGAGATCAATAGAATCTAGAAGAGGTTGGCTTAGGTCAATCTCCACACAGACCCGGGCATAGGAAAAAATTTGCTTCTCCAGAGTTTGTTGAGATGGGCCAATAGGCTTCCCTAGTAGCAATGCAATTGATTATAGAATATCTTGTCTCCAACATTCTAACGGCAATCAAGGAAAACATACCCACATTGGCACCTTCGAGGGTGGCTCCTTTGGTGAATTAAATCCTGTGTGCCAAGGCTTCATGAAGAGGCCAACCTAATTATAAAAGTAAGGCCCTCCCTCAAAAATCTTGTTATGATCAGAGATACATGAAAAGACCACCAGAAAGAAGTTACTCGCAGCTAGCAAGATTTCAAAATCACCATCTGGATTCCATGACTTGCGAATCCAAGGTTCCAAAAAAGGCATCAAAACCCTCAATCCCATAAATTTGTAGATTAAAACATGTCTGCTATAATACTCTAGGTCCTCGGCTATTGCCTCTGTTTGAATCACCAGCTTAAGATGAACTTGAGCTCTTTCCAAGCATCCATTTATCTTGTGCAATTTCAAAGCACCAGTGCTAAAAAATCCAACATTAGGTGGGGATGGATGAGGAACCCATCACCAACTCTAGCCATAGCAACATCCCTGGATGTCTCACACAAAAGCACAGACCCTGCCATTAGAGAAATCCTAAAACCTTCACGCCCCACACCAGCGTTGAAACAACGTACATGTAGGAAAAAAACCCCCCAAAAGCTGAAGACCCCACCCCTTTTCTAGAAACGGCCCCACAAGGCCCAATCTGTAGATAAAATCTACAGGCTGCAGAGTTTAAAAACCTATAGACCGTGACCTAATACAGGTCGCGGGACTACTCAGAACTCCCGCGCGCTCACTCGCTCCATCTACCTCCCACCACCATTGTTTAAGGTACTTACATGCTTGTTTGCCATAGAGTTCTTTGATTGGAAAGGAAGTGAAGTTTCTTGTTTAGCAATTGATATCATTGGCTAAGGTTCTTCTCCTACTTTTCATTTATCAACTTGTTGAGTTGACTAATTTTAGGATTTAGTCAAAATAGCATATGCTCCATCATACGCCTCTCCTTTTTTTAACTTCATCTTGGTAATTTAGAAAACCAATTATGAAGTCACTAGTTAATTCTTCTTCTACTTCTACAAAGATATTAGCATCAGTATTTTGGTATAATTCAGGTTAGAAAGAATGATCATGTTCGGCTTCATAATAACCAACTGTTGAGTTGATCAATGATACTTCAATGACAAGCTTCCCCTATGTGGGAGGAAGACGATTGCGTTGCCCTTGGTTTTTGACAACATTTTTTTGATATGAATTATTAGGAAATGTCTTCCTTAGTATATCTTGATAAGAAGAAGGAGCAAACATACCTTAAGACATTTGCCTTTTCAGAGCTAGCAATTCATTCGCTAAATTTTACACCATAGGATCAGTAGTGCTTGTAGAAGAATTTTTAGTAGAAGAGAAAAATATATTTTTGTTAGAATCTTTTCTTATCTTACTTGTAAGGATAAGATCATCTTTGACTTCAGTAGCTAAACTCTGAGCTACAGAAAGATTGGCAGGGCCAACCTGCCTTAACAAAAAACTCACTTCAGGAAGTTGAGAATTGATAAAGAAGCTCTTAAGATTTTTTGATGTTGGCTGAGTAAATGCAGGAATCCTATTTTTTAGCTTATTAAATTTAGCGATGAAGTCTCTCATAGGCTCATGAGGCTCTTTCTTCATTTACATAAGTTATGCCAATAAGGCGTGTGCATCTTCTATGGGTTTGAACCTAGCCTCAAACTTGGTCTTGAGAGTGTTCCAATCGGTTATAGTCTAAGCTTGAAGATGATAAAACTAATCTATGGTAGCACCTTACAGTGTTTTTACAAAATTCTTACTACTATATCTTCATATTCAATGCCTATCACACCATAGGCTATATAGAAAGTTGTATTATGCTCATCAAGGTGAACTTTTCCATCACCATAGAACTTAGGAAAATTCTTTTTCAAACTACGAGGTAGCTCATGTAAAGGTGGAGTTAGATTTAGAGGTCTAAAAGTGTTACCCCAAGGGCCTTGGGCTGCCATGATATGAAGATTAAAAGGAGGGATAACAAACCTTTGTAGAGTATGAATAGATAAAACTCTACTAGCATTAGGACTATGAGCTTTACTTGGTATTAAAGATCTAGCATTGGTAGGAGGAAAACTCCTAATTTGCTGAAGATGAGATCGTAAAGGTAAAAGATAAAAATTATTTTGTTGTATTAATTCAAATATAGGATCAATAATACATTGAGCTCTCCAGCTTTGCATATACCATAAATCTGCTAGAGTGTAGAATGGAAAAGAACTTGGAAATACTTCAACTCAAAGCTTGAGGCTTCAAATTGCATGTTCGATCCCCAATAAAGTCACCAAAAAACTATTGGGTGAATATTTTGTCGTCAACTAATTGAAGGCAAAATGGGTATTCAACCACAGTGTTATGAGATAAATCTCTTCTCTCAGCAAGGGGAGGTTCCCTATAAACTATTATAAACTAATCTAAACTAAATATTAACTTAGGGGTGAGATCATACCATCTATTTCTCTTTTTTCAAAAATGATGTCTACAAAGTAAGGAAAATTTTCACGATATAAATTGAATTCACAAGAAATTCAAGAGAGTACAAATCCTATCGTTGCTTCTCTTATTAATTTATAACTTAGATCACAGTAGAATGAGGTGCAGCCCAAAGTCTCCACCGAAAACTAAAACAAAGTATATGATCATAAAAGATAAAAGTAGTTCAAAGCCTTTCTAATATCTTTTATTCTAAGACACTAAAATACAAATTAAAGACAATTATAGTAGCACAAAGTCTCCATAATCAACTTCAGAACATCTTCCAAAATATTTTCACTCACTCTACTTATTTAATCAAATAGATAAGATTATATTAGGAAAAGGACGTAAGAACAATTTCCTACACAACACAAGCTATTCCAATACAAATTTTGAAAAGTCACTTACTTTCTAATTCACTTGATAAAATTTGATTTATAATCTGAGCTCAAAGTCTCAAAAGGCATTTCAATTTGAGCAGAGTTTTTGTTTCCAATAACTAAAAAGATATATTTACAATAGAGGCCCTCTTTATTTATAGGGAGAGGCCTTGAAGATTTATTTTAAAAGACCTAATTACTTTGACCGAGTCAAAGATAAGAGTCCTTTTTGACTTAAGACTCTTATATTTTTACATGTGAAAAAAGTACATATAAAAATGTTCAAAGTGGTTACAAAAGTACATTTGAAAAGTGAAAATTAAACTAAGAAAGAATAGTTTCAATTTGTATCCCCATTTTTCTTCATGTGAGCATCGTACATAGTATAAATGCTTGCATTTAGATAATGTCAGGAGTAACAGTGTTCTTGAAAATCATCTTAGCTCTGACTATGACATCTCTCACTACTATAATTGATTTTGCATGACTAGTTAACCTAGTTTTCAGATTATCCAGAGTTTACTAATTATCCATAATATTATCCACAAAGGCTACTTAAAATGCCTTATCTTCAAATTCTTTGTATAATATACCTTCAAATTCTTAAATCATTTCTTCTGCTGAAATAAATTGGTTGTCTTGTGATGCAAGTTTGCAAAGTAGCTCCTCCAATTTATGCAAAATACTGATATCATTTTGTTCACTGAGGTCCTTTGAAGATTTGAGGTCACTGATAAACTCTTTAATCACCTGACTCCTATATGTCAATGCCTCTTTAGTTTTAGTGTAAGAGTCTCTATCAGTAATGACATCGATTGATATCAGAGTGCTTATTTTTAGTTTCCTCATATCCGTCCATTCGTCAAGATACTTTTCTATGCTTTCAATATCTTGAAATATAATATTAATGAGATCATCTAGTTTTGCTCTTATTTTCTTCATTTTATCTATCTTCTCAGATAACTTTATGAGCAAGGAAACTCCTTGTGCATGCATCTTGTCCAAGTACTCTTCAAGTACTTTTTCTTTGAGATAGGTCTTTTCCACTTTTTGAATCACGGGGTCTTCTAAGGAAATGGCCTCAGGAGTTACTATTTTTGGAGTGAAAGTAATTCTCCTTACCACTGTAGTCAATTATTCTACCATTAATTTATAATGATCCTTCATTTCTTTCTCTCTGTCAAATTTTTTAATCAAGATATCCATGACTGACTACATATCACTCTTGGCACTCTCATGAATTATCTTACCTAATTCAACTCTAGAGATAGAGTAATCACTTACATCAAAAATTTTGATGGTTGCATCATGTGAAGGCCTTACAATTTCCATAAATTTTTGTCCCTTGTCCCCAATCATTTTTGAAAAAATCTTTGGCTTCTTGGGAGCCTTGACTTTTACTGGCACCATTTTATTGAAATCAAAGTCATCTGGAGAGATGGCTTAAATTTTCCTTTTAGGTGTATAAGTTGACAACCATGGTGGGAGCGTAGAAGTACTTACATTAGGATCAATCTTCATTATTAGTGTTACTATAGTTGCACTTACACCGGTAGTGGAAATAATGGGTGGAGTATCAGTAAAAATTGTACCTTTTGTTGAGTGATCAAAAGTAGAACTATCTTCAACATCAAAAGATGGGGATGACAAACTAGGAATTGATCGTAAGGAATGAAGAATATTTTCAAAAGTGCCTTGGGTGTTGTCAAAAATTATTTTGGAAAGAGAGGGTGATCCAGAAGAGGGAACACTAATCAGAGAAATAGGTGAAGGGGTTGTAACAGGTGTGTTAGGTAGGGAAGAAGAACTTCCTATTTCTCACTACACATTCTCTTGCAGACACAAAGTTTCCTTCTCTTATTGATTTGTGGGCCTATCATCAGTCTCCATTTGTTTCATCACTGGTTCTTCAATGCTTTTTTTTTCAACTTCCATATCTGCTATTTCTAGCTCTTTTTCCATAACTTTTAACTTTTTCATCACATATATGATCTTAAGCTTATGTGGCTTGGAAGAAGAAGGGACATCACTTTTGTTCTTCATTCTATTTTCTACTTTTCTTCTTATTTTCTCTTGAAATTCAACTTTTGAACCTATGATAAATTCCTTCAAATTAATTCTTTTATTTGCTAACTAATTGTTGGTGTTTGCCAATATAGGTTCAAATCTTTTTCTCAAGGAAGTCAGGTATTTTTGTGACCATTAGATTCAAGGAAGAAGGGCATTGGCAATCTGTTTAGTATTATATTTATCATTAATCAAATTTCCATCATCCACTAAATTATTATGGATATTAGCAAGTCCTAGATATTCAATCTGCTCAAGAGATAACCTACTATGGTCCATTTTCTTGATATCTTCCGTTGTTCTCAATTCTACCCAAACATCTTCAATCATAGGTTCATGTAATTGGGTTTTCCTCCTAATTATATTCTTCATGCCCTTGTAATCAAAATTTAGTCTTATTTTGAATTGCTTTAAGGTCACGAGTTGTATTTCAGTTTCCATGGCTCTAGCCTTTCTAGCAGTTAACACTGAAAACCGGCCAATTTCAACTGAGAATTTGAAACTAGGCTTCTTGAGTTCCATCTATTTATTATGCATGACAATCATTTATCTACATAGTTCCATTAATACTAATTTATCTAAGGGGAATCTTGGAAGCATATAAGGATGACCTTGGAAAAAGCTAACCCTTAGGTATAAGAAAGAAGAAAATTATAAAAACATACATCCAAAATCATTCACGACTGTCCAGGCCTCATCTAAAACTCTTCTTTGTTCTAATTGAGGATCAAAAAAACAAAAATATTGCAAAGAAATCATCATTTACTCTCCTAAAATGATGAATAAAACTCTTCAATGTTAACTGAGAGTAGTATTGATACACTGGGGTTACTCTCCTATCTCCTTCTGATGTCAAACCTAGAAAGATTCTCATTGAAGCTGTAATATAGACCAGATAAGAAGTCATGTAGAATTTGAAGGTAGTGGATACCTTCATCAATTTCTCATGCAAAGTGTTAATGACTTGTTCTCTCCAGAAGATGTCTTGTTTGTCTTGGAGAATTATCTTGATGAAGGGATACATCCATTCATAAAACTGTGAGCAAGAAGGTAAACCTCTTACTCTGCTGAGAAGAGTGATCAGATCACTAACTTCTTCTATAAAGTCCCTTCTTGGAAGAAAACTCTGTGGCCATCTTGATAAATTTCCCTTTGGAGTCTTGACCCATTTATTGTTGATTACTTTCTTCACTTTTTTAAGATCTTTGTCATATTCTCTTTGTGCTTCAACAAAATCAAGCTTTATCACTTTAGTAGCAAGAGGGCACATGAACACTTTATCAATGAACTCAGGATCTAGTCAAATTATCACATTAACACCAGTGTCTAACACCACTATGGTATCTTTATCATATAATTGAGCACATTGGAAAACAAATTTTGTGTTGTGAGCTGCTACAGAGAAAGAAGATACTAAATGAATATTGTTGTCAATTATATTCTTCATTTCATGGCTAGGATTGCTTGATTTAGTTCTTTCCATGAACTTGGCCATGTCCACATGACTGATCTCTATATCTCTAATGTCATTGATATTAGAAGTAACTAAGGTGATTGGAAAAATATCTTGATATTTGTACTTTATTGCCTTCGATTTTTTCAGAGAAAGCTCAGACATCTAGAAAAGATTTTACCAAAAGGATGTCAATGAAGAAGGATCCACAAGAGAAACTGCAACAAAAGTCATGATCATGCAATTAAGGGAAATATTGGTAATCTAATAAAATTGCATGTTGATGATCATGACCATGTGGATGCACTTGAAAGGGCTAAAGTGCAAGCAGGCCAAAAAACTAGGGGAAAGCGGGCTCAAAAAAGTAAAACTAAAAATTTCCTATAGTTAAAAAATTTGATGGAATGTTTGCATGGGCGAAAAAAATCACCGCTCATACATGTGGGGGGGTATTTACCTTTTGTCTCGATGACAAAAATCATTGCCCTTACGAGGAGAAAAATTCATACTTATGAAGGGGTGGCGATTTTTGCCACCCTTGCATGTCAAGTTTATGTAGGGGCAGCGCATAAAGCAAGGATTTTAAGTTTTAGTAAGGGCAGCAAATTTTGGCATGATTGCACAAGGGCATGCATCGATGACAAATTTTAACCGTCATTACATTGGTCTTATGTAGGTGGTTTTTAACTAGATGTGATGCAGGTAAATCCTAAGCTGGGTCAAAACATCGACTCGATATGTAAGAAAACTTAGGGCAGGAAAAGAGGGTTGATGGATCAAGTCACTAGCTAGGCCTACTAGGGTAAGCAACAAAATGAGGGAGGAATAACCAAAATCCAAAATAAAAAGAAAATAAAAAGCAAAAACCTAGAAGCAAAAAGACTAAAAAAGTAAAACTTACCTAGTAATTTTGAAATCTTAAGCTCAAAGTTGGAAAATTCGTAATCCTACTCATTTATGCGATCAAATGATTGCAAGGAGTCTCTATAAACAAAAAATAATTATAATGACTAATAAATGGCATTTAAATTCCCCAAACTAAGTTCTAACCACTCGACTCGCGTGGCCATAAATGCTACATGAAAATTGAGATCGCCCAAGAACTCTGCTTAGGCAGCAAAAATCACCGCCCTTGCATGTAAAAGGGGAGGTTATGCATTGGCAGAAAAAATCATTGCCCATGCATGAGAAAGGGAAGATCATGCATTGTGGCAACAAAAATTGCCACCCATGCATGAAGAGACAAAAATAAAAATGTAAGGGTGGAAAAAATTGCTGCTAATGCATGGGAAAAGAAAAAACTTGCAAGAGAGGCAAAAATCGCCGTTATTGCACCGAAAGAATGAAAACATGCAAAAGTGGCAAATTTAGCCACTCTTGCATGGAAGATAAAAAAATGTCTAACACCTTGAAAACTATCAAAATCTAACATTCTGATCAGATCAAGATTGCAATGGGTTTCACGTTTTTCAAGAAATCATGACGAGAGAGTGTTGCAAACATTACCAAGATGTCAATAAATTACGCTTGAGATCAAGAGAATCTTGTCTCAAATGATGAATTTAGAGTATAGATTATGAAACAGACAAGTTATAAAAACAAACATAGCTGATTTTAGGAACAACACATAGTTTCCCCCAACTCATCTCAACCTTCCCCTCATTCCTCAAGACACAATGCCCACTATGCAGGAAAAACATGAACCCAAATTCCATCTTGGAACCAAATCATACAGTTAAGCAAACCCAAAGTTACTCAATCCCCACTCCTCCCTCCTTAAGAGTCTATGTTCTTTCTCTCATAGGGTTCCATCCAAAGTGATATGTAGAAGGAGGAAGTGGTGATTGTTGAAGACAAGCAATTGGATGAAAGGAATGTGGTATACATTTCATCTCTCTTGGAGTCACTCCAAAGATATTCTATGTTACTTATGGAGAGATAACCCATTCTTAAAGAGGTAAACATTCAAAATCATATTCAACCTACAACTGATGATGATGATTCAGATGAGCTTAAGAAGGAAATGGTCCTTGGAATACCCCTTGGCAGAGGACACCATTCAATTTTTAGAGATGTAGAGGAAAATGAATTGCATGAGTGTGATGAACCACAAAGGAAAGACATATCAGCTGAGCAACAAGAAGAGTTCCTTCATAACACAATAGACATCCTTTGCAATCATATGACTAAATCATGGGAGAATGAAAAATGTACTTGGTCTGCAGCTGTTGCAATTCAAGATAAATTATGTGCTCAAAAGGTTTCCAACTTCATTGAAGATCAATAGTCCCTTCCTTTCTTTCAAGATAAATCTAATGATATGCATGAGACCTCATTAGTTGATGAAAAGTTGAAATGTGAGCATGGTTTCATGGATTGTCAAGTTGATCATGAAGACCTTTGGCAATAGTTCATAGATATTTTTAATCAATATTAGGGACTTGCACATAATGTAGAACAAGTTGAAGATACATCAACAGTTGACCCTGCCAAATATCATCCACAAGAGGAATATGCACAAGGTGATAGAGAGAATGGTGAGGTGTTTACTACAATAATAGATCAGGGTGAATACATGATAAATCAGATACAACTCATATCTAAGGCAAATTTAGTACCTCTTATGCAAAGGAGAGAGATTTGAAATGATTATGATTGGGTGCTCAACTCAACCAATCAACTCATACACCAAGAAATGGATCAAGCAATTTTATATGATGTCATAAGAAGTCATGAGCATGCACCTAATCATAGCTGAAAATGGGAACCTTCCAATGCACATTACCTAACCAAACTCAAGTTAACACATGAAATCTCACCTTATGGTTCCATAGTAATCATACATTCCCAATTGATCCAGGAGGAAATTACTTGTGGAGTTATAGCCATGTACATATTAGAGTAGTTTTCATGTTTTCCTCCAAGTGTTATCCTAACAAATTTGTATGTTTGCTCTTGCTTTGTTTAGGTTAGTTTTCTTATTTTTTGTGTTTCCTTTCTTGTTTTGATGGGTGTTGTATTTTCAATCAAATGGGTTGCTTGTAGTTATAGCTCAGTTTTGTCATTATTTTATAAGTTTGAAATCATGTAAATAATGACAAAACTGAGTTATGATTATAAGTAACCCATCAGAGTCACCAAAAATGTTAACATTTTGGCCTAACAAGCTAAATGGCAAGCCTTATCATTCAAAAGTTTTGATGGTCTTTACTTCAGCTTGATTTTGATGTCTCATAGTGCCCTTGTTTAAGATAAAAATGACTAACATAAGCCTAGAGGAGCCAGACCATCATAACATGCTATTGCAGGGACAATCTAACAGTTTGGGACATGCTCAAGGATGTTAATTTAAGGCCTCAATAATTAGTCATTTGCATTCAAAACTATCAATGGGATCCTGAAATTAAATGTGGGGCTACCAATTGGTGAAATAAAATTTCATCAAGTTAGCATATCAATGACACATGGGCGTCTAATCGAGTCAAAAAGTTAAGTAAGATTGACAGTGCATGTTCGTGTGTACAAGTTGAGATCAATGATCTAAATCAAATATTATGATAAATATCAATGATGCACATTTAATTTCACAACAAATATCTAACAGTGTGAACAAGGTCAACAAATTAGTAGATCTTAAGATTAAACACAAATGCCCCAAGTGTCTCAATCACGACAACTTTCAAGAAGATCAACAGTGTGGATCAAAGGTAGAAAAGTTAAGGGAGTTAGATTGAACACGAGGTTGACATGTGGCATGAGCACATTTAATCATAAGAACTAACATAATGGTCTATAGGAAGCACATGAGATTGACAAGTGTCTCATTTTCGAGGGTCAAACCAAATATCAACATGAAGTTGCCAAGTAGCACCATTTGGAACCCAGATTAAGATCAGTGACCAATATTAAAAGTTGAAGCTAGGAGTTTTTAAATGGAGGTCAAATATGGTTTAGTTCAAACCAAGAGCAATGTTTCAAAGGGATATGCCACTATTATATATCATTATAATATCATTAAGTAGATGCAACCATATAATCAAGATTGTTAATGTCAAAGCTCTATCACCATTAAAGATTAGAGGCATGATAGGTTTGTTTAAACCTAATATAGTTTACGAATGAGGCTATGCGGTCTATGAATCTTCATCAATATAATGACTATATGAAAACCAATAGACTGGATTGGTTTTCAACCTATAGTAAATACATGTGTTCAAATATTACAATAGGGTTGTAGGTATGTGATTAATGGAGTGTCTCATCGTCCAATATAGTCATAGCCTTAACAAACAAGTACCTATAGCCGCTCAAGATTTTGTCCTTATAGTGAACGGCATTAATTTAGAGGATATTGAGAAGGATTCATGCAATGGGGGTGGTTGCTTCCTACATTGGTCTTGGCCTTCATGATCCATCCTCTCACACCAGGAAAAGACATAATGGCATTAATGTAGGGAAGGGCTCAATGAAGTTTTAAGCAGCTATTATGACTATTTCCAATATAAATCTTGGCCTTGATCATTATGACCCCTTTCCCACTCTCTCTCTCATCCCATTCTACTATAAACTCAATCTTTGAGCTCTTTAATATCATCCCTCTCTTGGGCATGACTAGACTCTACCAAGATTGATCTTTGTAACACCTGAGATAAATAGAGGACTATTTTAGATTTCATTGTTCTGGTATAGTGTGTTAATGTTTGTTTAATTTGCATATGTGGTAGAAATCTCTCCTTTTTCAAGTCTTGATATCACATAGCTACTAGTTTATCTTGTTATGCAAGTCATGTTTAGTGTTTAATGCCATTTGATTAAAGCTAGCAAGTGGATACATTGACTAATTAGTGCCTTGAATAAGGACTTTCCGTCGCTTCCCTCAGGTTTTGATCACTTGGTAAACCTTTGCATGAAATGTTGATGCATAAAAGACATTTGGAGTTGTAGATTTAGTCTTTTGCTTGTCTCATTAGTGTTTTTAGAAGTTTAAATAGAGTGGATAAGTAATCAATTTAGGTGCATCGCCAATATTATATTAGATTTCCCTTTCAGTTATCTTTCTCTACATTTTCACCCCAACAATTAGAAAGTTTTAGTGGAAATGAGCTAAGTGATACATCAGAGGAGCTAGTCTCATTAAAAATCCTAGAGGTCTAACCCAATATTAGGTAACCCATAGCCTAGGGTCATTCCCATGTTGGACTAAATTTGAGTAGAGGACTTGAACAATCCTTTGCTCAGTTAGGGTGAAATCTAAGTCTCCAACACACCTTAAAAGAGGTCAAAAAGAAGGAAAATGGATATGGAAGAATCTCCTTCACAAGGCCATCATGCACAAGCTTACTAAACACTAATCAAAAGGCAAGAGATAGGTAAAGAAAGTCTTTTATTGCATCAAGAGGTAGTTCTTACAAATTTTGACAGGGGTTAGCCTTATCAAATGAGAGTATCTTGCTCTTCAAAATCAAAGAGTTTTTGTGAGAATCTAAAATCAGAGAGAGAGAGAGAGAGAGAGAGAGAGAGAGAGAGAGAGAGCTTTACAATGTGGAAGAATATGGAAGATAAAGAGAAAGGGTGAAGAGAGAGGGAGCATGCCATTCGAGATCATTAAATGAGTAGCCACATTTTGATGAATGTTCCACCATATTTTTATCAAGTCAAGGTTAATACATCATAGAAAAGATAGCTTTCATTTGTCCTAATAGCCCTCAAATCTTCTCACTAGTTGAGCAACACGCTAGAGGATAAGAGTTTACTGAATGTGGTGAGTCATGATCCTATTTATGAATGAAAACCTTTAGAGACCCCTAAAAATCTATTAAATGCTCTAATTACTTTCACCAACCACCAAATTTCCATCTTGGGACTCTATGCCATCTTCCATTTGACTTGCTTGTGAAGATAAAATATGTATATCTTGAATCTGACAGAGCCATGCTTATGTTTATTTTGAGCGGATATAGGTACCTATTTATCGAGGATGTGACCATATCAAAAGATGAGACACTTCTTTTATTAATAAAAAATATGCCCCTATTTTAAACTTGATCATAGATTTACTATAGATGAAAACCAATCCCATTTATTGATTTTCATATAGCCATAATAACAATGGAGATACACAAGTTGCTTGATCTCATTTCAATAGCTAGCTACCCATCTTTGATTTCTATTAGGCCTAGAAAGACCTATTTTTACCTTTGAGCGTTTATGGAAGCTGAGAACTCATCATACACATGGATCACTTTCAAAATACCATGAACATAGTTGTAAAATAATATTGCAATCTCAATGAATAAGGTATATAAGTTCTAAACCCTCACACTAGGTCCAAATTGAGCTCTAATGATGGCCTTTTGAGATATATGTTCCAACTCAACCCAGATCACATCTGGATCTTGGCTCTATGCATTTGCCTATCTAGGTTCGATCTCTTGATCTGATGTGTCTTCCTATGTGACATCCCTACCACATTATTTATCATAATTTAAGGTATGATCATTGCTTCTTCTAACACGTGTCACCATTTTATGCCTTTTGGGATTTGATCAAATTTACTCCATTAATATTTGCTTTGGGCTTCCTAAATTAGGATACTTGATAACATTGTGCTTAATCTCAGGATCCTATTATTAGTCTCCATCCACTTCATGCACTTATGCCATGTGTTAACCTCATAAGATATCTAGCTCATTAACCTTTGACCTTACGTGTACCACAAATTTCTTTGGTATGATTGAACACATGTCGTTAATCTCCTTTCTACTTGATCAAGCATGCACCATTGATCCTTTAATTAATTGTGATTATGACACTTATCAGCCCTTCACTTAATCTCAGGATCCTCTAATTTGTTATCTTTGTGCTCATCATTGATCTTTGATTGCACAATTTAACACTCTCTGTTCATTTATCTGGACTCACTAACTTTGTTAATCACCTGCCTATCGTTAGATCTCTCAAACTTTGATATTTAGACACTTTTTAGATCCACATTTAATGCAATGATCCTTTGTGGTTTTTTTAATTTAGATAACTATTTGTTGTGGCTTTTATTCGATGTCCCCGCACACATCCCAATCTACTAGTTCAACTCTAAACACTTATATCTTGAGATAGAAAACTCATCAAGACACCAAATTTATAGAGCATGTTCTTGACACCAAATATATCCTGTTCATGTAATTATTTGACATTGGTCAACTTCCAAAATGTGCTTATGAAATGCACAACTAGACTGACGTATTTGTTCCTACATGACATGCCATGATGGTCTGACTCCTTACATTTACCAAATTCACACTTTAAGATTGTTTAAAGTGTTTCAAAAGATTGAAAATGACAAGTGATCTTCTACTAAAGTCTATTTTCTCTTTATCACTGGATCACTCTCTCAACATGAACCTTGCTTAACTATCCAAACCACATCCAAATAAAAGTTTCTTATGTGGGCCAAGTTTGGCTAACATTTATGATGACCTCTTGGGATTGCATGTCTGCTATGAAATAGACTAATACCCTTGGTCTGATCCATTAGGCATAGGGATTCATGAGATTTTTTGGAGAAACTATTGTAAAATGGGTACAAGGTTTCCCTTGCTTGAAAAACTCCTCTTAAAACAACAAGTACCAAAAGGAAATAAAACAACAATTATGTCCAAGGCACTTATTGAAGGGAAACATAGAGCATAATAGAAATGTGCATAAGGCACTTCGAGGAAAGCATGAAATCTATTCTAATATGTTATAATATTGTACAATAGCTACGAACTCTTCTAATAACAAGGCATTAAATGAATACCATTGATTGGATGGGCAATACCTCTCCATTTAGGTGGGCAAGCTAAAAAATGTTATGTTGTTTGCATCCATGGATCAAATAAGGACCACTCCACAAGCCATCAAATTTGGTATGTTTTTATAATTTAGCATTATTTGAGTCCCATTTGAGGACTAGGTCCCCTTCCTTTAAGTCCCTTGCTATGGATCTCTTGTCAAAGGCTTTCTTGATTTGAGCTTGATGTGACTCTAATGTCTTCATAGCAAGTTCCTTGGTCTCTTTAAGCTCCACGAGCTCTATCATTCTCACATTCATTGGTTCACTCTCTATCAATTCCATCTGATGGGCTAACTCTAAGGCCAGTCTTTCAAGAGAAATGGGCAATGTGGACACTCTCCCATAGACTAGAACATATGGAGAATTGCCAATGGCAACCTTGGGAGTCATTCTATCATCCCATAAGGATGTCTTTAGCTTTGTATGCCATGTTCTTTGATTTTATTCCATAGTTCTCTTGATAATCCTTATCAAGTTTTTATTTGTGGACTCTGCTAGTCTATTGCATTAGATGTAGTAATTTGAGGATGTACTAAGGTAGATATCCAACTTAAGTGCCCATTCATTTTTCTTCATACCAATAAATGTTAAGGCATTATCTAATATTATTGTGGCTGGTACACCAAACCTGGTCACTATGCTATCATATAAGTCTAACATTATTGTTTCATTAACTTCTTTCAGGGAAATTGCTTCCACCCACCTAATGAAGTAGTCAGTAGTAGTGAGCACCCATTTGTGTCCTCCACTAGAAGGCAGAATGATCATTCCTATGAAGTCCAAACCCCCTTACATGAAGGGTTGCTCCACCTGGATTGGGTTGAGGAGAAGGGTTATCAATCTTTGTTTTCCTACAGATAGACAACACTTCTAACATTTCCTAACCAATGCATAGGCATCCTTGAAGAGGTTGGGCTAGTAATAACTAGCTCTCATTACTTTTTTTGTTATTGTCCTTGGAGTAAAATGGCCTCTTGTAAGTCCATCATGAAACTGCTCCAAAAGTTTTATCACTTTATCATCATCTATGTACCTAAGGAGTAATATATTAAGGTCCATTCTAAATAAAACTCCATTAACCAATGCATAAGGCATGGATTGACGTTTGAAATACCTTCTTTTTGCTTTGTCCAAACCTTGAGGGCACTCACCTATTACCAAGAAATGTGTCATGTCTTGGATCCAACTGGTAGGAGGTGAAGGTGTATCTATTTATGAGTTGTCTTGTGTTACCAAAATAACTTCTTTGTCTTCTTGAAGGTCATAAACCATATGCTCACATAATCTTTTGCTTCTTACCAACATAGTGACCTTGATCTCCACATCATATTCCATGACCTTGATAATCCAACCAACTCTTTTTTCATTCAAATCCTTATTAAGGAGGAAATCCCTCACTCCAAGATGAGACACCATAAGATAAACCTTGTTATTAGAGAGTATTGGTTTGAACTTCTTGAGAGTCCTCAAGGATTTAAGAACCTACTTTTCTATAAAAGTGTATCTTACCTCATACCCCTCTGGCCCCCAACTAAAAAAGGCAATTGGTTGCTCAAGTCCTTCACCATTGTTCTGAATTAACATAGCTAATATATTATCAACATTGGAAAATGTATACAATATGAAATCCTTTGATAAATCATGATTCATGACCGAGGGTGATTAAGCAATGGCTTACTTTATGGCCTCAAATGTTGATTTATCTTCATTTGACCAAGCAAACACTTATCTCTTCTTTAATATGATAGTGATGGGTTTGTCCAAGTTTACAAAACTAGGTATAAACCTTCTCACAAAGTTTATCTTCCTAAGGAAGCTCTAGATTCCTTTTTTTTGCCTGGGTAAAGATAAGGCTAGGATGGCACTTATTCTATCAAGGTCAATGGATAATCCTTCCTTTAAAATAATGTGACCCAAAAGTTTGCCTTCATGAACAACAAACACACATTTATTAGGATTTAAAGAGATCACATACTCTCTGCATCTTTGGAAGATCAACCTTAGATGATCTAAGTGTTCACTAGCTTTTTTAGAGAAAACTATGATGTCATCCAAGTAGACTAGTACCATTTGATTCAACAACCCTTGAAAATCTATGTCCATGGTTCTTTGGAAAGTTTCCCCTACATTTTACAACCCAAAAGGCATCGTATGGTAAGAATATGTGCCCTACTTGGTGGTGAAGGTAGTATTATACTAATATTCTTCTCTTAACAACACCTGGTTGTATCCTGAATACCCATCCAAAAGAGAGAAGCGGTCTAAACCAACAACTATCTAAAGTAGTTGCCCCATGGATGGAAAGGGGTAATAATATTTCAAAAAAACCCTATTTAGATCCCTAAAGTCAACACACAATCTGATCTCCCCATTCTTATTTTGCACATGTTCCAGATTGGCAACCCATGAGGAGTGCTTGATGGGAAAGATGATTTTAGATTCAATTAGTTTAGTCAATTATTTCCTCATAATCTCTTCAATTTTAGGGTTTATAGGAATTTGCTTCTTTCTGATAGGCTTGGCATTAGCCTTAAATTATATAGTATGTTGGGCTAACTTGGGATTGAAACCTCTTAAGTCACTATACTCTTAATCAAAGATGTCTACATATTCTCTACAAAGCTCAATGAAATCATGCTTTTCAGCCTTATTGCTTACCTTTCTAAGCTTGAGGAGCTTGTCTTTAAGGATAAGGACTCTTTCATAGTTCTCTTCCCTTGTTTACATCACTACTTTATCTTTCCTCATATGGGCTCCCTCACAAAAAATACCTTTAAGGGTGACCAACCCTTTAGGAAGCTTGTTAGATCTCAACTAAACAACCTGATCCTCATACTGATGTTGAAACTTTTCTTGGTTTATTGAGGATAACTCTGCTTCCTATTGCAAGAAATACGTAATTTTCTTATCATTCTCAAAGACCTACCAATAAGCTTCATTGTCCAGCACTGATGGTATTACCACTGCTTTAACATGTGGTTGCACTTTGTTCCTTTTCAACTCCTTTGGGATATCAAACTGAGCTCCCACGACTACCAACCTGTCAGCATGTTCATTCTATTTCTTTGGCACTTCTTGGATGTTGAAAGTCTCAAAATCCTTAATTAGGTCCCACACTCTATTTTATAGGACTTCAATAAGGGGTTCTTGGTGATATTTTGGCCTCTAACTTAATGCACTATCAGTTCACTATCCCCATAAACTTGAAATTATTTGATCCCTCTCTTATTAGCCCATTAGAGACCATGGATAAGACCCTCATATTATATTGTATTAAAAGAACAACTGAATTGAAACCTGTAAGAAGGGAAATACTTGTAATTTGAGGGGTATACCAACATTACACCTACACCCACTCCATGTTTTCTCTTTGAACCATCAAAGAACAATTTCCATAAGCCACTGGAGTCTTCTTGATGCCTTATGAGGGATGGCATGGAATGATTCTCTTCATGTAAGCAGTAGACACCCAGGTCTCTATCCTCAACACCTTATAAGGGATCAACCAACTGATTCTCATTCCATAGTTCATCTAAGAACATATCTAGTATCTCCTTAGGATGAGTGTTTAGCTCTCAACCAACTATGAATTGATCCTCATTAAGGATGGTGCAATTGAGGTTTATGTTATCTGGGTTGTAAGGTTCAATGTGGAATTGTGTAATAGTCTCAAATTTGATGGATAGTTTGGTCCATATCTTGTTATGAAAGGCATGTATGACCAATTTATTGCCAGATAACCTCTAATATTTGCTATGAATTCTTTGTATAAGCATATTGAAAAATGAGGAGGTACATCAAGGATCAATACATCTTGAGCCACTGAGACACTAGGACAAGCATGCAAGGCCAAGATGAGATCTCTAATTATGCTAGATGGCTTGGTAGAAGAATCATCAAATCGTAAAACTCCTTTAGACTGGGGATCATATTTTAGATCAAGCTGATCAACTATGGACTTTAGCATTACTAAGGTGCTAGCCTCACTATCTACCAAGTAATTTTTCACTAAATAATTACCAATGATCACTAAAATATACAAGGGGGGAGGTTTGACCATCTTACTTGATTTCCCTTCACTTGATCTTTTGGCTGCATTGGTGAAAACCACATTTTCTATCCTTGGTTCCTTCTCAATAACCCTGATATTTGATTATCCTTCCTAAAGGATGTCCATCTATCCAGGCATGGAAAGCATGTCCCACATTGGAATGCTCACATGGGACTTTTTCATCTATTCCACAATGTTGATGGGTATACCACTAACCTTTGGTTGTGCTTTGGGAGCCATAATTATACTTTAAAATTTGTGAGTTTTGGAGAATAAAGGCATTCCCCTGATTTTGATTCCTTGAATCTGATAAAACCTTTGGAATAATAGCAGGTTCATTTGGCTTTGATATTGAATGAATAATGGTAGGAAGCTCTTTGACTACTTCATGAGTACAATCCATGTTCTTTCTTTTAAACCTTTTATTAGCTATCAATGGGATGTATGCCTAGCTAGAATTAGCCTTTTGATTGGATGCATAACACACCTCTTATTCATAGTTTACCATTGAAGTAGCCAACTGGTTTAGTCCTTGATCAAGGCCTTGACCTTGTTGAGGATCCTCTGGTTTTATCATCATGGGTACCTTTGTGTTCTAAGCCATAAGAGCTTGATTGTAACCATAATTGGAAACCTGTTGCCATTGACCATTGAAAGCTTGATTGAAGTCATTATTTGGGATAATGGATTTCCCAAAAGACTTATTCTAAGGCATGGTACCCTCAGTTTCTTGATCAATATTTTTTTGAAAAGTGACTAGAGTATTGGATGTGCTTGCAACATTCAGACTATAATTACTATGTCTATTATAGTTAGGTTGCCCTTGACTTTGGAAGTTTCCTTTGTAGGGTGGCCTAGTTTCTTGATAAGATTGTTGCTGAGGTTGATATGAGGATTGAAAAGGCCTATTGAATTGGGCCTACTACCTTTTAACATTCACTAGTTTATTTCCCAAACATTGGAACAGGCTCTTAAAAGCTTTTGTGTTCTTGGGAATCACTAGATTGACTAGTGGAAGACTTTTCTAACATAGGTGAAGGTGTGACAATAATTGTAGGCACATGAGGAATGATAGCAAGGGGAGGAATATAAATAAGAGGTGGTCATATCTTAGTAAATTAAGGCATTAGTGGTCTAGGTATTAGCTTGTCAGCTTGTATTAGATAATTTTTTGCTCTGATTTCCAACTCATATGCATTTGGCAATGTATTTTCTCCCATGGACTGGATCATTACTATAATGTCACTGTTTAGGGCCTTCAAATAGTAAAGAAAGGCAAAGTTAGGGGTAAGCCTAATAGAGACTGGGATTCTATCCCAAGTCTTTTGGAACCTTGTATTGAAATTTTGCATAAATTCATGAGGGGCTCTTTTAATTATGGTTAATTATTATAAAAGTGATAAATGGTCACTTTTATCCTCAAATATTTTACACAATGCATCTCCTAATTAATCCCATGATGTAATTGAATTATCAGCAAGGCTTTTATACAAATCTAGGGATTTACCTTTGAAAGAGATGGCTAATAACCTAATTTCTACATTTTCCTCATTAACATTATGATTATTTCAAAAAATTAGCTACATCCATGAGGTGCTCAAAAGGGGTTGTAGATTGGTTTCCAATAAAATAAGGGACACTTTTAAGAAGTTGCTAATGGAATAAGATCATATTGAGGGAGATCTAATAGACTTTGACCATTGAAAGCTACAAAAGGAAAAGCTCTAGGGGTTGCCCTAGCAATAAAAGGGTTTAACAAAAAAATTCTAGCTGAATTAGATCTAAAAATTGGTTTGGGAAGAAAATTGCCTTTATATAGATGTGTATTAAGAAATCTTAACCTTTTTGCTAAATTTTAAAGGCAATTCAACAAATTCAAAGGGAATACCTCTAGAAGCTAACCTTGCAGTCACCTTTGGCATGAGATGTAATCACTAGTCTGCAACCAAAATATTGATTATTATTTTGCAGTCACCAGATGTTGTTGTTTGGAAGCTATAACTACTGCAAATTGATCAAACCAATATCAAAATTTGACCAATCTTCTTTGAAATTAAGTCCCATCAGGCATGCCATAAACTATTATGATGTGATATTTTACCCTTGTGGAAGATTTCTTTAGGCTCCTCCACTCCTAGTCACAATATGGGAATAACCCCAGGCTGTGGGTATCTTATAATAGGGTTGAACCTCTGAAGAAGATCGGCTTCCTTTTGATGGATCACCTAAACTAATGATTCTACTTGGAAAAGGGTTAGAAAGGGGGAAATAGGTATCCTAAGAAATCTAACAAGGTGATACACTAGATTTAAATGAGGCTCTCATATGCTTAAACCCACACTAGATTTACACAAGATAATACTAGCTCACACAATCTCACAATCTAACTAATTGCATAAGTATTTCATAAACTAGGTTCATGAAGCAATGAATGAAAATAAAGAGGAGTTATAAGACTCACACCGAGCTCACATCAATGTTAAAAATAACATGAGTTCAAACCAACAATATCTTACAATCACCTTTAAAAAGGTCATAAAGAAGGACAATGGATATGGAAGAATCTCCTTCACAAGGCCATCATGCACAAGCTTACTAAACACTAATCGAAGAGCAAGATATATATAAATAAAGTCTTTTATTGCATCAAGAGGTAGTTCTTACAAATCTTGACAGCGGTTAGCCTTATCAAAGGAGAGTCTCTTACTCTTCAAAATCAAAGAGTCCTTATGAGAATCTAAAATTAGAGAGAGAGAGAGAGAGAGAGAGAGAGAGAGAGAGAGAGAGAGAGAGAGAGAGAGAGAGAGAGAGAGAGAGAGAGAGAGATTTACAATGTGGAAGAAGATGAAAGATAAAAAGAAAGGGCAAAGAGAGATGGAACATGCCATCTAAGATCATTAAATGAGTTGCCACCTTTTAATGAATGCTCCACCATATTTTTATCAAATCAAGGTTAATACATCACATACAAGATATATTTTGTTTGTCTTAATAGCCCTTTAATCTTCTCATTGGTCGAGCAACACACTAGAGGATAAGAGTTTTTCGAAGGTGGTGAGTCATGATCCTATTTATGAAAGAAAACCTTTAGAGACCCCTAAAAAACTATTAAATGCTCCAACTGATTTCACCAACTACCAGTTCCCATCTTGGGACTCTATGCCATCTTCCACTTGACTTGCTTATGAAGACAAAATATTCATATCTTGAATCTGACAAAACTATGTTTATGTCTATTTTGAGTGGCTATATGTGCTTATTTGTCAAGGATGTGACCATATAAAAAGATGAGACACTCCTTTCATTAATCACAAATATGCCCCTATTTCAAACCTGATCATAGGTTAACTATAGATGAAACCAATCCCATTTATTAGTTTTCATATAGCCATAATTGTGATGAAGATACATAGGTTTTTTGATCTCATTTTAATAGCTAGTTGCCCATCTTTGATCTCCATTAGACTTAGAAAGACCTATTTTTGCCTCTAAGCATTTATGGAAGCTGAGAACTCATCATACACATGGATTACTTTCAAAATACCATGAACAAAGATTTAAAACATTACTGCAATCTTAATAAACAAGGTCTACAAGTTCTAAACCCTCACACCAGGTCCAAACTGAGCTTTAATGGTGGCCCTTTGAGATATCTATTTTAACTCAACTTGGATTGCATCTGGATCTTGGATTTATGCATTTGCCTATCTAGGTTTATAAGATCTCTTGATCCAAGGTGTCTACCTATGTAGCATCCCTACCACATTCTATATCATAATATAAAATATGACTACTGCTTCTTCCAACATGTGTTACCATTTTATGCCTTCTAGGATTTGATTAAATTTACTCCATCGATCTTTGCTTCAGGCTTCCCAAATCAAGACACTTGGCAACCATGTGTTTAATCCTAGGATCTTATTGTTAGTATCCATCTATTTCACACACTTACATCATGTGTCGATCTCATATGCAATCTATCTCATTGACCTTTTAACCTTATGTGTACCATCGATTTCCTTGACACAATTGAATTTATGTCATTGATCTCTTTTTTGTTTGATCAAACGTGCACCATTGATCCTTAAATTCATCATGATCATGCCAATTATCATCCCCTTATTTAATCTTAGGATCCTCTAATTTGTTAACCTTGTGCTCACCGTTGATCTTTGATTGCATGATTTAACGTCCTCAATTAATCTATTTGAACCCACTGAATTCATTAATCACCCACGTGTTATTTGATCTTGACTTGAGATTTAAAGATTTAGACACTTGTTAGCCCCACATTTAACCTCATGATCCTTTAGGAGTTTTTGAATTGAATTGGCTATTTACTGTGGCTTTTATTTGACATCCTTGCACACGTCCCACTCTGCTATTTCAATTCAAAATGCTTATATCTTGAGATAGAAATTCATCAAGATACTAAATTTATAGATCATGTTCTTGACACCAAATATATCATGTTCATGAAATTATTCAACCTTGGTCAACTTCCAAAGTGTGCTTATGAAATTCACAACCAGACTGACATGTTTATTCCTATATGACATGCCACGATGGTCTGGCTCCTTACATTTACCAAATTCACACTTTAAGATTACTTAAAGTGTTTCAAAATCTTGTAAATAACAAGTGATCTTCTCCTAAAGTATATCTGATCTTTACCACTAGATAACTCTCTCAACAGGAACCCTGCTTAGCTGTCCAAACCACATCCAAATAAAACTTTCTTATGTGGGCCAATTTTGGCCATCAATTCTCAAGGAAGATGATAATAGATTGACATTCTTTATTTTGTATACTACAAATAAGGAATTCAACCATTTGAATTTGATGACCCCCCTAGAGGTAACAAATGCATTGAATCTAGTAGTCATTAGGACCCAAAAGGCCCAATAATGTGTAAATGTTGTTGATGCTTTAGTTACTAAGATCACAAAATAAGATAAGCACACAGTGTAAATTTTGGATGAGCTAGAATTGACATGTGCATGGGATAACACTAGAAATTTGGTGGACAGGGCTATTTTTGACCAAATTATACAACAAGTTTTAGATAATTTCAAATAGAGTTTATAAGGTTTAACATTAAAAGATATTGAAGCAAAGAGAAGTTCAGTTAAGAAGAATGCCACTAAAGTGGAAGTTTTTTTGATAGGATATTAAGCTACCAAAACTAAGCATACAAGGCTGATGGCACAAGTAGAAAGGGTGAATAAACCTTCTCTCCTAGATATGAGCATAGTACAAGCACAATATGCTAGTGGATACAAACACTACCAAAATCTAGAGGCCAAAAAGAAGTCTTTTTCCACACCATCTACTAGTTCAGCTTAGACTCCACCTAATGTCCCAGTCTCAACATTGCCCACCACTTCAACTCTAGCTACAACTTCAATTTTGTGTACAACTTTAGTTCCTCTAGTTCAACTAGTTCAATTCTATCTATAACCACCACTTCAATTTTGCCTACCAACTCAGCTCTAGTTACTACTTCAGTTGCAACCATAACCATGAGCAGTATTAAGAAGGAAATGAGGCAACCTTAGCCCAAAGCTAATTTTACATGTAATTCTTATTTAAATAACCACAACTAGTTAGGCCTTGTTATATTTATGTTATCATTAAACAATTTATTTTGTTAGCAAGCACACATTGCATGTTTGATATAATCTATGAGTTATAACATGTAGTTTTGTATTGAACTAGAACTCATGTTCTAGTAATTCTAATGTAATCTAAATTTTTTGCTACAATTAGAGGAAGAGGCAACCCCTTCCCCAAATATTTTAAATACATGTAAAACCCTCTTTTCAAAGGGTTGGAATTTTTTTTATCAATATACAAGAAGAAATCAAGCGATTGATTGTCATGCAACTATGTTTGTTCTCTTTTCTTCCTTATTTGTGTTATTAAAATTTTAGCTTCTTTATCTATATCAATTCAATAATTTTGAAGTGTGTTAATGCTATGGATGAATCTAATTGTTTTAATTGATGAATGCTGATCTTAGATGCGCAACAACTATTGAGGATTGGTAAATTTCATTATTCTAAGCAATTAATATAGATTGAGTTGATAATTTGAGGTGTGTAGGAGTATTTCCTTTGGTATAGTCTTCTAGGTGTGTGCTCTAGCTACCCTAGATATCTTCTTAGTCTGAGTTGTAACCTCTCAGATAAGGGTGTGAAACAGTAATCCTAAGGAGGTCAATCTTTAGTTAAGATCATTAAGCTTCCTATACTTTTTTCCCAAACTATTAACCGTGTTTGTTCATGAGTGTGCAATAGCTACAAGTGACAAATAATGGTCTTGGAGATACTTATCCACCAAAGAAATATTCTTAGAAGTGACCTTTCAAGAACACATAGCCTTTGTATTCACCTTATTCTTTCCCACTTTTTTTTAGTTTCTTTAAGATCTACCCACCATAGAGTAACTCTCCATCCATCCAACTCATTTAGTGATTATTTTATATTAGATTTCACACATCCATCCACAAACCTAGTTAAAAAAACTACAAGCTCAACCTATTATTCCACCACCTGGTTATTTTAACCACATACCTACAACTCATGCCTTGGAGTGGAACC
This sequence comes from Torreya grandis, assembly GCA_037957365.1. Taxonomy (NCBI): domain Eukaryota; kingdom Viridiplantae; phylum Streptophyta; class Pinopsida; order Cupressales; family Taxaceae; genus Torreya; species Torreya grandis. The sequence goes on from JARHVA010002649.1 coordinate 1,168,332, forward strand.
TCACTTCCATAGATATCCTAAAATGTTAGGGGTTACGTCATTTATTTTTATGTGGTGTGCATAAAATCCACATCAACAAACTCCTTAATATAACAAAACCTACAAGAAATAGGTTGAAAATTTGAAAAGTGATTCTTGGTAAACAAATAAATTCATAATTCTATAGTTTTAAGCTCTCAAAAAATCCACACAGGACAATCTCATCATTCTACAAGTCAAACTCATTGTTCTACAGTGAATTAAAATACAGTCTGGCAAGTTCACCGATTAGCAGGATGACCTCACCATTTTATAGGATGAGTTCACCATTTTGAATAAAATAATAATACATAAAACATAATTACCTTATGTGAGCTTACCGATTATTAGGTCTTTCTCACTGATCACAGGTCATTCTCTCTAATGTGCAGGTCAATCTCATCAATCTATTTAAACATACAAAAAATAACCAAGAGATGAAAGCATGAAATTGTTTATGTGTAAGTATATCTCACTATTGATAAAATAGACCTCATTATTCTACAATGTGATATCATCGATTTTAAGAAAAAAACATAGTGAAGCTAGTAGTGTGAAGCTACCGTGTAACAGGTCATCTTGTTATTCAGTGGGTCAATCCCAATAATCTATTTAAACACATAGAGAACACAACAAATAGTGTAGGCAAAACCATCGATCCATCAGTCAACCTTGTTATTCATTGGAGCAACCTAGCTTATACATAGTGCAATCTCATCAATGTGCTAAAAATGAAACACAAAAAAGTTAGAGGAAAAATAAATACATCAAGGTTAAAGAGCATTATGATTTCATAATTAGAAGACTAAGAAGGCTTTGGAGAGGTTTGTGGCATGCACGGTCCCATTGGGCATGCCAAAATGTAAACCAAGTGTGCAAAAATGTCATTTCCCCTTGGATCTATAACTATTTTTACTATATAAAGAATGGGGTGTGCACTTCCTTAGAGGGGCAAAAAGATGTATGGAGGTTTATTTAGTCGTAAATGGATCTATAACTATTTTTACTAGGTAAAGAAGTATATCTACATTAAAAATATTAAATAAGTATTTTATTTTTGGATGATTGGAGTTACACATTATGGTGTATGGTTATGTATGATGGAGTTGTAGATGTGTACCATGGAATGGTTGAATAACTTAAACTAAACTTGTGATTCTTGTATGTTTATGTTAAATAATTTTATGGCATCATGTTAGTACTCTCTTTATGTAGATTGTTTTGTGTGAATTCATTATAAATAATTTTTTATTATGATTAATACTAAAAAACAATCATCTTTATTTTTAAGGGATGATGAGTGACATGAAAGGAGATTATTTACAAGTCATTCATCATCAATTAACAAGAAAGGTATGGATTATTGTACATTGTATCATAGAGTAATGTTGATGTGGACTATGACCCAAATTATTTGAAATCTAAAAAATACTATAAAATGCTTTGGCCAAAGTGTATACATTGTCTATCCACCATAATTTATAGTTTACATGTTTCCTTGAGGTCATGATAGATAGAGGTGTACCTAGGCTATGTATGACTGGTTGCATGTAATAATGATTACACTTTCACTTGTTTTCTCTAATGGCTATGAATGTTTGTATCATCATTATTTGTCCCTTCATTAAAGGAAGGGCCACTCCTACTAGGGAGGTGTGCGGGAGACCATAGGTCTGTGGTTGGATATAAAATGCCTAGATGATGATCTCCCTCTCTATAGTTGAAATTGGACCAATTATGATGCATACTCATGGCTCCTACACTATTTTCAATAGTTGTTTCATTTATTCTTTATTGTACTATTATACGTTTGTTATTATTGAACCAAATAAATTATTACAACATGGGTTATTGGAATACTTTTACGTTCATTATTTAACTTGTACTTTGTAGTTGTGGTTGTATATGATGCTTATAGACTCTTGTCATACTTATGAATTCATTATTTATCATGTTTTACTTTCTATAAGGGATTATATGTACCATTGTGTGTTACTATATCATTACATCTATTGAGATCAGTGAGGCCTATTGTATTTATTGGTATTTATGCTTAGGTCAATAAATTTACCTTGTATTATGTGATTGTTGTTTATTGTATGACTTCAACATATAATTAATTTAAATACATTTTTAATATGGTGTGAATAATAATTAATTAAGTTGTTGAATAATTTGAGTAGATGATTGACAATTGGCTGATTTATTTTGATTTTTAAAAAATAAAAAATAAAGTGTTAAATCATAAATAAACCCTGGTGGGTTGTAACACTAACTCCCCAAGTCTATGACCTCATATTTTACACATGATCATTAGTTATCCATGCTAGTTTATCCCTTTCACTTCACTAATTATACCATAGTTTCATTTTGCATATGTCTTCCATATATTGTGTTTTTTATGTGGCTTCCTCCCTTGAGTTTGGGCCTTACCTCATTCTTCTTTTAAAGTTGAAATTTATGTTAAATAATTGTCTTCCATTAAAATTATTCTATCCCCTTGGTTTATGTTTCTTGTTATGTTGCATTGGACCTTTCCCCTTGATTGTTGATCCCATTCTAGACACCTACATAGATTTATCAATGATGATAACTTACATAATAAGATATTTTATCCTAGCATGTATTGAGTTATGAAGGAAGTTGTAGGTTGCTTGGAATCCTTATCTTATTTTTTATTTTGGATTTTCAACCCTTGGGTTACCTGATTTTTCTATTTGACTCCCCTTGGTTGCACTCATTGGCTTCTTTTCTTGTTTTATTAAGTTATCCTTGTTGTCTCTATCTTGAGCCCCTTGACTTCCTATTAGTATGATCTCCTTCTTTTAGAAAATATAAAAATTCAAAAACATTAAAAAAATATATTTTACCTTTATCTTTATCGATGGTGTACATATCATGGTTATCTACCTATGCGAGAGGTTTACATATACATGTTACACACATGCATCTCATAGTATTCTTTGAGTGAGTGACGTGCAAGATATACATGTTACATATGATCATGGACTTATGGATGCTACTTGTTTTAATCATGCTCACATCTTGGTGGCATTGTCATTCAGTTGTATGTGTTATAATAGGGGTATATTTATATAATAGGTTTACGATACTATCTTTCCTACTTTCCATTTATCATATAAATTTACTTAGATAAATTACACATAGATTTCCATTGCCTACATCTTTCATGCTACATGAATATGTTGTGCATTCTCTTGTGCTTATGATTGCTCAATTTCTTGCATATGTGCACTTATACATATTTCTTGTTGATGTCTTGTCCAATGTGTCCATAGAGGATCCTTTATTCATCATGTCATGTCATGTAAATGATTGATTATGGGTCATGCATCTTGATCAATGATTACCTATATTATGTGTTGTACTATGATTGGTGCCATGATCCATATCATGCATTGTACTACATCTGATATACTATGTTTCCTAAATTTCTATGGTCCTTACCATGTATGCACTAGGACATACTACCACTATTGTGTGTGTGTTTCATTATCTATATGTAGATCATCTAAGATTGCTACATTTTGAGAATATCTTTTGTTCCTATATTATATTTCCATAAGGGGTATCATACCCTTACCTATTACTTGAGCTTCATTGATATTATTTATATTCTATCATACCATTGGGGGAATAATACTCTTGTATATCTCCTAGAGCTTATTATCCACATCTTACACATATGGAACTTATTACACCCATGTACCTATTGATCTTACATTGCTAGTATATTAAGACATTACATTATCCTACTTAGACCTAATCACATGGGATTATCGATATATGTTGGGTAATTCCATATATTACCAAATTGGGGTATAACTTCATTCCTCATCGCCATGTTATATATAAGTTTTTAGACCTTTTGTATAGTGTAGGAGATCTAGGTCATATTGACCCTATCATTTTTGATGACCAAGATCTCCTACACTATACAAAAAGTCTAAAAAACTATATATATATATATATATATAGTTTTTTAGACTTTTTGTATAGTGTAGGAGATCTAGGTCATAAAAAATGATAGGGTCAAACCATAATATAAATAGTTAGGCATAGTGCGATGGAGAATATGAGCCTTTCGATAGTAAGGAGGTATAAAACTGAAGGATAGAGCCCTGATAGGTATTTGTCAAGTATACATGATTGAGATGCTATATAGATCAAATTTTAATATCTACAGTTCTTTACCTAAGGGAAAATAGGATGAAGAAATTGGATACTTGGGTTAGGCTTTACCCATGTGTGTTAGTAAAACATTAGTGTACTTGCAAATAATTGTGAAATAATGCAAATAGTGAATGTCTCAATATATGGGTGTAAATTTAGAACATGAAATAAAACCTTAAATATGAGCATACAAATGAATACCCTTGATGGTTTGTGAACTAAGTTTTCACTCTTGAAACTATCAATTTAATATTCTCAAGTCTTCTCAGGTACTGATGAATTTACAAAGGAACTTTGAAACCTTTGAGAACTTTTAGATCTCCTAAACTATACAAAAGGTCTATATATATATATATATATATATATATATATATATATATATATACACATATATATACATATATACATATATATATATATACATATATATATATGTATATATATACATATATATATATGTATATATATGTATATATATATATGTGTATATATATATATACATATATATATGTATATATATATACACATATATATATATGTATATATATATGTATATATATATATATATGTATATATATGTATATATATATATATGTATATATATATATATACATATATATATATATATATATATATATATATATATCCCTCATTGTCAGTTTCAGACCCTCAACAACTTCCTATCTTATCAGACACTTACGTCCCACACAGGAACACTTACATCGATGCAAGTGTTTACATTATTATCAAGTTTCCACTCTTCAAATTCATCTAATTTTAAAATATTTCAAATCCTATAGGTTAGCCCATTTGTTTTATTTAACCTTATTGTGAGCTATTTCTAAAAGGTATGGAATAAATACATATCTAAGCCTACTCATTATTCATCTAGAAAATACTAAGCAAACACCTATTCAAGTTCACTCAATCAATTTCACAGTTGATTTCTATTGTCCTATTCTTCCCTATTTTCATATTAGTCATAGGAGTAATCATATTACATGTCTGAAGCACTCAAAGAATAACCCATGAGTAGTATTTGTCAAGTTATAGGTTATATCATTGCATGCCCTTGCATATAGTATATTATATCCTTATGCACACATAATTCAACACTTAAGGGAGAACTACATATATGTTTGAGGCCCTCCTTGGAGTATTGGCTATGTAGACAATATACATTGATAGTGGGGTTGTTGAGGTCAACTCGACACCTTGAGCCCACTAACCCATTTTTGTCAAAGTATAAAGACCTAAGGTGAAAAGTTGGGGTTTGTTCCATATACAATCATTGATAGCATGTGTGCATGAATACAAGACATCAACTGAAAGGTGATTGAAAACCTATAAGGCTCCATGTAGTCATTTCATAATACAATGAATATTTTATATAGGACATTTGCGTCAAGATTTACATAAAACATCAATGTAAGTGTCCAGGCCTCCAAAAATAGTATTTCTAGAATCTAAACACTCAATCATGATCTTTTCCCTACCCATATCCACCTTTGTACTTCTCAGATCTACATGTGAATTTTTATATAGGCTAAGTATTATATCTTATTTGTTTTTATGCAATCAAACTTCTATTTTGAGTGTATTTTCTATATTTAGCACAACTCAACACTTTAATTTATAATATTCATTTATTTTATTTTTCAATTAATTGGCCTGCTCTAGAATATTTTTATTCATCCTTGTGTATAGGTTATTCTACCCCTTCAACAGTAAACACCACATTCTAGAAAGTGTTAAAATTTTAGTGAACCCGACCATTATGTCTTCTCATGCAACTCCTAACTTGCTCTAGGGTTTTCAGCCGCCTCATGTTTCTACTTGTTGTACATATTCAAATTTGTTTTTTTATTTGTATGTAACCTAGATGTAGTCCTAAATTAGGTGATGTTCTTATTGAATATCTTGAGCTACCCCTTGGGCCACCTAAAATGTCTTGAGCTAATACCATGTCAAATGCTAATAATGAGACTACCAATAATGACAATGAGCCACATACTAAAAAATTATCATAGAAGATGAATCTAATCATGAGGATAATGAAGCACATGAGCATAATGAAAATGACCAAGCTGACCGAGAACAACTTAAATCTATTGCATTAGTTTGAAAGTGCATTTGTACAAATCTTGAAGATCTCCATAATATCATAAATATTGTATTAGAAACTCAAAAATTAAAAGGTGCCAATGAAGAATAATTACTCTCCATTGATACTAATGTTAGGGCTATTGGATATGCCCATAACATACCCTCCCTATTTCCCTCCCTTTGAGCACAACATTTCCTACTACATCTAGTGGGGGCACAATATATGTTTTCAAACTATTGTTCCCCAAAGATCAAACAACTATTGCCACATCCTCCATGGGAATAATGAATGCTTCAACTCAATTACTGGTTTCCATCCCTATATCAACATAAGTGGTGTTTTCATCCCCTTTGGGGCTTCTCAAATCTCAAATCTTAATCCCAATGGGTATATTGTACAAACTCTTCTCCAAGTTATCAAAACTTTGGAAAGTAAGGTTACTAACATTGGACAAAATGCTTTAAAATCAACTCATGTTACTGATTCACAAGATGTATTACATAATATTTTATCACATGAGATATATTTGTGCTCTTTTCCAACTAGATTTGTTACACCCAAGTTCACATTTTATGATGGCAAGGGTAATCTTGAACAACATCTCCAATATTTATATGTGTAATGCTTTGATTATGATTCAAATGATAAAATTTTGACCAAATTATTTCCAAGGAGCCTAAAGGATACACTTTAAGATGGTTATATGATTTACCAATCCAATCAGTGAAAGCATTCAAACCCATAGAGGATCAGTTTCTAGCATATTTATCTATCAACATCATTGAAAATATGGCATATGCATAAATTGTCAAGATCAAATAAGGAACCGATGAACCTATTAATGAATATGTTTTGAGATTCAAAATAATGTAGGTAAGAATAAAAAATCCAATGGTAGACAAAGAGCTTCAATACATCTTTAAATAAAGTTTTCTTGCCCCATTACACAAGTCAATTATTTTCAAGAAGTTCAAATATTTTGATGACTTATGCCATATTGTTCAAGATCATGAAATGAAACTTATTTTCTCGAACAAGTTGAAGTATGTAGTAAACACACCAACTACATCTACTACAAAGTTTAATATCAAACCAAGCTACAAGGTAAAACCTATGGAACCTAAAATGGAAACAACCACAATGATTCATGTAGTGTCATAACAACCTAATCAAATCATCTTATCTAATGCACATGAGAGACAATTTACATGATTACCTGAGTCTCCATCTTTGATAATTAATAATCTTTTGGAGTGTCATCTCATATCTCGTCCTCCTCCTATAGATGTTGATATGAGTCAACCTTTACCAAAAGAATATGATGTTAATGCATATTATGACTATCACCAAGGCCCTGGGCATTCTAAAAAATAATGTTATACCTTGAAACATAAGATCCAAGTCCTTTAATATTGACATATTATCTTTGATGATCCTCTAAAGGATTCAACTTCACATCCTAGTGACCATCAAAACCAGAAGATATTTAAAAAATCAATTGCAAGATCATTATAAGAAAGATCGAGAAGTGGAAATGGCACATAATGCACATCCTCCTCCATCGCATTATGGGAACCCATAATATGGGATTATTTGCACTTATACACCCACAATACCTCCTATGGTTCAAAGACCTTATATTTCATTTGATGACGATGAAATTGTAGATAATGACTCATATATTCATTCATTATTTATTATATCATGCAATGATTATCAACTTATACATAGTGTTAAGATTGATAATGGTCCTAGTGAGAATATATGTAACACAACATTACTTACACACTTGAGATATACACATGATGATTTACACCCTTCATCTAAAATGGCTAGAGCATTCGATGGGACATCAAAACACATTATTGGTGAGATTAATTTACCTTTACAAGTGGGTCCATCACATGTGGTCTCTACCTTTTTAGTTATCCCATATACAAGAGTATTTGATATGTTATTGGCATGAAATTAGATACATAAACTCCATGTAATACCTTCAATATTGCATGGGTGTATTAAATACATTCATACCAATAGGGTAGTCAAAGTTTATAGAATTCCATATGAACATCCACTTGAACAACAAAAGTTTATTCCCAAATAACTAATTATAAAACTTACTAAGGTTAATCATCTATGAAAGGGTGAACAACAAACAATCCCATTTCCTAGGTGGCTTATACTAGATAGATCATTGCACCAGAGATACATAGTGGATTCTATAGAATCTTCGTCTACACCTACATAGTCTACCCAATTATTAAAAGCAAATAAACACATTCTAATTACAACTACATCAAAAAAACCATATAGAACAAAAAAATGGGTTCCACGAACCCTTAATACTTCTACTACTTCTTCATTACCGTACATTCCTATGAGACATAAGCAAAGTATCACATATTTTGCATTTATAGATATGGCACCTACACATGCTCATTGGCAATATCACTAGTTTGATGTATCATATTCTAAGTTTGGAGCTACATGTGAGCACCCCTTAGATGGGATCATAGGTTAAGACCTTTTTCCTTTCCATATATTCTGAAAATTCAAAAAAATAATAAAATATTCATGAAATTACAAAAACATTCAACATTCACATGTTTATTAGCTCCTTGGCATTTATGTTGTTTACTTTATGTTAATAGGTAATATATCATTTCTATACACATATATGTTTCACACATACTTGAGTGTGATACTGACATACACTAGACCCATGATACTTGCACATATAGATGTTGGACCTCTCCTCTTCCCACATGGCACACTATACTAGGGGTATTTGCTTCTTTGATCACGATTGATACAAGCTTTATTATTTTATGATCAATTTTCCATTATAATTCTAAGCTTATATACAAACACTTACACATGCTTATACTCATTCTTACATCTTTCAAAATGTACTTAATATGCTATGTTACATGACATTTTTGCTAATGTTGACGTAGTGGATTGCACCCTAGACAGGAGGCTGAGCTCTTGGCTTCCACACGCAACAATGGAAACTCCCCTCTTGCCTGTGGGCCTGGCAAAACTGGGGGGAGAGTCTCTAGATAAGGGCTAGCTCCCTTCGATGTATCTTTTAGGTCCTAGATTTCCTATTGCTAACAAATAAATGAAAAAGGGGGGGTTGAAAGGGAGAAGAATGCTGAAAATAGAACCTAAACCTAAACTAAAAGGTGATACACCAAAAACGTTGATCTACTCAGCCCAAATATACACTTTTCACCAAGAAGAAGCTCCCATACACTTCATCTGATGTGGGAAACTCTTCTGTATCACTGAGTCAGGGGTTCGTAGAGATATAGGGAGGAAGAACTATCAAAGGTGTTCTGAGACACACTTTGGCAGCTTATTCACATGCGCCTATATTCCTACTGTAGACACTTCTAGCAGACTTGCAGAAGAAGAAAATTCATAATGCACTAGACATGCTAAAAACGTTCTGTGAAAAGCATAAAAGAAAATGACTCAACACAAAAAGAAAACATAGACATATGCATGAATGCAAGTCCAAATGGAGGTAAAAATTGCTAAGGCTTTATTCAAGGTAAAATTCGACAGAGTTCTGCCTTACAAGCCTGAGAGGTTTTTGGACAGAGCTTTGCCTTATGGGCTAAGAGATCCCTTCTCAAAATGATAAGTTTACAATATATAGCAAAATGAGAAGAAGTAAAGGCACCCCTTTTGAAAAGACTTTTGGCACCCTTTGACAAGCTGGCCCATGTGCATCGAGAGCATCAGAAAGAGGAAGTCATTGTTGTTGATGTCATTCTTCTAGAAGAGGCCTGCTAGAACCATGTTGTGTAATCGTTGGTCTTGACTTTGGCATTCAAACATTAATGTGAAAGCATGGGCCGCACCTCTTTTTTGTAGACAAAACTGCTCCTTCCAGATATTCATGTGGTTTGTCTACTTATAAATGCAAAATTGAGAAAATAGGCCGCACCGCTTACTGTTCACACCGTTTGATGACCACTTGGCAAGCACTGTTCCAACTGCAGGAATAAATCCTTGAGTTGACACCTCTTCTTTGCCACCTAGACTGTTTGTCCGCTTCTACACTTTGTCTCTTCTTAGTTTTGTCTCTTTTTGGCTCCTTCGGCCCTCGGGGTTATCTTCTTGGTGGGTCACTAAGTTCTTTGGGCTCTTCTTTAAGCTTTTCAAAATCAACAACTATTTCACGAGCCTTAAATTTGGCGTCTGCACACCCGTCACTGCATTTGAACTTCCAACAGCTAGTTCATCATGCTTGATTTTGACGTCTTCGAGGCCGTCACCCCTTGGAATTTCCTCGGCCTTTTCCTTTCTTCGGCTTTTTGTTGCTTCCCTTTTCTTTGGGCTTCTTGTTTTGAACCCTCCCAAAGGGAGGGTGACCCTTTGGCTTTAGCGAAGTGTCCTTCATTTTGGTCGAGAGTGATATGAACTTGATATTCAATATATGTAGAAATACCCTTAAGGTAGGGAAACACCATATAATACTCCTTTAGAAAGGAATAACTCCACAATGTCTCTTTAAGGGGACAACCTCCAATATCCTCTTACAATAAAAGACTCAATGCTTACTTTATATCTTTACCATGATAATCATCTCCTATATATATACATCTATCTAACCCATGGATGGGTAACCTCCTAATCCCAATGTAGGCGGACCATTACCCAATGTATTACTTCCACAAGTTACTCTATTATCCTAATATATTGTACCCATATAACTAACAAAGAGGATGTGTGCCACATGTCAGCATCTTCATCAACCCATATACAATAATATATCATATCCCTAGGTACATAACATTATTTCCCTCATTGACATGTTTCATCCCCAAAACATAAGAAGAAACCAAATAATGAGTGTGCTTCAAATCATTGCACACTTGTCTCCAATCTCGATCATCTAACCATCCAAATGTGATCTTGGCATGTGATAGCTCTCCAAGATTGTTTCCAAATTCCATTGTGCTCCTCTGATTTCATTCATGATCATAATTATATTACTTTGGTGTCCCAGCATAATTACTCCTCTTTTTATTCCATGTACCATATTCCACTGCGCTTCTCTGATTCCAACCATGACCATAGTAGTTATTATTCCGTGCATAGTCATAATGATTTCCCCATTCATTCTATGTGCCATAGTATTTTTTCTTTGGATTCCATGCATATCCATAATGATTGGAAATTTTATTTCCCATATAGACAAAATGATTGTTATTATGACACTTCCTCACCTAGTTCCATGATTGTTTCCTCTCATGATGATGTGGGTGTCTATATACCTCAACCTTTTCCAATACTTTGACCTTATCCATCTTTGCTTCTACCTCTTCCACCTTTTCCTTCTTTGTCTCTTGAGTAGATGAAGTGCTCATTTGTAGTGTGTCTTTCTCTATATCATCTGAATCTTCATCATGTTCTTCATCACTTGTTTCCATCTTATCCTCATGATCTACCTAGGTTGTTATTGGTGCCTTTTTCACTATGATATCTTGTAAAGTAATCTTCTTTTTTCTGTACCAAAACTTCACAAACTTTTTCTGAACATTAATATTAATTGTTCCCAAAGTCTCTAACCATGGATATCCAAGAACTATATCCATATCATCCATATCCAAAGCATAAAAATCTGAATGCAAAACATATTTTTCCATAATGATCTTCAAATCTTTAAATAGTGAAATATTATTACCATCTACTTGAAAATCCTTGATATTATTTGTTTGAACATGTAGATGCTTGGCCACATTCATGTTAATGAAGTTATACTTACTGGTAGGGTTTATGGACACAACCACCTTCTTCTTTTGAATGCATCCATGAAATTGAAAAATTGACTCGAATTTCTTTGGAGCCAAATTATTTGAACCCTTATCATCCAATTTTTCTTCTTCTTCTTCTTCTTCTTCTTCTTCTTCTTCTTCTTCTTCTTCTTCTTCTTCTTCTTCTTCTTCAATTGCTTCTTCTACTTCTTCTTCTTCTGCTTCTTCTTTTATTGCTTCTTCTACTTCTTCTTCTTGTTCTTTTGTTGATTCTTCTATTTCTTCTTCTTCTTTTTCTGCTTCTTCTTCTTCTACTGCTTCTTCTTTTTCTACTTCTTGTTTTATAGCCCAACGATCTAAAAAGATCTGTTCCCTTTCTTTCCATGAAGAAAACCTTTCTGTACAACTCAATTGATCAAACCAATCTAGTGCAAGCCCAGACAAAAAAGGAAGTAATCGTCTTTGCCCAAAAGTATTTGTAAAATGATTTTCCAAATAGAGCCACCATTATCTAGCATCAATATCATCTTCCCCTGAAAATGTTTGCAACTCCATGATCCACAAAAAAAAATTAAGGTTCATGAAACCCTAAAATGGCAAAATTGATCCATAAAATCGCAACAAGTCACTTCAAACAACTCAAAAAATTTTGAATTTTTTACTGTGCTTTTCTTATATCCGCTTACATCTCTAGTAAAAATTTTGAATAAAAATTCCCTATATTTCGGAAGATATAGAGAAATTATTATAAACACTAAAATAACAATAACTCCCTCTAAACGAATCAAACAATCTCTATTTTTTTACTGTGACTTATTTGAAATATTATCCATATCCAGTAAAAAATTTGTGGAAAAATTCAGAACCAATCAAAAGTTATTGATGAAAAAAACTAGGGTTTCGCTCCATAAATTGCCCAAATCAAAGCTCTGATACCACTTGATATTCAATATATGTATAAATACCCTTAAGGTAGGGAAACACCATATAATACTCCTTTAGGAAGGAATAACTCCACAATGTCTCTTCGAGGGGACAACCTCCAATATCCTCTTACAATAAAAGACTCAATGCTTACTTGATGTCTTTACCATGATAATCATCTCCTATATATATACATCTATCTAACCCATGGATGGGTAACCTCCTAATCCCAATGTAGGCGGACCATTACCCAATGTATTACTTCCACAAGTTACTCTATTATCCTAATATATTGTACCCATATAGCTAACTAAGGGGATGTGTGCCACATGTCGGCATCTCCATCAACCCATATACAATAATATATCATATCCTTAGGTACATAACAGAGAGTCCCCCGCAAGGGCACCTGCCCTTCGAGGTCCTTTGGCTCCCTTGGTCTTGAAATCCTTCGAACAAAATGTTTGAAGGAATTCCTTCGGACATTTTGTCTGAAGGATTTCCCTTTATTTTTTGCTTATTTCCCCGGGTCTTTTCATTCGGCCACTTTTCCTGCGGATTTTCTCTCGGCTACTTTTCTTGCGAACAAAATGTCTGTGAGAATTGTCTCACTCATTCCTTTCCTTCAGAGACTTTCTTCAGGTTTTTTATCGTGACTCTTTCCCAAATTTCTTTAGACTTTTTGTCTGAAGGAATTCCTTCAGACCAAAAGTCCGAAAGAAATCGCTTATGTCTTTTGCCTCGGCCCTTGTCTTTTGTGGCGGGATTTTCTTTCGAAGAATTTCTTCGGACAAAATGTCCAAAGGAATTCCTTCAGACATTTTGTTTGAAGAAATTCTCTTCTTTGCCTTAAATAAATTTCCAAAAGAAACTTACCTTTTTGACTTTTCTCTATGGCTTCTTTGCAAAGTTCCCTGCCCTCTGCAAAGACACTTGAGTCTCGAACTACCCTCCGCAAGGGCATTTGGAATGGTCTATTTTGTGCCTAAGTGGGAACTTGTCTCATTTGAACCGAGCCATTAAACCAATTGAATGAAACAAACCGTTGAATCGAGCCATTAAAACAAGCCGTTAAAGCAAGCCACTGAACCAATTGAATCTGAGCCAATTGAACTGAATGGTTCAATGGTCTGAAGAAACTTTGTAGAAGCCCCTTTCATTCTTTGAACTAGTTCTTCATTTTCCAAAAGACTTGCCTACAGAGTTCATAGTTCTTTTCTGTAGAGTCCATAGAAACACCTGTAGAGTCCGTAGAAACTTCCTGCAGAGTCCGTAGAAACTTCCTGCAGAGTCCGTAAAAACACCTGCAGAGTCCGTAGAAATGGGCCTGCAGAGTCCGTAGTAATTCCAAGACTTGTGCAAAATAAAAAATGTACTAGCTCAAAACAATAGGGGAAAAAGGGGGGACCAATTTTGGCCTGCAGGACCAAAATGGTCAACAACTAACACATATATGCAGGGACTAATATGATATACTTATGTTGGTTGCTTATACTTCATTTATTCACATAGTCATTTCCTTGAGTGTCTTTTTCTTGCTTGTTATTATCTTGCTTGTGGAATATTTGAATATGTTCCTTGCTTGTTGGCACTTGTGCCATAGTATGTTATTTTATTTTCTATATTTAGACATTTGAATATGTCATTCCTTTTAGGGTGCGATATTTGAATATGATTTTTATTTGCAATCTCCTTAGATCCCTTTGTGTGACATTGAGCACTCTTGTGTGTGTGCTTGATTGTTTGCTGAGATTATATTGTAACTTTATAAACCTTGCCATAATACATATCATGCATCTTAGGTCTTATTATGATCACATGATGTGAGATTCAATGATATATCTACTTAGAAATGCTATTCACAAATGCTACATGATTATAACATAGATTATATAGTTATCTTAATAATCCTTTTGAGGTAAGGTAACTACCATATTCCATTTCCCTCACCTCAAAAGAGAGGGGCATATTAGTGGGTCATGTCATAGATACATGACCTTCACACTTATAGAATTCTCATAATTTATAGAATTTCATTATAGTTTACATGATTCAGATATACACTTGGTTTAGAACCCTATACATTGCATCAATTTTTATAGACTTGGGACAAAGATTATCAGAATTGTGACATATATTATCACAAGTATATATCACATGTTACATTTTGATAGATAATTCAGCTTAAGACACATTAGAGGTGCATATTCCATACAAGTGCACCAAACATCACAAATACGTATTCAAACATGTTTTCAAGGAAACACCATTTTCACCAGGAAACACCATTTTGAGCCTTTTTTTGTTTGCAGCAATTGGCTCCTTTTAGTAGTGTGGTTGAGATTCAATGCCCTCAATGATGTAACACTACTTCCATGTTGTAAGTTGAGTTAGTTATACCAATTAACTTGGCTTTTATTATACTATCACTTGAATTATACAATTGAGATTCAATGATCTCAATGGTCCTGTCACAACTCACACTCAAACTGGATTGGGGGCATAATTACCTTCCAATTTCCCTCTTCAAATCTACAAGGTTTAGTTTTGAACCTTTTTCATCTCTAATTATTCATAAAGAAGCATCTTTACGAAGTCAAAGTACCAAGGTACAATGTGGTTGCATCAACACACATGTGTACTCCTTCTTTACTCTCTTTCTTTTCAAGCATTTTAATTATTTAAAATTTTAGATTATATGCACTAATTTATATGGTAACATGCTCTTGGTTACAGGTCATACACCATCAAAACATTAAAAGTGGGCTCAAATAAATGCAAGGTGTGTTATACACACCTAGGTACACATTTTTTTCTTTTAACCTAGTAATTTAATCTTTATGCATTACTAGATTAAAATGTGGGACCTAAATTTAGATATTAAAATATGATTTATATAGCATTTGAGTATTATGTACTTGACAAATACCTATCATGGATCTACCTTTGAGTTCTAGACCTCTTACTACCAAAATGATTCTATTCACCATCTCATTGTGCATAATTATTTATCTTATGGTATGACCCTATCGTTTATGATGATCTAGATCTCCTAAATTGTACTTATGCTTAAAACTTGATATAAATATATATATATATATATATATATATATATATATATATACATATATATATACATACATATATATATATATATATATATGTATACATATATATATATATATATATATATATACACACACACATATATATATATATATGTATATATATATATATATATGTATATACACACACACACACACACACACACACACACACACACACACACACACACACACACACACACACACACACACATATCATGGATCTACCTTTGAGTTCTAGACCTCTTACTACCAAAATGATTCTATTCACCGTCTCATTGTGCATAATTATTTATCTTATGGTATGACCCTATCGTTTATGATGATCTAGATCTCCTAAATTGTACATATAACTTAAAACTTGATATGTGTGTGTGTGTGTGTGTGTGTGTGTGTGTGTGTGTGTGTGTGTGTGTATTTCACTATTAGTTTCATACCCTCAACAACTTCTTATTCTACCAAACATTTACATCTTACACATGGACACTTGTGTCAATGCAAGTGTCCAAGTTCTTATCAAGTGTCCAGTCCTCAAAAGTCATATAATTTGAAAATATTTCAAATCTTATGGGTCAACACATTTTTTTATTTAACCCCAGCATGAGATATTTACAAAAAGTGTGGTATAAATACAAATCTAAGCCGACTCATTATTCATCTATAAAATACCAAACAAATACCTATTCAAGCTCACTCAATCAATTGTACAATTAATTTATATTACCCTATTCTTCCTTATTTTCATATAAGTCATCAAAGCAGACATATTACAGATCTAAAGCACTAAAAGAACAACCCATGAGCAATATTTGTCAAGCTATATGTTAAATCATTGCATTCCTTTGTATATAATATATTTCACCCTTGTGAACACACAAGCCAACACCTATGGGAGAACTTTATATGTCTAAGGCCCTCCTTGGAGTTTTCTCCATATAGGTAACACTCATTGATAGTGGGATTCTCGAGGTTAGGTTAACACCATGAGCCCAATATCAATTTTTATCTAGTATAAAGATTGAAGGTGAAGATATAGGGTTTGATCCACATACAATCATCGACAACCTATTCACATGAACACAAGACATCAATAAAATGGTGACAAAAAACCCATATGGCTTTAGGTGGTTACTTTGCTATATAGTGAATATTTCGTACATGATAGCTGCATTGAGATTTAGACACAAGCATCAATGTAAGTGTCCACAGGTCGATGCAAGTATCCAAGCCTCTAAAAATAATATTTCTATAATCTGACTATTGGATATTGATCTTGTTCCTACTTATTTCCATATCTGTACTTCTTTGATCTACTTATGCATTTATAGATAAGCTAAACATTATCTCTTTTTCATGTTTATGCAGTTAAATTACTATTTTGAGTGTACTTTCTATATTTAGCATTACTCATCACTTTAATTTAGAATATTTATTTATCTAAGGTTTCAATTAATTGGCTAGCTTTAAAATAGTTCTATTCATCCTTGTGTATAGGTTATTCTACACCTTTAACCCTAAACACCACATCTCTAAAAAGGGTTAAATAAAAACGTGCTTGAAAATTTGTTTTAATTTAACACACACATGTATTCATGTATACACACGTCAAAGTGGGGCATTTTGTAGACACCTAATTTTGGTACAAGACACTACTACGTGAAGTGCAATTAGTGCCACAAACTAGGTCAATTTCATGTTTTTTTAAAATTTATTTTTCTTTTAATGGAGCAAAATTGGCACTAATATTAATGCCACACTTGTGAAATATTTTCACCACTGGGGAAATGTTAATAATAAATATTTAATATATTATTTTTTATAATATATTAAATTATAAAAAAAAATCATGGGGGTGACACAAATGTGCATCACCTTTGTGTCACTTTGACCCTTAAAATTAAAAATTACTAGCTTTTCATTTTTTGTTTGTGTTACCTAAAATTTGCATCATCTTTTAAATTTCGGTGGCCAATTTTGTGTGGTCCATTTGGGTGAAGACATAAGTAGAAAGTTTATCTTTGCTCTAAATGATGGAGGTGTGTGATGTTAGGTGGAAAGGTGGATCACAAATAACAAAATGTATAAATGTAAGGCATATCGAATATGATATTATGCACAATGGATCCCATATAAGGCACCCAAGGGTCGAAGGTAATGAAAAGCATTGGGGATCTAATAAGGTTCATTATATGTTTGGCCATTCTACACGCTTAGGTATCTATATTTTCTGCATTCCTTATTTTTTAATTGATTTGTAATTTCATTTTTTTTTGCTAGGGCCTTGGATGTTTGGAATTTTATGGATCATTTCGATCATGCTTTACAGGGATGATGACTAGGCTAGAGGAGGGTTGCAACTCCTCAAGAGGTTTCTCGAGTCGACAAACTTGCACACATACTTTTAAACATGCATTTGAGGAAATATTTACTTTGATTTTAAGTCTGTAGTATACATAGTTTCAACTCCTTAAGTGGTTGCTTGAATCAACTAACTTACACAAACTATTTTATGCATGCATTTGAGGACTGGCTAAAGGAGCAAAGAAGAAATAATTCAACACATTTTGTCCATTAGATCATAAAAGTGAAATAACAACCTTGTTTGTCATCAACTTGCACACCTTCCCAATAATTTAAAAAATCCAAAAATTATTAGAGGACATAATCGACACCCAAGTATATAATCAACATCAACAAAAGGATATAATCAATGGTCTATCGATTTTGACCCAATAATAGAAGATAGTCAGATTCTTAGGGTTGCAACACAATCACTTCTAGAAGCCTATTCTAGTTCTAAAATTTAGAAAATTTACCCATGTGTGTATGTTTATATCACTGTTTTCCTCTCTTCATTTCTCTTACCTATTCAATCATCTAGTTATATTGTTTGTCATATATTTTAAATATTAAGTTTTTTGATAACTATATTTTACTATATTATCCTATATCCTCTTTTGTGCACTTTAGTTTTATCTAATTTTTATGGAATTTATCCAAATATACACCAATTAGGTAAAACACTTTCATTTGTCATTCACTATAAATGGGACACATGACGACACATGCAAAACTTGATTCTAAAAAAGTAAAACAAGTTATTACTTAAAAAAACACCCAATGTATGTTTGTTTTGTAGTCTCAATTAATTATAGAAAATGAATCTTTAAAGGGATGGAATTTATAAAGTGATGCACCTCACATATTTCTATTTTCTTTGCCCTGACATAAAACATGCAATAGATATGATGAAAATTAGGCTTTCCCAAGCACATGTGGGAGCAATTATATCAGTTGCTCTCGTTATTGTGTTATTGATTTATCTCCGAGTCACAAAGATTACATGTAGGTCAGGTGCGATCAATATAATAACACACGTTGAGCGTGGTATACCCCTTTGGTAGTTGAGGTTATAACTTAGAGGATGTTAAGAAACCTCTTTATGCATTGTGCCCTAAGTATTATGGACTGGAAAACATATGACACATTTAGGTTGTAAAAGTAATTTTAAAATGTAAATTTTAGCTGCATTTAGTTTAAATCATATTTTATGATTTTAGAGAATTTTGAGTTCTGTTAGGGATTCATTTTTTTATGGTTAAGTCTTCTTTTGTTGTCAACTGTCGACGTCATACTGTATTTGTAAGATAATTTATGAATTTATGAATTATATATAATTGAATGTTCTATTTTAGTTACTTCACACAATCTTTGGTAACAATTGCAAACTTGCAACTATAAATCAACCCATATTAAAAGCATTGTAGATGTACAATCAACAAAATTTCATATGCAAATCCACCCATATTATAAAGCATTGAACTAAACAAATATTGGCACTGAGTCATATTAGGAATAAAATTATAATGGTTATTTAAAATTATCTTTAAGTATTTTAAAATAAATCATTGTAGATTTTTAAATACATAAAATTTCAAAAAAATTAGGAACAAAAACTACTGACATAACCCTCACCTATTACAATGTATTTAGAAATAACATATTGTTTAATTAGGGACATCCATATTCAAATCTAACAGTGCACAGCTTCACATTTTTATTAATGGGTACTAATAATAACAAATAAAGCACAATAAGATCATTAAAAAAAAGAGCCAACTAAAGGTTTTTAAGCAATGACATTGCCCACATTTAAAGAAGCCACGTACTGTTAATTTGTGCAATGATATGATGTCATTTTTGTACTTTCATGTGCATCATACATACTGCTCCATTATCAAGTATCCAAAACTTGTCTAATTTATTTAGTTATTTAAATGGATGCAATTAACAAATGAACACATAATGTTAATAAAGCCCATGGGGAAATTGAGATTATTGACCGCAAAGAACATAGTAACAATGAAATGCATAATCAATGGCTCATAACCAAGAGAAATGATTCTTTTAAATTTGTTATAGAGGAAAATGTATCTACCATTATCCATTCGAATAAAATGAAGCCCATGGATTTAAACAAATGGTTAGTGAGATGTTTGCCATAGTAGGTGCATTTTACATTGCCAATTTCATTACTTTTCTCCATTGCCTAGATTTGAAAATTGTTTGTTACTGCATGCAAAATCACGTCTACAAAATATATAATAGATTTGCCATTTTTTTTGACAAGTTCAATAATAATAAAATTCAAAAAATCTAGAAAAAACTGTATCTTAAAAACATGATAAACATGTTGGTTTATATCATTACTGATCTACTTTTAGTACTCAATCAAAACTAATGAGCCCTCTCAAAAGTTTTAAACATACTTCATGTTTAAAAATCCATTCCCATCTATGCCAACATACTTTAAACCTTTGAAACAAATGTGAGTATAAGTAATGTCGTAATATTTGTCAATCTTTCCCACATAAACATCTTAACAATTGATTTGAAAGATAAATATATAAAACTTCAAAACATAAAACTCACTTATAAATATAGATCCTCGAATCACTAATAAAATATAACTAACCAACAATCACACTTGAACAAATATCATCACTATAATTTTTTTTATAGGAAAAAACTTTCCTCATAAAAATAAAATAATTTAAAATAAAAATAAAAATAAAATATAACTACCCAACAATCACACTTACACAGATATCCCTATAAAGGGAAAAACTTTCACCCCATAAGTGAAAAAGACACTTCCAAGAAATAAAATTGAAGTGTTACTATCAAAATTTTGTCAATCAACCTTTAATACATATTGTAACATTTGAGACAAATGCTAATATAAATTATGTCATAATATTTGTCTATCCTTCTTATATAAACATCTCAACGTAAAAATTATTTAGAAAGATAAATATACTTGGACCATTAACAAAATATAACTAACCAACAATCACACTTTGCACAAACATCATCATTATAATTTTTTTAATAGGTAAAAACTTATCTCATTAAATGAAAAAAATACTTACAAGAAATAAATATAAAATATATCTATTGTAATATCTCTATTGTTCAATACTTTTTGAAAAATAATGAATCTATTGTTAGTTTTACTGGGGAAGTTGCATGGCTCACAAAGAGCCCATCAAAAATCAAATTTTGTTGCTAGCAAATTTTGATATTTCAATCCTACTCCAAATGACTTTGACGGAATGGATACTAAATAATGGTGGCCCCTGCATCCACTTCATCGCTTGATTTCGAGTCGATGATGTTGCTGCCAAAGGAAAAAACGAGCTTGCAGTCAACCGGCACAACTGCGAGCCCTTAGTTTAAAATCACTGTAACTTTTACCAATCAAATGTGTGCAACCAGTCAACAAGTCAGGGGCTCATTAAAAATAAATAAATATATTATTCATTGAAATTTATGACGATATTAAACAACATCAATGGAGTCAGTGTCCGTTGAACGCATGACAAAATGACGACTGAAACAAAAATATCAATTCAAGAGGATGGAAAGACAATTATAAAAATATGGTATAGATTTAACACACTAAAACAAGAGAAACAGCAGCGAGACGGGAGAGGTGCAAAACCCTGAATTTGGCATTTTATACCCTTTCTTCCCTAACTTGTAAGTAGGAAAAATCCATTTTCACACTATTCAAAATGAATTGTTTCCAAGGATTTTTCTTTCTGGTATGCAAAATGAATTGCTTGCAAGGATTTTTTTTCTCTGGTATGCAAAATGAATTGTTTGCAAGGATTTTCTTTCTCTGGTATTCAAAATGAATTGTTTACAAAGATTTTTCTTTCTAATATGCAAAATGAATTGTTTGCAAGGATTTTTCTTTCTTATATGAGATCTATAAGTTTAGATTATTTCTGAAGAAGTAAAAACAGAATTGAGAGTACAAATGCACTCTCCTGTCATTGGACGAGGAAATCCCACCGCATTGAAATTAGAGTTTCAGCTCGGCAAAAAGTTTAGATACCAATTTTAAAAATGAATAAGCCAGGGAGCTCTAAAATGAATGGTTGGTATGCTACGATGCTTTCTAAAGGTTTTGCTGATGTGTAATATGCTATCCCTCTACCAGAACGGATAAGTTTTTAATTGAACTTTTACAACGACATTCAACGTTCAAGAGGGTTACTGAAAAAAGAAAGTGGGTTACTATGGGCTTCTACATTGCTCCCCGAGGAAAGAGGTGGTACAGTCTGTGGGGTGGTGGCCTCCCATCTGGCTCACACTCATGAGATATAAAAATAAATGTATTCACCCAACCCCAAAAAAATAGCAACATTTACCATTTCTATATAATGAATGAGCAACAAGAATCATGGTTACATAAACCAGACAATTCAAGCTGTACTACGTAACGATTTCACAGTAATAAATATTCGAATCATAAATCCATGAATCCATATTTAAATAGTAACATAACTACCCAAGTGCACTCTATGCTACTTTATGACATCATTTGGTGGCTAAATTGGCCTCTAGTAGGCCTAGATGCTAGATGGGCACTTTCCCTTGGTTGGGTGCAGGTTGCCCAACAATGACCATTTCAACTGCAGTTACTCAGGAGATATTTAAGGTTTCTAAGTTTTTCGTATTCACCCTCAGTATGCGCTAAAGGCTCTTTCTACCATGATTTGTCAGATCGATGTACTTCCTTAATTCCTTAAACCCTAGTTACCAAGAGATGGGTATGCATATGGGTACGCAGACGCAAGAATATGCGAAGATGAGGTTGGGTACTTCAATTTTCATAAAAATAGGAGATGGGTACTCACAAACAGTATATATATATATATATATATATATATATATATATATATATGTATGTGTATATATGTGTGTATGTGTATATATATGTGTGTGTAAAATGTAAAATTTAGATTAAAATTTATTTTACAGCTTAATATAGCTTAAGAAAAACATTAATAACTTTTGAAAGTATAGAGACCAGAATTTTTTGTCTGCATCATAATACTGGATTGAGTAGACATCTGCAGATGAATAATGAAGGATTATAAATACCAGCAGAAGTTTTCCATGCATCGGACTTGTTTCTGTCATATTATTTCAAAGGCATTGCAGTGTCCCCTAGTTTACAGATCTTGCTCTAGCAATAGCTTATCCCAAGTGCAAATCCATGGTTTTATTATTTATTATCTTGCCTACATTTTAGTTTGTTTACCCTATCGTGAAATCAGATCTTCTTTCCTCTTCTTCTCCTTAGTATTCCATTCATTGACAAATTCTACCATCTCAGAAATATGGTCATCTCAGCTAACAAAAAGAACCCATTCTATCAACAAAGATAAAATTATTTAAAATCAGCTACTATTCAATGACTACATGTAATGCATTCATCTATCACCAGCGTTAAACTTTCTCAATAGTACCATTTACAGCAATACGAATTTCATCTGCCTTCACCTAGCCTTAAGCATAATATTTTTATTTAAACATGGAATGATCAATCAGCATCTATAATTCAAATTTCATCATTGCAATGCTATCGGACACAAACATTTGCATCTAATGCTTTGCAATAGTTTTTCATGATTGAGATTCCACAGCTTTAAACGTTTTTGTTACACAACAACAATCAGTACAAAGAATTATTGCCACCTGAAATTTTTGAACCTTCAATGAAACTCAACCCTCAATGATTGTGCCTGAAAATGGTCAATATTAGACTTAATTTAATAGTTCAGATTGCTGGCCAGTACAATAACAATAGGAACAGCCCCTCTCCCTAGTCTGGGCCCACTATTCATATTGGGTGCTAATGCAGTGAAAAGCAAAGTTTCAAACATCAAAAGGAAATAAAAATCAAACTTCAATAATAGTAAAAAGAAAACCAAAAATTTGTAACAGCAGTAGAGTTCACTTTCCTAGACAACTAACTTAACCAAAACTATTTAAGTTATCCTATACAACTTCGGGTACTTTGTGGAAGCACATTGTCAAAGGGAACTCATATACTGCTCAATATTAGACAAACGGAAAAAAATATTGGTGAAGACAAGGATGTCTATAACATTCCAATAAGCATAAAGATCTATAATGTATATAGCAATCCATCCATTGTATTGAATCTGCACAAGAAAAGAGGCAGTTTGATTTTCTTCAGAGGGCTACCAGTTGGTTATTTATGTGTATCCTTTATATTGAACGCATTCTATGAAGACAACCACGAACCACACAACATGCATCCTCTGTATGAGTAGACAACAATGAATGAATGTATACAATGAAGATAAGCTAGACAGGAGAGGAGGATGGGTGGCAAGATGGAACGAATTCCCATCATAAGAATATGCCAGCCTCAGATTGAACATTATAATGAAGGTTCATACTGGGTCAAGCATAACCAAGAGAAAAAAAATTGATGTTCATGTGATACAAAATCCAAAATTTAAACTGTTTGGAGAATAAGTTGAATAATTTTCATCTACTCAAAAGGATTGGATGACTCTCCAAGTTAGTCATAAGGTATAGCAAGTAGCTCAGGAGAAATATTCATGTCATATACAAGCAAGACAAATAGGCTTACAATTACTATAAGCCTCACCGGCTTAAGTGGAAGTCATTGCAAACCCTGATAAATCGTCTCTCAGTTTCCTTTGAAGGATTTACATTAGGAGATACTATGAACTTTATGCCATGACTAGATTAGGGCTTGAGTGAGATTTTCTACTTAGGGTAGCCCAGCATCAAGTTTCCAGTTAATAGTTTTAAGATAAAGGAAATATACTTGGAAAGTCACAAAAGACCTAGCATTTAAGTGTGCAGTAGTGTGGAGGATTCATCATTCCCACAAACAGTCTTTCCAAGATTTCAGTTGAATCTAGTAAAGAGTCAGCAGGCAGGTTTTAGCCAACATGTGATTCTGACACATTAGTTGTTTTGTATACTTAACTTACACTATGAGTATGATTCTATATAGTTTAAGAAATGAGAGATTCACACACAATCCAGAACTTTTGCTCTTGTGATCCCCCCTCGGTATCCTCATGGGAATCGACAACCTCAACATCTTCATCCTTGTCAAAATTGATATCCAAAGCTATGAACTCTTCAACCCCACTCATAAACCTAAGTATCTACTCATTGTCTTCAAAAAGCTGTCAATGCTTTCGATTATTATGAATAGATGTCATACCCATAAACTAAGTATCACAAATAACCAATATTTGGAGGTCTAAATCGGGATGCAGATATAACCAAGCTGTCTGCCTGCTAGCTCTATACTATTGAAACAATAATAATATTAAATGCAAGGAAGCATTTTTCAATCAAATCCCATACCTGATTCCTATGTTGCCTCAGCTGAGGATGCTTAGCTTGAGTTTTATTTATTACCTTAGTCACTGCCAGTTCAGATTCGCCATATACTATGAGCTCTTTGATATCCAAGTCATGAGCCACCATCATGCCCAATAGCAGTGCCTCATACTCAGCCATGTTGTTCTTGCATTCGAAACCCATCCTATATGCAAGTGGGACCTTGCGTGTAAAAGACAAAGTTAATAGGGTTCAATCACTTTCTCCTTCTTTTGATCAAGATCCATCGAAACACAAAGTCCATACCCTGTTTCGGGACAGCTGGTTTAACTCAATGCCAGGTTGAGATGCTTATTTTGTTGGACCATTATTAAGGTGCAAGTTGCAACACATAGCTAAAAGTGTCTTCTATTGTATTAAATAGGCTAATCAGAAGGATGAGCACTTTTTTTGAGAATGAAATCCATCTTAGGTTCCCAATACAATCTACAGGTTTTCCCTCCCGAGGGGAGGATGGTGGCACAAGTAAGATCCAACTGAGTGGTATGCGAGGGCTGCTCCCCAACTTATAGATAATAACATAACATAAGCTAAGGGAAGATTGGTCATTATAATATCCATGTTTACATGTCTATGGGGAATTATGGGCTAATTGCACCACCAAGTCCTTTATCATGCTGCTATGCTAAACCCTCTTTGAATCAAAGGCATACAAGTCTCTATAGGGTTGAGTAGTGGTTAATCAAAACTTTTCCATGAACACCTTAGGCATTAGGGAATGGGGTTTTCCAGATTCAAGTAGGCAATCACGGAGCATCAAATTCTCAATGACCAAAGTAACATGGAAAGGAAGTGTGTCATCACCCTTATCTTTAGGTGGCATTCCTAATATAATTTTCGAGCAGTCTTTATCCGTATTGATTAAATCCCCTTGTAGTACAAAATAATCTATTGCTTTAAAAGTCAATGGTTTCACATCCATATGATACTTGATAATTATTGGCAAATATTAAACAACGAACATTTAGGTTGAGCACAAGAATCCATGAGAAGATTATTATCATTACTTTTTTTTTAATCTAAGCGTTGAAAATTTATTGATAGAGGCAAATCACATGAACTTGAGGAGATGTAAGCCCAACATTACATACGACAACCCAAAGAAGATCTTTTTGGGTGAAATAAACATATAAAACAAACAAATCCAATGTTGTAACTGTTGACCATTTTGGTCCTGCAGGCCAAAATCGGTCCCCCCTTTTTCCCTTGCTGTTCTGAGCTAGTACATTTTTTGATTTTGCACAAGTCTTGGAAATTTCTACGGACTCTGCAAATTTCTACGGACTCTGCAGGCTTTTCTACGGACTCTGCAGACACTTCTACGGACTCTGCAGGTCCATTTCTACGGACTCTGCAGGAGAAATTTCTACGGACTTTGCAGGTAGAGACGAGTTCCCAACACTTAGGTGCAAAATGGACCATTCCAAGTGCCCTTGCGGAGGGCAGTTCCAGACTCAAGAGCCCTTGCAGAGGGTAGGGAACACTTTTGCAAAGAGGCCACAGAGAAAAGCCGAAAAGGTAAGTTTCTTTCGAAAATTTGTTTAAGGCAAAGGAAGTACCCTTCGGAAGGGTCGTTTCCATTTTTCCCGAAGGGCACTTTTTCAAAGGTAGTTGAGAGAAAAGACAAGGACTAATTCCTTCGGACTTTTTGTCCGAAGGAATTCCTTCAGACAAAAGTCCGAAGGAATTCGAAAGGCGCGGAAAAGACTAAGGCAAGAAGTGATTTCTTTCGGACTTTTTGTCCGAAGGAATTCCTTCGGACAAAAAGTCCGAAAGAAATCACTTCTTGCCTTAGTCTTTTCCGCGCCTTTCGAATTCCTTCGGACTTTTGTCTGAAGGAATTCCTTCGGACAAAAAGTCCGAAGGAATTAGTCCTTGTCTTTTCTCTCAACTACCTTTGAAAAAGTGCCCTTCGAATTCCTTCGGACAAAAAGTCCGAAGAAATTCGGGGAAGCTGCGGGAAAAAGACCGAGGAAAAGTCTCCAAAGGAAAGGAACGAGCAAGATAATTCTTGCGGACTTTTTGTCTGCGGGAAAATAGTCAAGGGGAAAAGGCCGTCGAAGGACCCTGAAGGGCAAGGGCCCTTGCGGGGGACTCTCGGCTGCCGAACGAAGGGCACTTCTCCATAAGCCGAAGGGTCACCTTCCCTTCGGGAAGGTTTAAAACAAGAAGTCCGAAGGAAAGGGAGCGACAAAAAAGGTCGAATCAAGAGAAAGCCGAAGAAATTCCAAGGGGTGATGGGCCCGAAGACGTCAAAGTCAAGCACGACGAACTAGTTGTTGAAAGTTCAAATGCAGTGACGTGTGTGCGAACGTCAATTTCAAGGCTCGTGAAATAGCCATTGATTTTGAAAAGTGAAATGGAAGAGCCCAAGGAACTCAGCGACCCACCAAGAAAATAGCCCGAGGGCCGAAGGAGCCAGAAAGCGACAAAGCCAGAAAGAGACAAAACCAGGAAGAGACAAAGTGCAAAAGCAAACAAATGGTCCAGGTGTCAAAAGGAAACGAGTTACTCCAGTGGTTGGAACAGTGACTGCCAAATGGTCATCAAACGGCACAAACAACGAGCGACGCGCCTTGTTTTCTCCATTTGCATTTATAAGCAGACAAACTGCGTGAGTATCTGGAAGAAGCAGTCTTGTCTGCAGAAAAGAGGCGCGGCCCGTGCTTTCACATTAATGTTTGAACGCCAAAGTCAAGACCGGCGATTGCACAGCATGGTTCTAGCAGGCCTCTTGTAGAAGAATGACATCAGCAACAGTGACTTCCTCTTGCTGATGCTCACAAACGCACATGGGCCAGCGTGTCAAGAGCGCCAAAGTCTTTTCAAAAGGAGCGCCAAGTTCTCTTCTCTTTATATATATTGTAAACTCATTTTTGAGAAGGATCCATTCTCTTAGCCCGTAAGGCAAAGCTCTGCCCAAAAATCTCTCGAGCTTGTAAGGCAGAACTCTGCCGGATTTTACCTTGAATCAAGACTTAGCATTTTTACCTCCATTTGGACTTGCACTCATGCATATGTCTATGTTTTCTTTTGTGTTAAGTCATTTTATTTAATGCATTTCACAGAACGATTCCAGCATGTCTGGTGCATTGTGAAGTTTCTTCTCCTGCAAGTCTGCCAGAAGTGTCTACAGCAAAAATATAGGCGCATGTGAATAGGCCGCCAAAGTGTGTCTCAGAACACCTTTGACAGTTCTTCCTCCCTGTATCTCTACGGACCCCTGACTCATTGATACAGAAGGGTCTCCCACATCAGATGAAGTGTATGACAGCTTCTTCTTGGTGAAAAGTGTATGTTCGGGCTGAGTGGGTCATCTTTTTTCGGTGTATCACCTTTTTTAAGTTTAGGTTTAGGTTCTGTTTCAGCATCCTTCTCCCTTTTTATCCCCCCCCTTTATTTTATTTTATTTGTTAGCAGTAGGGTATCCAGGGCCTAAAAGATACATCGAAGGGAGCTAGCCCTTATCTAGAGACTCTCCCCCCAGCTTCGCCGGTCCCACAAGCGAGAGGGGAGTTTCCATTGTTGCATGTGGAAGGCAGGAGCTCGGCCTCCTGCCCAAGGTGCAATCCACTGCATCAACAGTAACCTAGGATCAAAAACAAAAATAAGACAAGAATGCAAAAAACATGGCCCAGGAACAAAGAAAGCAAGAAAGGGTTCAAAGACTAACCCTCCTCTTCCGAAAGGAAATGTGGGTTCTTCTCATTTCCTTTCAAGATTTTCGTATCTTCCTTTATGTTACAAATACAATGATGGATATGGTTGTGAATGCAATCCATATTTCGGCTTAGGTTTGTGAGGGAAGGCGTTAGACTCAAAAATTTTGCACCATGGGTACAAATCAAATCCACACTAGTAGCATGAATGTAGATCTATTTAATGATCTTGTCAGTCTCATTCTCATTCCTAATGAGCATATTGATAATGGTGTCAAGAGAGAATTTATACACCTTCGAGGTTTACTTCTCATCCTCATTGCATTCAAGTTGCTACTTGTGAAGGGAGTCCAATTCCTCCACAATTCTTCTTGCTTGAAAAGATTTGGTGAGCTTCAACATGGCTTGGTGAATGTCAGTCAGCTGCAATTGAATACTGTTGTTCATGGTCATCTTCCCGTGGGTGGTGGTTTTGGCTCATTTATTCATTTCTGATTCTCATGCAGCCTTTTTTTTGCTCGGTTAAGAGGGTTAAAGGGGTCCCTCACCCATTTTATTAAATAAAAACAACTAATACAAAAAACCAAAAAAGGCCCAAGACGGCCACCTAGGACCAAAGACCAAGCCCGATCAGACAGACCGTAAGTGAAACCAAGACCAACAGAATAGAAAAACAACCAGCTGAAGCCAAGACAAACCGACACAGAGAAAGAAGCCCAAGGTCGAAGCCGTCACCACCACATCGTCCAAACACCAAATTGGAGCCATCAGGGTGATTGGGCTTGACTGCCATCTCCAACACCCACCGAAGGCACTACCATCTTGCCACTAGCCATCCAATCATCTCCATGCAGGGACCCGAGGTCCACCACACTTTCAGCAACAATGACTTCCATAGTAGCCGAAGTGCCTACCAAATTAACAGATCTACCACCATGACTACGTCCTTCGCCATGGCCACCTCACCTGCCTCTAACACTCATGAACTCCATACAACCACCCAAGCTTGGAGAGCGATGAACAACATCCATGCGTCCACGCATGGCCCTAGAAGTTGTCTACTGTCGTGTAATAAACCCACCTCTCACCAAGTAAGAACTTGTAACACCGCCCAAGGGAGTGAAATTCGACGCTGATGGTTCATACAGCCTTACCAGAATCCGTGTCATTGAGAGCACACTGCTCGACCATTGAGGTCTAACACCATAGCCAAAGACGCCATGGGGAATTTACAAACCCGAATCTCCAAAATCAAGATAAAGCCCCTCGAAGGTAAGGATTGATGAAGGGTTGACTGAAGCTTCTCCGCAAAGCCCAGAACGGTCATATAACGCTCTTTGAGCTCACATAAAGTGGCAAGGGGAACAAGCCCCACGCTCTCAAAACCAAAAAACATCAAAGACTATGGGGATGGCCCTCAAAATTCCGTCACGGTTCTAGCCAAACCGACCCAAAACCATGGTTTAACCACTCTTTCAATGATTATGCAAACCAATGCCTTATCCTCCAACATGAGTAGAAGGTTACCCACAAAAATAGAGGCCATTTCAAAATCAACCTTAGCTCAGCATGCACTTTCCAAATAAACAAGACCAATGATCTCACAAACTACGTCCAACAAAATGCCAGATTGAATGAAGAAGACCTTAAGATGGGTGTCTGTTACTCGGCCATCAAAGGCCATCTCCCATTTCATAGCTATCAGGCGAACAAGAGGTGTGCTAAGAGCTTGTTGAAGCATCTTGTCCATGGTTGTTCGAAACACAAACTTACACCCAACGTGTTGAGAGCCATGCATGCAACTCAATTACACCTGTGTCATTGCAATTTGCAATCAACTTCCACCAAACTTTAAGCATCAATGCCAATCGCCTGTGCGTGAGAGCCATATTAATGCAAACCAATTGACATGATGTTCAGGCAAATCATGTCATGAATTAAACACAACCACCCCAAAGAGAAACAATAAATGGATTTTAGGTAGCTCAATATCAACATTGGGCCAAGCCTCCTAGGAATTATCAACAATTAATTCCTCTTGTTGATCAATACGTCTATTTGCTAATGAATCAACCGCATAATTTGCCTCTCTAAAGCAATGGGAAGCCTCCAAGACCGAGAAAGAATCCAAATCCTCCCACCATCGCTTTAGGATGTTATTAAGATTCCAAGCACTAACATTGTGCTTACGAACAACATTAATAATAACCATTGAGTCACCTTCAATGACCAACTTCTTGATACTGCACTGAATTTCTAGTTTGACTCCCAACACCAATGCCTGAGCTTCAACCTCATTATTGGTCCCATCCATAAGATTCATGGATGTTGCTCCAATCAAAGACCTTGAATAGTGTCGAATAACATAGCCAGCCCCTAGATTTCCTCTAGCTGCCCCATCAAAGTTCAAATTGAACATCCCTGGCGGAGGGGGCACCATGATGAATGATTAGCCCTCTTGTGACCCTTGTTCGATACGACATTAACGGGATCTCATGTAGCCTTATTGATATCAATATCTTGCAGTGTTGCAGGGAGATGCATCCCCCACCATCTAGGACATGTCTTTAGTACGGGTACATGTTTTTGATAGGGAGTTGGGTACGAAGACGTCTCCCATACCAGAGATGTCTACTAGAGACCCTAAACATCTCCTTAGCATTTCCGTTCAAAAATCATGTCATATCCCTGTGGAAATCCTAAACCGTTTTTCAATTATCGGATTTACAGTCATCATCGCCAGATTTGCAATGATATTGGTTAGATCTATAGTGTTTTTCATTTTTATTTACAGTGGATTTCATTTAAGGTTTAAAGTTTAATCTTAAATTTTTTAATTGTTTATTTTA
Source organism: Torreya grandis (assembly GCA_037957365.1). Classification (NCBI taxonomy): domain Eukaryota; kingdom Viridiplantae; phylum Streptophyta; class Pinopsida; order Cupressales; family Taxaceae; genus Torreya; species Torreya grandis. The sequence continues at coordinate 1,200,729 of JARHVA010002649.1, forward strand.
CATAATATTAATTTTAATTTTAAGTTTTTAATTTTTTATTAATATTTAATAATTTTTAAATTATAATTTATAATTATACTTTATAAGTCTATATTATATCATTATATAATATTAAAATTTTAAAATAGAATTTTTTTATTTTAATAAATTATTTTTTCATTTTTTATTACTTCAATATATATATATATATATATATATATAATACTATTTATTGCCGTCTCCCCATAACCGTCTCCTATTCTTTCATAAAAATGGCACATTGGTACCCGTACTCGTAGGTCTCTCTTGGAAACTATGATATCTTGTCTAAGCATATTTCCAAGATCATCTGTAGTTGAGCTTTTTCTCGTGATAGCATGGTGATTGCTACTAGAGGTGTTCTTCCTTTGATTCAAATTTTCTCTTTCCACATCAACATACTTGTGGTAAGCATTTCTGCCTATTCATTGTTTCTTCGTAGCATTGCTCAGCCAATTCCTCATTCTCCATCCCTTCGAATGAGGAACATGTAATTTTAGAGTGTCTCATGAGTGGCTTTGGTGTCTTCTTGATCTCCACGTGACCATCTTGATCCCCTAGAAACTCCTAGCTACGTGAGTTGGTTTACTAACCAAATAACTCACATTATTTTATCACAAACAACATAATATAATATTTAACTAATTACAAATATATAGCTCAAACATGTGAGCACTAATCAATTTTCTTAACATTCCCCCCCTTAGTGTGAACATGGGGAAAACATTATCTTGTACTACAATGTGCCGTAAGATCACGATCTGGATGGTTTTACGAGTGGTTGACCAACAACCGAAAATAGGATGGTTTTGACCAACAACCTCAACTCAATAATATGGTTTTCACCAAGATTGACCAACAACCTCAAATCAAACAGGATGATTTTGCATGTGGTTAGCCAACAACCATACGACCAAATGATGGTTTTCCAAGTGGCTTACCAACCACCATACAATGATGTTGCAGTACTTTTTTAGCTCTTGTCGCTATCTTACCTCAGGGACACAAAACGATGAACCAAAGTAAAAGAGGGTTATGTGCTTACATAAGAAGGTTGCAAAAGGAAGAGGAGAATAATTCCCAAATTTTGATGAGAAAAGAAAATTGGAAAGAGGGAAAGTCAAACCCTCATAAGAATTCCAAGGAAGGAATTAGAAAACAAGAGAATTCAGACTTGAAAAAGGCTAGTGAACAATTCATTGGGGCATCCACCATGAAAAAGGGTAGTGAGAGAAATGTTCTAGCCCAAGAGGGAGTGCCATTGGCTACTTGCCCTAAGAGTTTAGCGGAAAAGAAGGGCATAATTCACACATATGAGGCAGAACTTAATGTTCCTTCATCCACAACAAAAGTGGATCCTAGGGTTGGAAGAAACCCAGCTTCTTTGCAAGCCAACACGAAAGACGTGATAAGGACCCAAAAGAGGTGTGAGGGTTGGCTAAGGAGAGCGAAGGAGGCGAAATTGATAGCTATTCAAGCAAAACAACACTTAATAGAATTTAAGGAGAAGGGTAAGCTATTTGATTATAGCCCAAAGTATGAAAAAGAAAGTCATACTTCATATTTGTTTTGTTACACCATGCCATTTTAGATTTCTTCTTATCACGAATGTGCTAAACAGGATAATAGGGTCAAGGATGCAACTTGCAACAAAGGGCATACTGATAATTTGATTCAAATTTCCAAATTGCATTGACATATGGGACCTAGTGATATATGGACACACTTGATAATGAAGTCCAACATAATGAAAGCAATGCACAGTGACCTCTTTCACACATGTAAGGAGGAGGATGATATTCATAAGTTAGATGAAGATGAAAAAGAAAGGTTGACTGAGCTGGACATATTGATTGGAAATCCTCTACCAAAAGGCATTTTGCTATTTGTTGTGACTGTTTGTGCACCATACAACGCTTTGCAATCATACAAGTACTGTGTCAAGATAACTCTAAGAACAACAAAAAGGGGGTCTCATGAGATATCAATTTTTCGTAGCAGCCAAGGCTTGAAGGATACACATATGCCTGCAGTATGGCAATCAGCAGACTGTAATTTCAGTTTAAGTTATGATGGGGACATTACAAAGAACATGTTGGCAAAGGAAAAGACTCAAGAAGAGTATGCAAGGGCAACAAAATTCAATTGGCTTCAAGTCAAGGACATAATTAAGCTGACAAATAAATACAAGCAAAAGACGGTGAAGACAACATATACTAAGGCACTTGAAGGAGCTTCTGAAAGAACCAATATAGAAGAAGAAGAGCTGAGAATTTTGGCCTGGCAAGGGGTACCTGAATTCATTACAAAGGAGGAGAAAATGGGCATCCTAACTTCCATTTATGCTTTTTTTGCTGATTGGTGTATAAGTACAGCTGAACATAAGGCTCTAAAGAACCATGTAGAAGAAGAGAACAAAGAGCGATCATGTGTACTTAAAAAGAAGGGTGGAAAATGAAGATGGTTGCAGCTGTGGAGAAACTATTACTTGTTATTTGAAAGGAATTAGAGATGAGGTATTTTTGAATCCCAAGGTGGGAGGTGTTGAAGATATCCCAACCAATCTTCATCTAGCAAGGGAATCTAAACCAATTCAGGACATCCAAAGGTATGGAAGTGTTTTGAATTGGTTGTTTCTTGCTATGTCATTGGGGGTGTGTTGTCATCATGGGTAGCATATGACAAAGAATGACCATATGTCAAGTTTGATGTTATTTTGTACATCATGGCAAGGCTGCAGTTATCATGGGTAGAAACATGAAAACGGTGATAGAATGAAGAGCACTTTGAGTGGCAAGCACCGCATGGATTCTTTCATCCCGGATCCTAATTGCTTATACATGAAAGTTTGGGATTTGGGTGCTCTAGGGAGATACAAGAAGGGTAAGTTTTCAAAAGTATTCAATGTTACTTTTGTAAATGAATTCTTTAACACATGCATTTGGCTTGAAGGAGCTCCAAGAGGATCTGTAAGAAGTATGATAGGGGCTCTAACACAATGATAAAGAATCAATACTTAAGACCTTTGTTGAACATTGACAGCCATCTCTTAAAGGTTGAGTGAAAATCAAGCTACAGGCAGATAATTATTGAAATTTCGGTCCAAGAAGGTTTGTTGCACACCCCTAGATCACTCACATGGCTGAGTTTGGCGAAGAGCATCATGTATGACAGCGGTTGTACCAAAATTTTTAATGCTACTAGCAACAGAACCAGCCATGTCTACACTTGTATGACAACCATAAAGGTATTTTTAGTTGCATGATGTAAAGGAGAACTCAAAGAGGATGAATTTTTGCCAAAAAAATTCATGATTCTGGGCTATAGAGCTGTTGTCATTCACATTTCCAGCCAAGCCAACTTTCAGTATGTGGCGGTTCAAGCAATCCTAATCGCATACTTGAGTAATTTTTTATTTGTAGAGGCTGTTGAGTCAATTTCAGTCACTATAGGGTTGTTTCCAGCCCATAAATCACTAACAGTTATGAATGTGGTGACACAATTCGAGTATGTTGGCTGCCATGCTATGCCTTTTGCCATTATTTACAGAATAACCAGCCCCTTAACAATTTTTTTTATAAACACGAGTGTTTTCTGTCTCAAGGTGGAAGGATGTTCACCCCTTAACATCATCAAGGGGTGGTTTGCAGCTGTCATGGAGGAGTGCCCAGCCACTACAATGCTGATTATGAGAGAGAAAATGCAACAATACAGCTACAATCATGTTTGGGGCAGCAAGAATGGACATTTGGAAGTCCATCACATGAATGAAAAGTATGAATAAGATGCAAGCATGGGAGGAGAGTTTAACAACATTCCTACGAGGCATGGTGAGGCGGATGGAGTGATGTGGAGATCCTTTGTTTTCACTGACATGTTTGTTCTATGTGCAGGTTTAGGAACAACCTATATGAGTGTTGATAAAGAGACTCTTACGAATCAAAGAATGCATAGTTTGCATATGTCCAGGGAGATTACAATGATCGTCACATGTGACAAACATGAGTGGGGGCAACTGAGTTTGTTTTCTGACCATGATAACAATATGGGATCTATTGGAGCTCAAGGCTATGTTCATAAAACAAGTATTTGGGGTTGCAAGTCCACGAGGATGAATTGGGATCCAGGTATTACAGAGATAGCTATTTGGGTGAGCTTGCATTTGCTTGAGGACAAACAAATTTGGGAAGGGCGAACTGTAATGTCTCCTTTTTGATATTAGAATAATTTATTATTTACAATAATAAGTATTCCTAAATACTTAAAATAATAATGTTCAAGGGACTTTATGTCAGCCATCCCTTTTCTATTTTTGATTATGACTTAAAAAGAGGCTTTTGGAGCACGGGTTAACTTAACCCTTAATGAAGATAAGGCATACTCTTTTTAAAACTACTCTAACTCTCCCTCTAAGTGGAGTGCCCCTTTTTGGAAAGGGTTCGATGAAAAAGAAGAGTATAAGGAGAATGATGATCATTTGAGAGGTTACCATGTTTTTGAATAAAATTTATGAGTTTGAACATGCTTGCTTAACTTTCTACTTTGGAAGATGAAATCCTTCTTTGGTAATCATAATTTGGGGACAAAAACTCTCATCTTCAGCTGGGTGGCCTCATTCAGAGGTCACATTTGGGCAGATTTGTGGATTCTTAGGGCATCACTGGTGGAGAACAACAATGAGTAGGGGTTCTGTGGTGGAGCGAAGAGGTTTAAGGAACTTGTTGAGGGGGGCGAATAATTTTGAGACCCCTTGTAGGGCAGCGAACCATCTAGAGAGCTTTTCTAAGGGTGGCGACCCACCTTGGGAGGCTAATTTGCATGTTTTTGGGGCAAATTTCTGATATTTGGTATTTTGATTCATCAAACAATTTGTTGGTATTTATTTGTTTTCAGCGTATATTTGCATGTTAAAAATCAGATTTGAGGGTTTTATTGTGGAGTGTAATAATTCTATAATTTTGATGAATATTTGATTGAAAATATTGATATTTGTGTCCTAAATGTTCATTTCCATAATTTAGTAATTTATGGCAAGGGTTTGAGATTTTATTATTCAAAATTTGCATAAGTTGTGTTAGTGTTTGTCGTGTTATTTTTAGGGTTTGTTGGAAAACCTAAATCTTTCTAATTCAGCCCTAAAGGGGACATTATGGATTACCACCGTTCGGAGGCTTTATGAGACAATCATTGGGTAGCTTCGTACTTCTCATGGTTTGTCAGACTTTGTGAAGAGTATCATTGGGGTCAAACGAGGATGTCCTCTCTTACTAACCCCTTTCAACATATACATTGATGATTTAGAGGGGTTTCTTTAGCAACATACTCATGGATGATGGTTGTCTTCTGCATGAGGTGTTTATACCCATCCTCCTTTTTGCCAATGATGTTGTCCTCCTCTCACACATTGCAGAGGGCTTACAATGACAACTTGATGCCCTTGCTCGCTTTTGTGAACTCCAGCGACTTGTGGTCAACCTTAGTAAAACTAAGGTCATGATCTTCAATATCTCTGTGTGCTCTCACTCTAGATTCCAGTTTTTCTACAAAGGGTAACTTATTGAGATCGCATTAGCCTACACTTATTTGGGGGTCTAGTTTTCTGGTCCATGCTTTAACATGAAGTTTGCTGCTCAACCATGCCTTCGTAATGGGTATGTCTCTCTATTTTGGAATGTCAGTGTTTCCAGATCCACTTCCAAGACATCCCTTCCAAGTTATGCCTGTTTGATTCTATCATCAAACCTACAATTTTGTATGGTTCAGAGGTTTTGGAACCTAGTCTAGGGACCGTTGATTGGGCCCGTATTGAGAGGGTCAAGACTCTCATGTTACAGTGCATATGTTACAAACAGACAGTTCTTCAGTGTATCATCCAGGCTGAGTTTGTTGCCCACCCGCTATGCCTTGAGACTATCTTCAGGGTTACTTTCTACATCCATAGACTCAAATCCTTGGGGGACTTAGCTTCTAGTCGTGAGAGATATCCTTACTTATCGCTTTGCTCTTCAAAGAGGATTGCTTCATCAGTCCCCACCAGACGTCAACACTATTGGTACTTTGAGACTAGACTGCTCCTTTATATTGGCATCTCTATTGATAGGCTACCCCCTTTAATGTATTCACTGGATTCCCCTCTCGGGTTCCTTCCCACTTAGGACATCATCACGAGGGCTGCCGAAGAGGACATCTACAACTAGTTATCCAGACCACCTGGATCACCCCTGTGAGCTGCTCAGTCCCAAGCTTGCTTTATATGCCGATCATTACTTACAATTGGTGGATGGTATCATTCGTCGCCTTCATTATCTCTAATGGCATTGGTCTCATGACTTGAGGTTTCCCCTTAGCCAGGTGAGAGTTTGTTCCCACCAGTAACGGGTTGAAAAAGACTATCACATTCTTTGTCAGTATTGGATCTATCGTCTTTGCTTCCTCTAGGAGGTGGAGACTGAGGACTACTTCATTTTTAGATGCCCCATTTATTATGAGATCCAGGGAAGATGTCATTGAATCTATAAAGACTCAAACAACACTTTAGCTACTTTCTTTAACGATACAAACCAACGGTCCCTGACTCTTTATCTTCACGAGACTGTCACTTTTTGGCCACAGGAGGAGCCTAGAGGCTCTAGAGCTCCCATATTGATCCCCTCTTTCTTTCAGCGCATTCAGGTGTTTGGAAACACTAAGTGTCCTTTCGACACTGGTACATCACACATCAGAAATGATAGATCAGTTAGGCAACGATTCTCCCAGCATATCACTACTGCTCAGATCTCCAAGCTTGCTATCTCTCAGCATCACGGCTCTGCTCTACCCCATTGGTGTGGCTCTGCCCCTCTTCGATGACATGGATCTACTACGTGCCAGCTGCCCCCCAGACCACAGGGGCAAATTGATATTACAAGCTTCTTCTCTACTCTAGGAATTACATCAACCTTAGATGTTAGGGAAGATTCTAGAGGAAGTGACTTGCTTCCTCCCACGATCCTCCAACCTGGGTCATTCGACTCTGTATGCTCACCGGACAACATTATCAAATCTCTCATAGTGATCGATAGTGGCTCAAATGATTCCTCGACTTTAGGCACGGACAAAGACATTCGATGAGATTTGCCTCTAGTCTTCATTGGCACATGCTCTTGGGGCTTTTGATTGCCCCTCTTTACCATTTGTATTGGTTGATTTGCCACTTGTTTTAGTACTTTATTTGCATGCTGCTCTATTTTGTCTTTGTACTTTATTTATTTGGTTCACCTCTAGGATTCTCTCTTCCTAGAACTTTCTATTGCTAATGGTTGTATCCTTCAGTCCCATTGACCTATTCTTGGTCATTTGTGGACATTAATATGATTATCCTTAACTCTCTAAAGCGCTTTGGGTGAGGTGTCCCGCAGAGGATGGTTCCTTCAAATGTGATATGCAAATGCTCCCAAGTCTATACTAAATGCATGGCTGTTTGGGTGAGTGCACCAATGGTAGCATAAAAATGTCCAACAAAAGTCCATTTTCAAACCTAATTGTAAGCTGAACTAAACATTTGCATTTGAGGCCACCGCAAAACTGTTATTATTCTTATGAATAATTTGGGTATATAGGGAACAAATAGTTCTTCCATTTATATACAAGTTGGCGTACTGTACTGACATCTTCATATGACCAGCTTCAGATCAGAAAGCAAATTTGTCTGGACAAGTTTTAGTATCTTTACGTACTCCAGATGATTTTTATTCAGAGTAAAGTGTTTTGCAACATTCCCTGAAATGACCTCTAGTGCACAAATAGCAACTTGATAGAACTATTATGTTCCAATGAAGGGATAATGCTATCTATAAAACTACATTTGCATAGTTGTTTGTAGAACTTAAGAGAATCAACAATCATTATTTAGGACAAACCATTTATTCCCAAATTGATTTTCTTCTATGTTTTTTATATACGATAGGCGAACTTCTTCACATAAATAAGCTATATGGTTCCAAATTGTGTCAGAAAGGAGCCAGGTCATATTACATACATGACCACCTCAAAGACTGTTTCAATAAACCAGGAAATGATGATTATAAGTAGTTAATAAGTTGACAGCCTTTGTACTAAAATCCTTGTGTAGAACTAATCTTTCCCTTTTTAGCATTGGTCAGTTTGTAAACCTTCCATATGGAAAGGAACATAAGAATTTTTGTATATATGATTCAAATCGGCCGTAAAATATGACTAGTTTAATCATCCCAAAAAAGCTTCTCAGAATAGAGTTCTTCCACAATATTAAAATAAGCCACCCAGCTCTGGACAACCATTAGGATAAGGAATTGATTGGTGAAAAGTATTGTGACCCAGTAGTTCCATACGTAAAGATCCAGAACATCCATATGGATTTTTTTGAATTTTTTCTCTTACCGATGCCTTGCCTATCAATGCTACATCTGCAAATGATGGTGATGCAGGAGTTCCAACATAGAAGAACCAAAGAGTGGGAAATCCTAATGCCGATCAATGAAGATGTGCAAAATGCTTCTGCTTGAAATCATATCTCACGTCCTGAATGAACAGGATATCAGAACATTGTAGGAAATTTTAAAAATGGGAAAAACTTAGTTAATCTTCATCAAACAAGAACATGAAATATTTTCATATTTGAAATAAGACGACAGTGCGAATATACAGAAGATCAAAAACATCTGGTCATGACAGTGTGAATATACAGAAGATCAAAAACATCAGGTAAGTCTCTAATATGCCCATGAATTATGAATGACAGTTCGTGGTTAACCAGTGACTTGACTTAACTGAATAAATTCAATGATTTTACAAGTTTATTTAAAATCTAGGTTTCCTATTGTAGACTTAGACTCTCAAAAATGAAAAGGCTTATAAATGTTTATGGCATCTCTGAAAGAACCATATCATTTGATAATCAGAAGAAACCATAGGTCCAAAACGCATACGATTTGGCAGAAGATATGTGCATTTATGTACATCAGTCACACCTGCATAATTATGCCAATAGGCATTCGACAATGGTAGTCAGGGGGTGGTGGGGGATTGTAATCGCTGTGAATTGTTAACAATTAGTGGCCACTTAAATTTGACGTCCATTTTACTGTCATATGGAAGATTTTAATTCTTATTTAGAGAAGTCGATCAAAAAAACATAATATCTTGGGCAAACGGTGGAGTATGGAGCCCTTTTCTTTTCTGAGAAAGATTTTTTCAAGACCAACACATTGGTGTAGCTAAAATGAGGCCATATGTCACCACTTAGCTGGAAATTTATAGAGAAGATAAAAGAGTCACTAAATAATGTGGTATGTGACAAATCTAAGATAAGCAATTCGAGATTGATATATATCTTCATTTTTCAGATGAATGTATTTAAGATATCTGTACCAGTGGTACACACAGAAATATGCTTCTCCATAGTTTTATTGTATTGCTTCATTTCAATACTTGTAAAACCAAAAATATAAGTTCTCTGACAGAATGAAGCTTTTGTACATTCAGCTTGAATTATTCGGCACTAAGGATTGGAAGCTTATGATAGACAGCTGAGACATGTATCCAATATTCACGGAAGGTTGTAGCCTGCTGGTTTTCTCTGATTTAAATTTTTAGGTTTTTCTTATCCTCCTCTCATGCTCACCCTTTTTAAATGGACATTCTGGCGAATCTCTAGCCTCTGAAGTTGGGTCGCTTGCTTTACTGTCCATATATTTTGGTTCTCTTGTAAATTATGCAAGCTGCCAAAAGCATCCTGAAATGTGGGGCCTGTGTTTTAAAGTTTGAGGACATTTTACAACAAAATGGTAAAAGTTGAATGAAGTTTTAAGAAACATGTTTGGTTCAAATTAAGTTTTTAAGGTAAATAATTACCATGTTCAGCCTTAGAACACTCCAAATGATCCAATCCACAAAGAGATATTGGTGTGACTCGCATATTTTGAATCATTTTGCCCTTTTTAAGCACTCCCCCATAAAAAGTAATTCAGAGGCTTGAGGGTCAAATGAACAACCATCAACCCACTGCTGACCAGGGTGCACAACAGAATTAACACACAACGAATTCATTGCAAAATATGAAATTCTTCATTAATCCCATAGAATGCATTACGTCAGAGTATTATAACATAAAGACTTTACAACTTGGCTTGCATGGGCCTTCTTTGACCTTAAAACACTGTACTTAAACAAAATTATTATTTAATTCTTCAACACACACCCTATCACTATCTTGAGGTATGGACATTTGTGAATATTATTTTGCAAGCTGCATTTGCTCACTTCCTCGCAAGTCCCTCTCTTTTCCTGTTTACTCTATACCTAAACCAAGTCCAAAAAGCCCCTATCCCTACAGGAATCAGACCGAATATTTTTTTTCTTGGTTCTTCTCTATTTGCAGAGGGAAGAATAACAAGCAGGGAAGATGAAACGGTTCACCTTCCAATTGTTACAAGATCTCGACCACCAAGATGAGATGCCCCAAACTCAACAATTGCATTTGGATGAAAGGAGCTACATGTTTAAACTGGTATCTTGACATGTGTCTAAGCTTCGACGTGTGACACATGTATACCCTTATAGCTGGAAATCAACTTGCTGAAGTCTTTATGAACTGACTCTTATGAAAGGTCAATTGGTGAATAAAACCTAGCATGATTATCCTTAACACATGCCAATCCTCTCACTCTCGAGTCTTAGGCATTCAACACGGTCTTGCGGCTATGATACAATGAGAGAATCATTGTCAATCCTCTCTGTCACGCATAGGCATTCAACATGGTCTCGCTGCCACAATAAAAATCATTCTTTCAACCATCTGATGTTTAATAGGATGGAACCATAATTTGAGACCTGCAAGTATTGTTGTTGCTAGACCATAAATTGATTCACATGGTGTTGCCTATGTGATACCACACAATTTCCTATATAAAGATGTCATTGCCACAATACCTGAAAATCAGCTTCCTTGGCATCTGAAAAACTACCCAAAACATCTTCTAAAAGGCGTCACTGAGGCATTACCTTATTATACAAGGAATTTGACTCCACCATTTTATCCCTATTAGAAAAGTACATGAAATCTTAAAAAAGGAACTTCATTTGGAGTCGTATGAAGTTTTGGTCAGGGCAAGGTATCACTATCATGATACCATGATCTCTGCTTCAACCAGGGATAGCCTAGGAGATACTTCACCAAATTTGAAATATGATGGTATCTTTGGATTCCTCTTGGAAAATTATATGATTTAAAAAAAAAAAAGGCACTCTTCTGAGTCCACACGACAAAGTTATGGCCTTTGCAACTCTCGGGTCTTTGACCAAACCTGATCTCATGGTCATCTCAAGATAATTTCAAACACGATCATTTTCTCAAAATTCTACAAACTGGTCTCACCGAGATGTCACCTACTTGAAAACATAAAATTATTTCAAACATGTATGATCATGTTACATTCCTGCTATGCTCTTGAATTAGGCTTCTCAAGAAAATTTGATTGTGAACTTAATGTTCACAATTGTAATTGTGGGAAATCAATATATCACCAACCATCTTGACCATAGTAGAAAAACTCGTAACCGTGATTACTCTGTAGCTAAAAAATTTGCCCTGTACTCGCGACTCGAAATTACTCCACAATTTTATCGCTACTTTAAAAAAAATATAAATTCATAAATTACATTGAAATACACAAGAAAAAAAATGATTGCAAGGAGAATGACGGGTTGTAGCGTGTGCAGGTCGTGACTGAGCTAGGGCAGCCGTGCCCTAGCTTGTTCAAAGCGGTGGGTTGGTGTGCGCAGGGGTAGTTTGGGGGAGCAAGGGAGTGGCGAAGGGCTGAGGCGTCGCAGGGTCACGCTGGACTGAGGAGGGCATGATCATGCCTCAACAGGAGCCTTTAAAAACCGCACTTGGCAAAAGCTTTAGTGCAACTGTGGGCATGAACAGGCAGGAGCAGCAAGGTAAATCAGTAGATTAGGAGTTTTCTTCCCAGAATCTAGGAGCAATGGAATGGAGCTCGCCCGGGGGATCCAGGATTATGAAGATTAATGGTTACCTGGAGAAATGCAAGGAACGGCCTAAACTAGTAATTCCTTTCGATATGATTTCGGAGGATGTGGAATATTATTCCAAGCATTTTTTGTATTGCAAGTTTTTGGGTCTGAAAGTTTCCCTTCAATTTCTGGAGGGTTGGGCCAGGAGAGTGTGGCAGCCAGAGGGAGAAATGGAGGTCACGTTATTGGCAAATAACTACATGGTCACGTTTGTATGCTTGGCTGACCGCAACAGGGTTTTTGAGGGAGGGCCGTTCTTATATGATCAGGTCGGACTTTTTGTTAAACCTTGGCATGCTGGGTTTAATTCTTCTGAGGAATTACCAACTCGGGTTCCGGTATGGGTTAGGCTCCCCAGATTTCCTATTGAATGCTGTCGTGAGGATGTTCTCTTCATGTTAGCTTCGACGCTTGGAAGGCCGGTGGGGTCTTCAACTCAGACTCTAGGTAAGAAAGTCATGACTTTTGCCCGAATTTGTGTGGAAATTGATTTGAGCAAACCATTACATGATGCACTGGAGATGAGTGCGGGTTCATGCTCCTGGGTGCAACAATTGAACTATGAGACACTTCCCTTCAGGTGTCGCCTTTGCCATGAGTATGGACACTTGGTGCACAAATGTCCGAAGGCTAAGCCAATGGAGCAACATCCCCAACCTCCACCTAGCAGCATTCCCAGCGCCGATAAAGGGAAGAAATCGGAGGTTGGGGAGAGCAATGATGCTGAAGGTTTTGTACAGGTGAAAGCTCGAAGCCGTAACAGGGGCCAAAAGAGGACCCTTAGAGAGGCAGGATGATGACTCTTTCAACAAGTTTGAAATCTTGGACGGATTGGGCCAGCAAGAAGTAATTCTGGGTTTAATGAGTGTGGAGCAGTTCGTGGGAGGTTTAGTATCAGAGATTAATTCAGCCAATCTTCCAGTGGTTCTTCAGGGAGAGTCGGCCTTACCCATGGCTATTGAAAGCAGACAGAGGAATTGGGGGGGAGGCGACAGATAGGGACCTGGAACAGAGTGGAGAGGACCTGTACCCTTTGACAAGGGTTGTGGGGACAGAAGTAGATAAGAAAGGAAAATCTTCTCCTCACTTGGGTATTCTCCAGAGGGAGGGAAAGAAGGGGACGTCAGAAAAAAGTGCTAAAGTGGGATGCAGGAAGGACACGGATAGACTCAAGATGATTGGGGAGACCTTGGTGGAGTCTGGTGCAGTTAAGACCTTAGACTCACACTTCTTAACTCCTCCGAAATGATCATTATCTCATGGAATGTAAGGGGACTGAACAGCGGTCCCAGACAAAACGCTGTTAGGGAATTAGTTAGATGTCAAGTACCTAATATTCTCTTTCTCCAATAAATGAAAGTTTCTGTGGATGATATGAGGAATATTGCACCTAAGTTATGGAGGTATGGTTCATGGCAATGCATTGGAGCTCATGGATCTTTGAGGGGCGTGGCTTGTTTCTGGAATCCGCACAAGATCCAACCTGTGTCTTGGATTTCCTTTAAATCCTCTTTATCTATGGTGGCTTCATGTATTGAGTCGGGTGAATCATTGCTTTTCTCCAATGTTTATGCTCTTACAGATTTTCAAAGTAAACTTCTTGTTTGAAAAAACATCCACTTTCTTCGTCAATTATTTTCCTATTTGCCATGGATTGTGGCGGGAGACTTTAATGCTATTCTTGATTTAACGGAGAAGAGAGGAGGTAATGCACGACTGAAACCTTCTTCTCTCCTGCTCCGGAAAAATATTGAGGCACTCAATTTAGTGGATATCAAGCCGGTTAATGAATGCTTTACCTGGAACAATTGAAGAATGGGGGACAGGTGCATTGCGGAGCGTTTAGATAGATTCATGACCTCCTGTTATTGGGTGGGGGGTTCGTGGTCTTCCTGCCTTGAGATTCTTGATTGGAGGGGCTCGGACCACAAGCCAATAAAATTGGTCATTTCTTCTACCCGTGAGCCTTTGAAGGCGCCTTTCAAGTTTCAGCTTATGTGGCTCAGGGACCCAGACCTGTTTGGATGAGTGGCGGATTGGTGGAGGGGCAGGCCTACTGTAGGAACAACAATGTATACTTTTGTTAAGCTTCTTCAATTCGTCAAGTACCAGCTCAAAAAGTGGAACCGACAAAGTTTTGAGAACATTTTTCAAAAGAAAAATGAGGCGCAGATGGAGCTGAATGTCATTACCAGAACCATTAGGGATGAGGGAATGACTGAGGTTTTGCTAAGGGAGGAAGCCAGGGCCTTAAAAGCTTTGGAGGAATGGGAACTAAGGGAGGAAATCTTTTGGAAACAAAAGGCCCGGATTGAATGGCTTAGAGAAGGGGATAAGAACACAGCCTTCTTCTTCAATTCGGTTCGGGCTAGACAGCATGGCATGGGGATTACTTCTTTGATGTTGGACAATGGGGAGACTGTTTCTTCTACGTAGGGTATCATTAATGAGGCAGTGCAGTATTTTGCTTCATTATTCAAGGAGGAAGCGCAGGGGGACTCGGCTGAAGAGGTCCAGATCTTGTCTTGTATCCCCTCTTTGGTGACCAGGGATATGAATGAGCATTTGATGAGAGATATATCCTTGGAGGAGTTAAGAAGGATAGTCTTTATGATGCAGAAAGGAAAGGCGCCTGGTCCAGATGGCTTCTCCATTGAGTTCTTCCAGGGATTTTGGGAAATTATTAAATTTGACCTCCTGGCTGTTGTTCAAAAATCCCAGAGGAACAAGCAAATGCTTGGGGCTTTGAATTCCACCTTTATGGCTCTCATTCCTAAGGGTGCAGGGGCTGATACACTGAGTCTTTTTAGGCCCATTTCTCTCTGCAATGTCGCTTATAAAATTATTTCTAAGCTGATCGCTGAGAGGTTAAAAAAGTGGCTGCCTGCGCTTATCTCGGAGGAGCAAGGTGGCTTTGTTGAAGGCCGACAGATTTTGGATGGGGTGGTGATGGCTACTGAGACTATACATTCCATGACTCAGTCCAATGAGAAGGCGATGTTTATCAAGCTGGAAATGTCAAAGGCCTATGATAGAGTTCGGTGGTCCTTACTCCAGAAGGTCTTGGGCGCCTTTGGTTTTGCAGAGGATTGGATTCGTTGGGTTTTGAGTTGTGTGAACTCGACCTCTTTTGCAGTTCTGATTAATGGTGAGCGCTCTAATCTCTTTGGGGCTTCCCGTGGATTGAGGCAAGGCGACCCTCTTTCTCCTTACTTGTTTCTTCTGTTGGCGGAAGGCTTGGGTCGATTGATCAAAAGAAATGTGGGTGATGGTGCTATTCAGGGTTGGCAGTGGAGAGAGAAAATCCCTGTACAATCCCATCTCCAGTTTGTGGACGATGTGGCTTTGATGGGCAGGGCTACTATTAGAGAGGCGTCTAACATACGCAAGAGCCTGGATGTTTACCTTGCTGCCTCTGGACAGGTAATTAATGAGGGCAAATCGTCTATATTTTTCTTTAACACTCTTCCGGCCATACAGCGAAGAGTGGCTCTTATTCTCAGGTTCCAAATTGGGAATCTCCCACTGCTTTATCTCGGGATTCCTATCTCTGCTGGCCGGCTGGCTAAGGAGTCGTGGTGGGTGATCCTAGACAAATTCCGGGACAATGTGAGTCATTGGACCCACCGTTGGTTATCCTTTGCGGGTCGGGTTCAACTAATTCAATCAGTGGTGCAGGCTCTTCCTATCTACAGGGGTATGATCCAGGTGGCGCCGATGAGCTTTGTTAAGGACTTGGACTCCTTAACAAGACAGTTTTTATGGGCTGGGAATTTATCTTTGACCAAGTGGAGCTTAATTAAGTGGGAGATGGTTTGCAGCCCAAAGAGGTTTGGCGGGTTGGGATTACGACAGTCTGTGCTATTTGGTACTGCTTTGGCTGCCAAACTATACTGGTGTTGGTGCGTGGAGCAAGATCGGCTGTGGGCTAGAGTGTTGTCTCACAAGTATTTTTTTGGGATTCCAAGGAGGGATATTCCATGGTATGATTTGGTTGGTAAAGGCTCGGCGATTTGGGAGACTCTCAAGAAAGGAGCCACACTGATTAAGAGGGTTCTTTTTTGGATAAGCAAGAGTGGGGTGGAGGTCCGGTTTTGGCATGACTCGTGGGACGGTTTCCCTCTTTTAATTAGCCAATATCCTCAGCTAAGTACTCTGGCCCAGAGGTTTTGTGAAGTTGGCTGGAAAAGGGTGTGCGACTTTAAATCCCTTTCCTTTCAGGGGCAGGTGGCGATTGCCAGATAGAAGTCCCCAGAAGAGTGGCCGATTCTTGGTTTGGAGGCAGAATGCACGGACCCAGAATATTCTGTCCCGACGTAGTTGCAATGCACTTATGGATAGCGATGTGTTAGCCTGGTTCCCGAATTCCAAGGGAAAGTATACGGTGTCTTATGGCTATCAGGAGTTGATTTCCCAGTAGTATGAGGATAGAGGGGAAGTTCAGTGGTGGAAGAAATTTTGGAATGGTTTCTCGTGGCCAAAGTGTAACTATTTTACATGGACTTTAGTGTGGAACAGATGTTTGACATGGGACAATATTCGGAAGCGGGAATTTGCTGGTCCTTCGAGGTGTGTGCTTTGCAATAGAGAGGAGGAAGACTCCTCTCACATTTTCTTTCGTTGTACCTTTACTCTTTTAACTGTGGCACTTTTGGTGGGATGCGTGGCGGTGCCAGTGCATCCATGCTGCTTTTTGGCTGATTTTTGGTCTAGAGTGGGTCGTCCCCCTTCTTCGACTTCCTTCTTGCAGAATGCGTGGTACGCTGGCCCTGTTTTCTTGCTTTGGCAAGTTTGGCTGGAAAGTAATCGGAGGATTTTTAAGGGGAAAAAATTGGAGACTCAGTAGGTCTGAAGCAGAATTAAGGGAATGATCCAGGAATCTATTGAAGCGAAGAGCGAAGTTATGCTGCCATTGAAGAAAGGGGACACTAAGGTGCTAGAATGATTTGGCATAAGAGAGTTATCTCCGATCTCGGCTTGTGTCAGACGTGGTGCACAGGGGCAGCGGAAAGTTCAACGGTTGGAGAAGTGGACGCCTCCACCTGCTGGGCTTTTGAAAATTAATACGGATGGGTCGTCGAGGGGCAACCCAGGAGTGGCTGGGATTGGTGGGATTGCTAGGGATTTTTCGGGATCTGTGATTTTTATTTTCTTGGCATATCAGGGAGTGCAAACGGTTAATAAGATGGAAGGTTTGGCTATCCTATATGCTTTGAGGAGAGCTTATGCTTTGGGTTGGAGGAGGGTGATCTGCAAAGTTGATTCTCAAGGCCTGATTAACTTGATCCTGGAAAGAAAAATTTCTGATGTGAGCTAGCAGTTGGCTATGATAGTGCAGCAGATTTTACAGGTGAGTTCTTGCATGGAGTCAGTATCCTATGCCCACATTCCACGGAAGTGGAATAGGGCGGCTGGTTGTTTGGCGAAATGGGCGTTGGAAGAGGGAGAAGGCCGCAAGGTGGATGAATGGGAGCACCTGTCTGGCGATTTACGTCAGGAATTGGAACCCATTCTTGCTGGAGATATTGGGGGAGTTGAGGTTTGAGGCCGTTGTTTTTGGTTTGCTTGTCTTGAGGGATGTTTGGACGCTTTTGTAATTTGCTGATTTAAGTTTAATAAAGTTTTTACCCCTTTTTATTAAAAAAAATACACAAGAAAATGAAATGAATGTAGAAAAATGATGGTAGAGATTCTGAGAACACAACTCAGAGTCATAAACATGTCTTATATTAGTTTTTGAGAAAATAAGAGTACAATGCTCTATTTTAAACAAAAAGAAGACTATAATTGCTCATAGATGTTCTCTCCAATTCCTTTGTTACCCCCTAGAAGCGGAAGGTAAAGAATCCTCCTCTAGAACATCATCCACAAACATATCATCCAAATCGTCACCAACCCCTCCCAATGCCTCCGTTTCCCCTACCGCTATAGCTTCTTCCGCTTCCCTCTCTAAATTTGCGACCTCCTCGATAAACATAGGATCTTGCTGCACATCATCATACACAACGATCTAATATGAGTATGGATCGATATCATCTAAGTCAATTGCATTATAACTATCTTTCCCTTTCACTTGTTTCACACGGAGGCGAAAGTTGTACTGCACAAACACAAGGTCATTGAGGCATTGTATTGTCAGTGTATGGTGCTTCTTTATGTGAATGGCCTCAAATATGTTCCAATTTATTTTACACCTAGAAGCACTACATGGTTGGGATAAGATGCGGATGGCTAATTTTTGAAGATTTGGTGTCCTTGCACCATAATATTCCCACCACAAATCTACAATAAGAGATTTATAACTTGTAAGGCAACTAGGTGTGCATTTATAAATAAATAATGACATTGCAATGATATAATCAAAACCTAAAGGAATCAATTTGAATTTATTTTTTTCCTTGGTTGATGGGTTGTTCTCCTTCAAATGCATAGAGGTGAAAAAAAGAGCCTTCCTTCTACACTTCTGCAGCCCATCCACAATTTTGTCTCTAGTGACTTTGTCAAAGACCATCCTCTCCATGCATGTATTTAGGCCATCCATGACCTCATCAGCCCTATATGAATCTGCAAAGAAAAAATTGGGCTTCAAGTAGTAGGTTACTACATGTATATGTTGATGGAGCTGCTTGTTCCATCTATGATCAATTAAACACCAAATGGGCTCATATTTTTTTATTTTACTAATAATAATTTGTTATGCTCTCCTTGGCCATGCCCATGACCTCATACAAATACCCCATCGAATTCTTTTCTCCATCCACCAATCAGAGAACTAACCAGAGGCTTTGACATCTAAAAGCAAATAACATATAATTTTAAAATTAGAATTAAGATAAATTTGAGTTTAAAAAAATGAATAAATAAGTGATAACTAAAAAAAGTTAAGTCTAAAGTTAACTTGATGATTTCATCCACGTTCTTTTCAAAGACATCATAAAAAGTGATCTTCATGACCCTTTTCCCTTCGGCCTTCTTGTTATAGGTAGACTCCACCCACTGTGTGCTCATGAAATGTCCCTTTTTGGGTAGAATTAGAACAATTTGGGTTTTCCAACAAACCCTAATAAGAAATGTGATTTTTTGATTTTTCCTTTCAAACCCTAACCAATTATTCTGAATATACCAAATTAAGGCACAAATACAATATTTTATTTAACAAATAATTGTCCAAAATTTAGAAATATTACAACCAATAATAGTTCATTCAAATCTGATTTTTATTATCAATTCAATAGCTAAAAATATTATAATTACCATCAATGTATGTATGCCTTCAACATAAGTTTAGGCATGACTAAGCCTTGCAAAATGTACTTTCAACCCCAAGCGGGGAGTCGCCACCCTCCCAAACCTGTTTGTTGTCCTCGGTGACATGTTTGCTGCCCTCCAAATGTAGTCGTTGCCCTCCTAGGCCTCCCAAACATAGGTGTTGCCTCAAAACTAATGCTCTACACCCTTTTGATAATCTATATTGCTGCATTTCATTCCGAAATGGTGTTTAGACACCTCAAACAAATCAATTCTGTCCTATGCAACCCCGAAGATGAGGCTGCCTAGCTGAAGGTAAGGGTTTTCGTCCTTGCTTAAGTCTTCCAAGGAAGGATTTTGTCTTCAATGGATGTAAGTCAAGCAAATCATGCCCAAACTTATGATTTCAATTGATAAAAATAACATGCCCCTTAATGAGCCTCTTTTTATATCCTTTCCCTCAAAAGACTTTTCTAAAAGGTGAGCGTTCTGCTTGGAGGGAAAGCTAAATATTCAAAAAGCAAGTTTCTTATAACTTACTTAGGGGCTAACTTGCCCATGACTAAAAAGGGTCCCCTCTTTAAGTCCAAAACAAATTAGAATCAAGTTGCCGACATAAGTCATTTTTTGGCAACTAAGACATATTATTTTACTTTAAGTATTTAAAAATATATTTTATTTTAATAATAATATTATTATAATCTCGAATAAGAGGACATTACAGTCCGTTCTTCCCAAATTTCCTTGCCCTCAAGCAAATGCAAGCTCCATTCTTCACTCCTTGTACCCTTCCGCAAATACTAGGATTCCAAATCAACCTCAGGAACTCTTTAGAGTGTGGACAAACTTCAACAACCTCTTCCATCTTTGTTGCAACAACATACTCTTCATCCTTTGTTTGGGCTCAAAACAAACTTAGCTGCTCCCACTCATGCTTGTCACATGCCATGATCAGTGTACTCTCCGTAGACATGTGCAAACTATGCACTCTTTGACTCATAAGAGTCTCTTTATCAACACTCAAAGTCTGTTCCTACATGTGCAAGGTGCTGCCAGGATGCCAGAGTGGCCGCCATGATGCCAGAGTGGCCGCCATGATGCTTTGCTTCAGTTGAACCCTATTCCCAACTTCTTCCTTTTGAAAAGATCCCCTAACTTGTGCCAACTTATAGTTGTACCCAATTGATAACAAATTTTCCAACACTTTGAAAATATCATAATAACAACATATTTGATCTCCTTTTGCCCCAATCAAGGGTATGAGCCATGTAGGAGCTGAAAGAGCTATTGGAAGTAAGTGCATCAATGAAATAGCAATATCATAGGGGCAGAAAATGTTTATGACAACGTAGAAGTTGGGAATTTGTGGCATGGCTGTCCCAATTTTTAAACCTGCACGTAGAACAAACATGTCAATGAAATCAAGAGCCCCCACACCACTCCTTCAACCGCTTCATCATGCCTCATAGGCATGTTGTACAACTCTCCTCCAATGCTTGCATCTTCTCAATTTTCATCCATGTGATGGACTTCCAAAGGTTCAACACTTATGGAGCTATAATGATAGTCAAATCCATTTAATTGCCCTTGAACTTTGTTCACCTATCTAAAAGACAATTTGTTCTCATATGGGCTAAAAGCAAAAAGATGTGCATATCTCACCATACCACAAGTATAAGCTTCCCATCTTGGAACTAAAAATATGAGCAAACATTTCAGATATTCCTTCTTGACTTGAAATCCAATGACGTCCTCTTCCCAAGGTCTAGAAATTACCATGCAACCTTCAAGTTCAATTGTCTTACTTGACAGGTGAAACCATTTGGACCAACAAGTGTAGCTCTTAGCACCATTAACAACGATGTCTCTTGGTAGCTTAGAAAATAATCCGGTCATCAAATGTGTATAATCCACAACACATACCTTCTCAAGATGATCTTCATTAATGATATTATAAGTTGTTCCTCCTTAGAAAGGACATAAATCAGCTTGTATTCAATCTGAAAACAAATAACGACAGTCATGAATTACTTAATTTTCTACCCAAATCGGAGCTGTGTTGGCTGAAGTATTCATTCTCTTCAACTGAAACCATTCACCAACATTTCCCAATGATTTAGCAGCCTCAAAAAGATTAATCTTGCAGCTGTTCAAGTCTGGAAATAATAACTTATAATCTGATTTTACCAAAGTTAGCAACTTGAAAATGGAACCACAGTTGCAAAATTGAAACCTCTTTGCAAGAATAGGAAATGTGAGCATTGTAATGATTGAAAACACTTCTGTAAAGGCCGAAAATTCTTTCTCAACAATCACCAATTGGAAAATGCTCCATCACATGACTGAAAATACTTGCTATCCCACTTGTATGGATGCTAATGAAATCATGTGGTGATTGATTTGTATGATGATAGCAACATACTTCTGAAATTTTCATTTGGATCCCACATCAATATTGGGAATTTGCAATTCCCAATCCTTGAGCCTTCTAGTGATATTGATGGCTTCTGCCATATCCCTCTATTATAATCACAAGCTATAAAATTTGAACCACAAAATTTCTCAGCATCTATCTCAAAAAATGGATTATCAAAAGTTTATTTTGCATCCATTCCAAAAAGTGGATTATCAAAATATTGGAAGTTATTTCTATCCTCTTGTTGAAACCAATCTTCCTGTTGATCCAACTTTATACTTGTAACTTTTGGTTTTTCTGGAAAATGTTCTAAATCAAAATCTTCTTGAATTATATCTAGCTCATCAATAACCTGCCTGATTTCCTTTGCCCTTGCTTCATTCTCTTGCTCCTTGAACTGTTCTGCTGCATCAAGCTGATTTTCTACCTCTAGAAGTGCCTTTTGGGTATTTTATAAAGAGGTTTTGGTTGATTTAATCTCAAAGGTGAGCTCATCAACCTTAATCTTCATTGCCTTATATGTAGTTAAGGCCTCATTTGCAAATTCATTGGCCACATCTCTGTCTTTAATCATAAGCATATATTTTGATTTCATTGTCTCCATTGCTTTCTTAACTGTATGTAAATCTGCAATGGTGACAAGTTTTTCAAATCGTTCTCTCTTCACATTTTGCATTAATTCTTTAAGAAACTTTTTTGTGTTATCCAACCTTGTTAGGAATTGCACTTCTCATCTATCACCAACAATTGTTTCTTCCAAACTCCCTCATGAAACCCAGAGTCATGCAATGATAATGAACTATTGTTGGAATCAATGCGAAAAACAACATTCTTTTCTAAAACATACCTTTCCATAGAGTCATTATGAAAGATTTATGTTTTGTAGGAATATTATGAGTATTCTTCTTTCTCAATTTCAGGTTCTTTAACAACTTCAAAATTTTTTGATGTTGACCTCTCTTCTTCATGCTCTACTGTCAAATAAGGTCTCAATTTTCCTTCCCATTTTTTAATAACATTTTTAATCAGCACATGTGTAGCTAGATAAATATTCTATTCTTGCCTCAAACCAACCAATAAGATAGATAATAATTGCTGGGAAATATTATCACTTTCATTTAGAATCAAGGTCATAATTGTTTGCATAGAAGTTACAACATTTTCTGCATGATTCTCACTAACAGTTGTAAGGAAATGTTAAAACATTTCAATAAAAAGATCATCACATTTAAGATCCAACATCACAACACATGCCCTGATTTTTGCCATAGTTTCTAGAATTGTAACCCTCCTAGCCAAAGGTCTTTTGATGTCTTCTAGACCTTGAACACTTTCCACAATCAACTAAAATATCTCCTTCAGGTTGTCGTCATTACATGGCTTTTCCGGAGTTGATATTCTTATAATTTCACTCATATAAGTGATAATTACAAGTCTCACATCTGGATTTGGGTGTCTAAAAAGCTTGGGCTTAGTCAAATGAAACATTGTTAGATTTACCGCCTATCGCATAATCTCATAATCTGACTGTTCTAGCATGGATAGACAAATTTCCACTTCCCCCAAATTGTTGAGTAAAACATTTTTTGAATGAGGTGGGTACTCAAGTTTCTTCCTTGCCCTACAAAGCTTAATTCCCAAATCATCTTTATTCATTAACTCCATGATTCACAAGCTATGCATCGGATAGTATCGACAAAATGTTAATTCTTTCCTACAACTGGCAAGGAGATGGCTCTGATACCACTGAAATGTCCCTTTTTGGGCAAAATTGTAACAGTTTGGGTTTTTCAACAAACCCTAATAAGAAATGTGATTTTCTAATTTTTCCTTTCAAACCCTAAGCAATTAAAAATTTAGAATTCTGAATATGCCAATTTAGGGCACAAATACAATATTTTATTCACTAAATAATTGCCCAAAATTCAGAAATATTACAGCCAATAATAGTATATTCAAATCTGATTTTTATTATCAATTCATTAGCTAAAAATATTATTAAAATTAACCAGCAATGTATGTATGCCTTCAATAGAAGTTTAGGTGTGAATAAGCCTTGTAAAATGTACTTTCAACCCCAAGGGGGGAGTCGCCACCCTCCCAAACCTATTTGTTGTCCTTGGTGACCTGTTCGCTGCCCTCCTAGGGCTTTCAAACCTTCTCGCTGCCTTCCAAATGTAGTTGCTGCCCTATTAAGGCTCCCAAACCTAGGTTTGATGCTCTCTATTGTTGTGTTTCATTCCAAAATGATGTTTAGACACATGAAACAAACCAATTCTGCTCTCTGCAAACCCCAAGATGAGGCTACCTTGCTGAAGGTAAGGATTTTTGTCCTCACTTCAATCTTCCAATGAAGGGTTTTGTCTTCAATGGATGTACCTGAACTTATGATTTCAATTGATAAAACCAACATGCTCTTTAGTGAGTCTACTCTTTTTATATCCTTTCCCCCAAGACTTTTCGAAAAGGTGAGCGTTCCATCTGGAGGGAAAGCTAAATATGGTACAATGTAACAATATGATATAGTGTGATGACTTTCTATTTATTGTATTCTGAAAAATACATATTGATTATACAAAGATTATTTTATAATTTTATGATTATCTATTGTATTTTAAAAAAATAATTGAGAATTTTTTTGGCTGCCGAGTAATTGCAGGCTACGAGTTTTTCTACCATGGTTGGACTCTATTTATATTAAATTATTAATAATAAAAAATTTAATATGTTATTATCAGACTATTTTATAGTAAAACACATCTGATAATAATATAATGTCATTAATAATTAAACATTTAATATAGTAAATAGTAAAATACCATTAATATCAAGAAAAGTCAATTTAAGTTTTCCTTCTTGTATATGAGGAGTTACTGGGTACTCAAATTAGAGGAATTTTTAAGAAAGCTAGCTGCAAGAGAAAAGCTTCATAGATGGTCTTGAAGATTTGTTATAAACTTTATGATTATTAACAAGCCTTGACTTGCTTATTAGAAATTGTTGTTGCTTGTTCATAGACGAGTTTTGGTATTTTGCCACAAGATTTCTCTTCTTGTGTGTACCTAGATGCAACATTATTTTAAGTTGAGCTATTTTATTGTCAAGACCCAAAACTCAACCCTGCTAGTGTTGTTTATTGAGTACCCCCGAGTCCCAAGGGCCAAGAGCATGGTGACGACGACCCATAGCAACTTTTTAAATCCTCAAGCTTTGACACAGTTCTCCAATCACCGACGCACACATGGACAACACATAGGCACGAAAAAATCGATGATAGAATGACATAATAGGACCTTTTTTTTTTACTTGTATATTTTTTGGTTTGGCGGGTCACGGCCGGGTAATAGTCCCATACCCGTGATTAACGACGAGTAACCACTTGTCATTAACTGTAGGTTTGGGGATGCTACCTAGACTGCGGTTAGTTAGATGGTTAATCGTTTCAATAAATTTTGCATGGTTTTCGTGGGTATCCGCCAAGTACCCACAATTTTTAATACAGTGATCTTGACCATGCTTTGAATCTGACATCCAATCGTTTCTTCTTGGTCCTTTACCTTTCCAACTCCTCATTTTCCCGTCCAATATTTTACTCAAATGTTTGTTTCTTCTTTTCACATAGTTTACTCTCACTCTAATTTTTGCAAGGGCCAATCATCTTGTTCTTTTGCTTGCTGTTTGCACTCGTTTACTTGCATCCACTCTCAACTTATTCTCTTGCAGCTCATTCTTCTCTCTTTGCTGCAACTCTTCTTTATATAGTTCATGCACCCTTGGCATGCAAACTATCAATGTTTTAGCTTGCTAATTGTTCATTTTTCATGTAAGTCCATTATTATGCGCTTTTCTTTCTTAAGTACATTACAATGCAATGCTGATATACTCCTTTATTTAAGCCATTAAAAAATGACTTTTATTCCCTTTGGAACATGCTTTATACTGTCACACACATTCCTCACAAAAGGAAGAGTTCCCTTTGGAACATGATTTATGCTCTCACACATGTTCCTCACAAAAGGAAGCATTCTCTTCTCTTACTCTTTCTTCCCATCCATATCGTCTTCCACTTTCCCATATGCACCTTCTGATGCATCCAATCCTTTCAAAGGATTCACTTCTTTTGGAGCCTCTTCCTGTACTCTAAACTCCTTACAACTTATATATGAATTTCATGTTTCCTTTGCTGAAATCAACAAACAGCTACCTTCACTCATTTCTTCCTTCAAGGGCAGCAACTCAAATGTTTTTCCCTCTTTGGGGAATATTTAACTGCTTTTTGTCCTATTGTGCACTGCATTTATATCAATCTTCCAAGTTATTCCGATCAACACATGGCATGCATCCATGCCTATCACATCACATACTACCTTATCTTGGTAATTCCCAATGTAATCTGCCTTAAACTGCTAAGTCACACGCCACTTGATGACATTTCTGCAGCCATGTTATCTTATATGTCTGCAAATGTGGGTTACATTTCTGACAAAATTTCTGCACCATCTCTGTAGATACCAAATTATCAGTACGGCCTCCATCTATCTTCTTCTTGTAGCACTTACCTCTAGCTTTGCATTTGGTTCTAAAAATACTTTTCCTTTGCAATGAGCCTTAACTCTTTTCAGTCATAAGAACAACATATTATCAATTGCCGCTTCTTCAACTCTATCCTTTTCTGGAGCTACATGAACTCTTGCCTCAACCACTCTATTTTCCTCAACTTCCAGACATTCAAATGCCCGGTGGCCATGCTGACTGCATGAGCTCTTGTTTCATCCTCTACTTGAGCTTCATAAGCTCTTGCCTCACCAACTCTGTTTTCCTCAGTTTTTGGACATTCGAATGCTCGGTGGCCATGCCGACCACATCTAAAGCAAATAGCATTAAATATTTTGCCTTGACCTCTTCCTCTATGTCCTTTTTCTTCATGAGAAAAATCACTTCTCTCTCTTTGGCACCAGGAGCTTGATTCTGGTTCCTCATATTTTTCATCTTCAACCCCTATTTTTGCAAGCCTTTTTCCTCTCACCTCACACACTTTGCTGCCTTCTAGTTAACTTCTCTTTTGATCCTCTTGAATGACAATGTTAACGCCATTTACATTCCCTGCAATTTTCTCCCCATCATCTTCCACATGACTTGATGTTATGGCCAACTTGTAAAATTCCTCGGTATTCTGCTTCACACATATTCTTATGCTCCGAATTCTGTAGTTTTCTAAAGAAACTCAAATGATAATCAGGAGGTAATAATACCCCTTTAACTAAACAACCATCCTATCCCAAGTCTTAATCTTTTCGTTTCCTTTTCTAATTATTTTTAGTTGTACATGATCCCACCAAAGACACATATGTCCTCTCAACTTTGCTCATGCAATCTTTATTCTCCTTGGGTCCTCTGTTTGCTCATAATCAATTTTTTTTCTTTGACTCTGTTATCCAATTTATCAATTCTTTTGGATTCAATCTTCCAGACAAATAAGGAGTATTTAACCTTGACTTATCTCCAAGCTTGGAAATAGCTTTGATGATTTTATCCCCAAATCTGGTATTTTCTTCAAATTCTCTCGGCTAGTCTCCATGTTCGTCTTCATCTTCATTTGCTTCTGCAACAACTCCTATCTGTTACGTAGTCTCCATAGCATCCAATCTTGGTTGCAGCACTGCAACACTCTCAGAATCTCTGCAAGATCTGCAACTCTTGGTGCTTGTACTCCTCTTCTCAGAGGTATTCCTCTGTGAGCTATATCTCACACTTTTCTTCAATGCAGCTTCAATCTGCAACTTTTACTTTGACACTACTTTTTCCACACAACTCTCGCAGCAACTCAGATGTACAACATGATGATTCCACCTCTTTCCCTTCCTTTCTTCCACTCAACTAAACTATGCAGGACTCAAAACAAGAGGATTTTTCCTCCTTTTCCTCCTCTCACACTGAACTCAGCAATGCAGGCTCTTTTAAGCTGCTCTACCTCTCACGACACCTCTCTTTTCTCTCAGCACTCAGCAAGACTCAAATCTTGCTCATCTCACTCTCTCTTTCTTAACTCTCTATGTAGGATTCTAACCTGCGATCTCACTCAACAATGGTGATTACTAATCTGTCACTTGTCTCTCTCCTTTCTTACTTGACTATGCAGAAATTCAACTTGCTACACTCCTCTCAACTCTCTGTCACAATGCAAGACTCACTACTTGAAACTTCCCAACAACCTTCCACAATTATGCAGGATTCACTAACCTGCCCTCAAACTCAACTCAACTTTGAACAATTCACCAATGCAGGACTTGAATTGCTTCAATACCAAATAATGCAAATGGGTTGAGGGTCAAATGAACAATTGTCAACCCACCGGCGCACAACAAAAGTGAATACATAACACATTCATGGAAAAACATGACATTCTTTATTAATCTCATAAAATGCATTACATCCCACTCTTACAACTCAAAGACATTACAATTTTGCCTTCTTTGACCTCAAAACAGGCTACTCTCAAATACACTTACTCTCTTTATTCTTCAACACACACTTTATCACTAGATCGGCTTATGGGTTTTTCTAGAAATTCTCTTGCAAGCTGCACTCACTCACTTCCTTGCAAGTCCTTCTCTTTACCAGTTCTCTATACCTAAACCAAGCCCAAAATGCCCTTATCTCTAATTTAGACTGAATATTTAAATTCTTGGTTGTTGACCTCTTGTCCATTACCGAATAACTATTGGGAAAGATGAAACAATTCACCTTGCAACTATTACAAGATCTCAGATGCTGAGATGAAACGGCCCAAATAACATTTTCAACTGGATGAAAAGAGCTACATGTCTAAATTAGCATCGACATGTGACATATGGTTTATGTAATGTTCTCTTCCGTGGAGTAGTCGGAAATGACCCATTTACCCTATTTAATATCCGCAGGCTAATTTCGAGTTTTGATAGGGAATTAATTAATTAATTAAAGCTATTTAATTAAATAAATTTTAAGATGACTTTATTTTAATTAATTTAATAAAGTGACTTAAATGTTTTAAGAGAGAAATATTATAAAGTCACTTTATAAAATTGCATTAAATGTTATATTTTGAATGGAAAATTAAAAAAACTAATTTAGGAAAAGTTCCATGGGAAATTATAAAAAAAAATTTGAAAGCTCATTTTGGACATGCTTGTTTGTTTTTTGTAGTGTGGAATTTGAAGTTTCATACAGGGGAATAGCGATTGCATAATTTGTGAAGTCTTTTAGAGAAGACAAATTATCGCGGAAGAATCAATTAACAAAGTGAAGGTTTGAAGAATTTGCATATTAAAATAAATAAAATATTATATATTTATTTGCTGAGCATATACACCCAGCGATACATACAGTTCACACCATCTTAGGTGTGACACTGGAAGATGGACGGTTCCCAAGGAAAGATGGGAAGATAGGACTTGCATTTTTTGCAATGATAGAGTGGTTGAAACTGAGCGACACTTCATTAAGGAGTGCGATGCGTACAAGGATATTTGTATGCAGCAGGATAACAGCGTGAATGTGGGCTGTTTTAGTGAATTATTTGAGGAGGAGAGGCTACACAACACGGCTTGGCTGTTGGTAAAGATTCATAGGAGGTGAGATGACTTCAAAAAGAATATGAAGAATCTCTAATGGTCTTGACACTTGATCCCATAGACTGTTTGGTCTCGTGAACGTTATTAAAACTCATTTCATTTCATTTCATCCTTATGCAATCCCAAAGAGAACCGTACACTTTCCATAGACCATTGGAAGGAGGAATGATACAAGCTAAAAGGGCGTAAGCTTCAAGGAAATCCACGTAGGGTCAAGAAGACTTGTCAAACCCTGACGTACCATAAAGGGAGTCGCAACAGTTGTTTGGAGGCTTAGAAGCCTTTAAAGGTTCCAGCGTAGCATTTGGTGTGTCCCTTAGAGACATCTCAGCAGTTTTAAAAAAAAAAAAAAGCCACGACCCTTATACTAACTGCCGTACATTTTAAGAGGAGGCCGTACTTATAAATTGAGTGAGCATCTTCAATTCTTGGTCAGTACTTGGAATGTTTGGTGAATCGATTGACATATCAGTAGCTGCCAATAAGCATCAATAGAGGTTAGCCTTGAGCTTCAGCATATGTATTTGATTTTTATATATAAATATATATTTCTGGTTTTGCATCAACAGTGAAAGTTATATATTTAGTATTCAGAAATACTGGAAAAATAAAAAACTACCTTTCCTAATATGATTTGAATTTGTGATTTGTGAGATGGATGCTTGGTAATTGTTTGTCATAATGCCAATAACTCGCATAAAACGTTGCAGCTGTTTTAATCAGTAAAAATCAGAATTCTCTGTCAATAACTCTCATAAAAAGTTGCAGCTGTTTTAATCAATAAAAATCAGCATTCTCTATGTGCACAACTGTTTGACAAAATGCCCCTTTGAATCCTTTGGTCAATGGCATGATCTTATGGCGAATTTATGATTTAGAATGTTAGTTGCAGCAGTTCTAAGGGTTTGCATTCCAGAGTACTCCATATTTGATTACATGCAAAGTGTTTGATGAAATGCCTGCAAGTTAAAAATCACAATTATTGCAAACTTGGAACAAAATTTCTTGGTGGGGTTATTTCATTAATGATGCATCTGGAAATCAACTTGCTGAAGTCTTTATGAACTGACTTTTATGAAGGTCCAGTTGGTGAATAAATCTTAGCATGATTATCTTTGGCACACGTCAATTGTCTCACAATTAGGCATTCTAAATGCACGATACTATAAAAGAATCCTTCTTTCAACCATTGGATGTTTAATAGATGGATTGTAATTTGAGACCTGTAAGTACTATTGTTGCTAGACCATAAACTGACCCACAAGGCGTCATCCACACAATTCTCAGCAGAGTTGTAGCAGTGATAGCTCAAAATTAGCTTCCTTGGCATTTGAAATACCCCCCAAAACATCTTCCCAAAGGTGTTGGCTAGGTGATACCTTAAGGAATTTGACTTGACCATTGTATCCCTCTCACAAAAATATATGAAATAAAAATCTGGAATTCGATTTGAATTCCCTATGAAGTTATGGTCTTGGCATGGTATCGCTGCCACGATACCACATTGTTTGCTTCAACAAGGTGTCGCCTAGGCGATTCCTCCCCCAATCTGAAACATGATTGCAACTTTGGTTTCCTTTGTTATTTAAAAAAAAATGACACTCAATTCCGAGTCCATATGACAAAGTTATGACCTCTGAAATTCTTGGGTCTTTGACCAAAACCGATTTCATGGTCATCTCAAGATGATTTCAAACATGGTCATTCTCTTAAAATCCAACAAAATGGTCTCACCAAGGTGTTGCCTCTACAAGAACACAAATACTCCTTGTTAGATTGTGAGAATATGCTCCTATAAGTTCCCGAAAACGACAAATACTAAATAAAAAATTCTCAAAACTGGTTCGAGCATGCCCTTCTGTCAAAGCTTTGTGTCTGACATTCATCTGTTTTCCTACAAAATGAGAAAACATGCAAGTTAATAGAAAATGCTTGATAGAGTCAATTAAGTTAAAAGATAGAAATAAGGAAACAAAAGGAATCAAAAAACTTTGAAGCATGCAGACACATTGATATCGTGATGAAAAGAGAAAACCAGAAATTATACTGCTTAATATATATATATTTTTTAAAAACTAGCAAAATAAAGGAATCCCAAACGGTGTGATGGTATAAGATAAACAATAAATACAGTTTAGAAATGCCATAAGGTTCAAACACAAAAGGTCTTCAGAATAGTAAGTGATGATTATATTGAATTTAGATAATATCAGGCCATTCTCGAGTGTGTTCACTTAATCTATTTCTCTAGATACATGGTCAAAACGTGGGATCACTCAGAATTTTCTTCACACCATATTTAGACCAGGATTTTGTGCCTGCAGCATAATCTTGGATTGAGTATACATTGTTTCTTAATTTTCCCCACAGATGAATAAGGAAGGATTGTAAACACAAGCAGAAGATTTCAATGCGGTGGACTTGTTTCTTTCATATTATTACAAAGGCATTGCAGTGTCCTTCAGTTTACAGATTTTCCTCTAGCAATAGCTTATATTAAATGCAAATCCATGGTTTCATTACTTGTCTTCTTGCCCATATCTTAGTTTGTTTACTATACCCTGAAAGCGGATATTTGGTCCATTCACCTCCTTAGTATTCCATTCATCGACAAATTCTATCATCTCAGAACTATGCTCATCTCAGCTAAAGCTAACAGCAAGAACTCTTTCTGTTACCAAAGATAAGTTTCTTAAAAATCACCTACTATTCAATGACTACTTGCAGTGCATTCATTTATCATGGGTGTTAAACTTTCTTAACTGTACCATTAACAACAGCATGAATATCATCTGCCTTCTGTGCATAGCCTTTGGTATGATATTTTTACTTACACATGGGATGATCAATCACCACCTACATGTTAGCCATCAATTTTTTTGGGTCTACCACCAATTTTTATGTGTTCTGCAGTTTGAAAGGTACTCTTTCCAATATATCTTCTGCAATACAAACTACAGCATTTCAATGTTATCGGATACAAATATTTGCATCTAAAATTTTGACAACAGTTTTTCATGATTGAGATTCCACAGCTTTGAACTTTTTTTTGACACAACAACAATCAATAGAAAGAATTATCTCCACCTGAAATTTCTGAAACTTCAATGAAACTCAACCATCAAGGATTGTGCCTGACAATGGCTAATAGGAGACTTAATAGAATAGTTCAGATTATTTATTGATGCCCTAAACAGTAACAAGAATAGTGGTCCCTCTCCCTAGTCTGGGCCCACTATTCATATTGGGTGCTAATACAGTGAATATCAATGTTTTGGACATTGGAAGAAATAAAAAACTAAATATTAATAATAGTAAAAATTGAAGAAAACTGAAAACAAAAAATTTTGAGGAAAAAGTGAGTTCACCTACCAAGACAGCTAACTTAACCAAGACGATTTTAGGTTTATGTTTTCTACAATTCCAGCCACTTTGTGTAAGCACATGGTGAAGGGGAGCTGATATAGAGCTCGATATCACACAAACATAAAATCATATTGGGGAAGACAAGGATGTCTATAAAATGCACATAAGTATAAAGATCTATAATTTATATGGCAATCCATCCATTGTTTTGAATCTTCACAAAGAAAGAGATCATTTGATTTTCTTCAGAGGGTTACTAATTGGTTATTATTGTGGACCTTTTATGTTGAATGCTCTCTATGAAGACAAGCACTAACCATGCCGCATGTGTCTTCTCTATGAGAAGAGAACAATGAAGGTAACCTGGAAAGGAGAGAAGGACAGGTACCAATGTGGAATGAAATACCACCATAGAAATCTGGGCATCAGACTGAACATTATAATGAAGGTTCATACCAGGTCAAGTATAACCAAGAGGCATAAATTTGATTTCCATGTGATATAGAATCCAAATTGTAAACTGCGTGGAGAATAAGATGAATAATTTTTATCTACTGGGAAGATTGCATGACTCTCCTAGTAAGTCACAAGGTACAGCAAGTAGCCCAGTTGAAATATTCCTGTCTTATACTAGCAAGACAAATAGGCTGACAATCACCATATGCCTCAACCATTTAAGTGGAAGTGATGGCAAACCCTGATAAATCTTCTCTCAGTTGCCTCCTAAGGATGTACATAAGGAGATAATAGGAACTCTATGCCATGGTCAGATAAGGGCTCGAGTTAGATTTTATTCTTAGAGTAATCCAACATCAAGTTACAAGTTGAAAGATTGAAGATAAAGGAGATATACTTGGAAAGTCACAAAAGACCTAACTTTCAAATGTGCATTCGTGTGGAGGATTCTTCAGTCCTATGAACAGGCTTTCCAAGATTTTAGTTGTATTTAGCAAAGAGTTAGCAGGCAGGGATCAACCAACTTGTGATTCTGACACATTAGGTGTTTTGTTCACTTTTCCAACTTACACCACCAGAATGAAACTATATAGTTTAGCATTGAGAGATTCACACATAATCCAGAACTTTTCCACACTTGGAGAAAACACACCTCCCCTTCTTCACCATTGAAACTCCTCCTAAATGGTTATACATATGATTACTGTAATATCAGAAGGTAAATGATGGCAATGAAAGATGCGAAACTTTGAATTTAAGGGGCTGCTAAGAGACTTAAATATCACAAGGAGAAGAGCCTACGGGTTGACCCACCAGTTATTGTATCTCTCTCAAAAGAGTGCCATCCAGAGTGCAGATTAAGTTTCTTGTAATTTAAAGGATTACAAGATACTTGCATGACTGGATCATAGAATAAATCGTTGAGGCAATATAAACAATCTTTTTTTTATAAGATTGTTTATATTTGTCTATATAACAAATCAGATTTGTTGTGCTGAGGAGATTTTTCTTTCCACAATCATAGAATCAATACCATTTTCAATCCTTTTGGGGATTCCCTGCCCATAGAACTTTGCAGGGGAACCTGCTAAAAAACTTAAAAGTGCGAAGGCAAACACTGAAAAGGATTCCTTCAAAGGAGCATGCTGCATAATTTAGTACCCATTAGATATTGAATGTTTTGTATTTATGGACTTCAATTTGCATGTAGCTCTTTTGAAGTAGGTTGTTTTAAATGGCCTATTTTTAAGTCCTAATGTAGGCAGTTTCTTCCAGATATTTCAATATTGTTTTTCTTGCTTTCAAAATAGCCTAGATCTCCTTTAGATTTTCAGGTTTAAATTTCCTCAAACAGAATTGTGTTTTTCAAAATTAGATTTTCAGATTTAACCAATTACAGAATTATATGTTGGGACATGAACATTAAATTCATACTCAAACATTCATGTGGATGATAATTTGAAATTGGAATTGCATTTAAAATGGAGTAAACAATAAGAAATCCCTTGGAGGGGGATAAAAGAAACCATATACAAAATGGGCTAAGCACCACGTTTGGTGATTGTGGTAAATTTAAAGAAGGAAATAGAGAGATACACAAATAGTGGAGGTTGGAGTCCCCAAAACCAAACAAGTAACACCTATTGTCATGACCCATATCAGAACCCTTTTACAAGAAACACTAATAGAAGAGGAAATCCTGTGAATCATAGAAATTAATTGAAAATAGGAGGAACAAGGATGACCAAGTGAAAATAACAGCTCATGACCAGTTTGCAAGTAGGTTTTATTATATTTTCTATGTTTTCGAGTATTCTGGGTATGGCAGTGAGGCAAATACTTGTTTTCATACTTGGCCAATAAGTAATGACCACCTGTACCATGTGATACAATAATTTCTACATTGGCGATATGGATATGGGTACGAGAATCGGATGTATGGATACGGGGATTTTTTTTGGGGGTTTGGATACATTTTTGGATATGGCTGTATAAAAATATATAAATATAAACAAATTAAAAATATAAAAATATAGACATATAAGCAAACTTAACCATATAATATGCATAGAGGGAACAAAAAAGTTAAATAAATACAAAACACACTCATAACTCAATATATGTTGCTAAAGTACACACTTAGTACACAATAAATGTTTAAGTCATAAAGCTACACCAAAGGGGTCACTTAAGTGACACCCTTAACTTAAAAACATAACGTGTACAGCTTTATTAAGTTTAAGTCAACTTAAAAACATTTTAAAAGTAACTTAGTTTTAAAACACTTTTCCCTTCAAAATTGGAGCAAAAAATCTCCACCCTTAGATTAGGTTATATCACAACCATTGGATCGGGTAAACCCTAAAAGTTACCCTAATCCATAAGGATGCTTCATAAAAGTCAATCTAAGCTTTGGAGGCTCATTTGCAGCATGAACAAGGTTGGGAGGAGGAGAGTGAGAGAGGGGAAAGGCTTGTTCATGCCCTTTGCCTTCAACCCCAAACTCCAACAAAGCCTCTATGGACCTTCTTGCCATGGAGGTGGAGACATCATGGTTTTAATGTAGACTTTGTTTCATTGAGTAAAAGCCCATAAGGCTTCACCCCATGTGTAGGGGGTTTCAACTAATGTTAGATCTTTTTTGAAAGCATACATTTTTTATTTTGTTTGTTTTAATGTTGTTTTGTAGGGTCATACACCATATATAACAGAAAAAATATTTTTTGGTAAAATGAGTGTGAATGCTGCTTTTAAGGTTGAGAATCCACTTTATTTTGTTTTTAATTGTTTTTTGAGGTCCATATTTGACTTTTCCTGTGGTGAAATTGAAAATAAAAAAACATGTTTTTAGACCGATACGTAGGCCAAACAGGCAGGGTATGCCCCTGCCCCTGCAGGTATGCCCGGATACGTTCATGGACGTATTCGGACGTACTCGCAGGGGCAGGAGCATACCCTGCCCGTTTTCCCCTTGTATCCCCCTATACCGTACCCAGACGTGTATTGTCATGGACGTATCTAGATGTACCCACAGGGGCAGGGGCGTACCCTGCCTGTTTCCCCCTCGTCTCCCCCCCTACCATACCTATATGTGCATCGTACCGTACCCAGGGGTCTGCAGGGGCGTATCCGGTAATGTAGAATAATTTGAGTATACTCGAGATATTTTCCATGAGTGGAGATATACTCAAGTTCTATACAGTGGTTGAATTCTTTGCATCTTTTTTAGATATCATGGTTGCATTTCACATTATTATGGTTGCATTTTTCATTGCTATAAATTTTGTTATGATCAACTGCATGACTTTTTCATCTTTGTCTCACATATCTGATATGAATCCTGGCCAGACTAATTGATGTTCTTCCTATTTTTTTTTTCAGATTCTGGACATATGGTAAGAGTTTCACATGTCTAGTTTTTGATAGTTTGATGTCTTCCAAATCTGGCTGAAAGGCCTATGAGTGTCACAAAATACTTCATCAATGGGATGTGGGAAATTTATCATGGAATGCATAAGTGCATAACTATTAACTAAGTAGCTGGTTTGTTTTGGGTACAATGAATTGGGTTTGCAGGTATGACAATTTTTTAAACCATGTATGACTTGGGTAACATAGACTATTAATGTTTTAAATATACCCACCAAAACATTCTTCGGCCAACAATAAAATAGGGATTAGAAGAAATTAAACATATTTTCAAACATAAGATTTTATACTTGCTTTTCTATTGAAATGCAAAGAAGCATGCAAAGCTATTCTAATAATATATTTGCCACTCTAGGTACTTTTATGGCCAAGGACAAGCAAATTCAAAATGCTGGAAAATGTGTAGATGAAAATGCTGATGCCTTTTTTAATTCAGCTCCACCTCTTCAAGATCGTGATATTATCACTAGGAAGGTGGAACAATTTGTTGAACAACGTTGTGTTCACTCAGGCAAGTGCTGCCTTTTCTTTATAGTGCATCTTTGTGATTTAAACTAAACATTAATTGGTTAAGAAATATGAAGTCTTTTCTGCAAATGGATGGACGAGAACGTCATTGACAATTAGCAAGGTGCTATGCATTTGAAGTGGCTGAATTTTGTGTTGGTTTGGATTTTGGATGTCTAGAAATTCAGAATCGAGTTAAGGTTGTATGCGTGACCTCTGGAGGTACCACTGTCCCTCTTGAGCGGCGCTGTGTGCGTTATATAGATAATTTCAGCTCAGGGCACCGGGGAGCTGCCTCAACTGAGTACGCAGAGTCCATCTAATTTCTTTCACATGCAACATTAGTTGTGTTTCTTTCTTATACTGCACTCATTTGAATTTGTTTTGTAAACATTTATGGTTCTTTGAATCATTCTTCAGGTATTTTATAAAAGCTGGATATAATGTCATATTTCTCCACAGGCGGTGAGGCAGTTTTGTTGTTTTCATTTTATCTAGGAGCTTACATCATTTCGAAAATATTCAATCACATTGCGTGCAATAAATATTTAGCTTAATTGTGATTCATCAATTGTGTGAATTTTATCCAACAGGGGAAGCGCTCAACCTTTCTGTAGATTTCTTCCTGAAAATCCTCTTCTTGAGTGTTTTGAACCTTCGAATAATAATGGGATTCAAGGTTTCCATCTTCTCAGAGATTCCTTTTCTTTTATCATTTAGTTATAATGTATTTTTATAGAGTACTAGACATAGGGAATAAATCAACATACCAATATAATGAATAATTTGATTTGTCAAATAAATGAAGGCATGCATTGTTGTAAATAACTCGCAGAAAAAATGTTCTTAGGTTTTCGACATTTGGAATAAATCTACTATGATATCCTTTGGTGGGCTTCATGTTATTTATTGAGACTGCTGGCAGGACAATTTCAATGTCTAAAATAATCAAGACTCTGCACATTATGTGGCCAGACATCATTGCATAGTTTTAAAGAGGAATGCTAAGAAAGAATTTGACAGCAAAATTATGAAAAAAATCCCAACATGCATTTTGAAAGATGTGACAAGTGGTGAAATTGACCCGAGTCAAACTGACTGATCACTTGGACCAGCTCCCATTTTGTGGAATTAACAGTTTTGAAGGAGCCAATGCAAATTTCTTCAGGGCTACTTTCAGGATCAGTTGGATCCATTTGGAAATCCTGTTTTTGTGGTCAACTATCATCGTTAGAGACATCGTGTCTTAGGTGCCTACAGCTACATACACATTTTGTATTGTTGATTGGTTATTACTGTCATATCCTGTTCCCTGTTGACAGAATATTTTTTCCATTTTGTTTTGTGCAGGTCTGTGGGGATATTGACATATATTATAATTTATTCTTTGTATTATGCACAGGACATTGATTTACTAGGGAGTTTATAATGTACTGCAACATTAGATGATTGGGGGACTTTATATTTATGTGCTTGGGTTGGAATTACTATTTTGTAGGGGGGGGGGGCTTATACATTGTGGGCTTAATTATTCATTGTGGTTGGGGCGTGTTGTTTAAATATAGGATTGGGGGTTGTACCTGTCATGGAGGGCTTGTTTATGCATGTCATCTTTTTGAGAGAGATTGGCTTTGGCTAGCCTTGGCTGGTCCCCAATCAGTCCTCATTGGACCTCTGGTCCCTTGTATCAGTTCCATGGAGCAATGAACAAACAACTCTTTACATTTTGACATTATGATTCCCTTCTTGTGCCCCCACTGAGAATTGAATATATTGGTTGATTCCTAGATGATTTATTCTTTGTTGGCTTTAGTTTCTGGTGCAAAAGTAGTAGTTAATATCCTTTATGCTACGTTATTCTAAATTTAAGCCTGTGGCATATATGGCTCCGAAGGCGGTGTCCCTTAGGTGCCAGCTTATGCTTTCATATTCAAGAATGCAAAAATTTCATACACTCAATATTTACACATCCTGGCCATTATCCCAGAAATTTCTTTAGCATGCAATATTTTCTGCATGACTCTGCACATCACATACATGAAAGTTGAAACTATCAGCTTTGTATTTTGTAAAGCAGAAATTAAATAAAAAATGGGTTACTTTTCAATACACAATTGCTTTGTTTAAATTCTTTTGTTCATGAGTGAAGCTGTTGCGTTTCTTGGATCCATTTACATATGTACAACTATCGTGAGAGAAGCTATGCTTACATCATAATGTGTAAATTGATGACAGCCTGGTGAGTTTTATTTTCTTTTGGATCTTCTTATTGACCTCTTTTTCCTTTTTACTCAGGCAAAAAAGGAATTATAACACCAAACTATCAAAAATGAAGGGATGGTAGCTATTAGAGACGTGTAAGGCTTCACATTCTCCGATTCCTTCCTGTAGTTGTGGCTTCTAAGAGCTTAGTGTTTTCAATTTTATATACCAAATTAACAATAATCAAAATAGACAACTAATTAGAAATAAAGCATAAAATAAGGGGTGTAGCCATGTTTCACTTATCCTTCTAGTGTACATAATACAAACTTCAGTTGGATTATTAACATATATCAAGACTATTATTAAATATGTTATTTCTTATTTTTGGTATGGAAAAATCCATGTTGCATAACTGTGCTACAAGTGGTACAAAAGCAAAGTTGGGCCAAACATTTCATTCACGACTCCTCAAACTTCATCCTAATCTCTCTACATTGTCTAAACTATTTATTAGTTTCTTCAGCATTTTTTAAACTACACTAGATTTCCATTTCGCCAGTTCTATTTCTTCTCTATTGTTGTTTGCTTCCCATTCCTACATTCCATTATCTAAAAATCTAGCTTATTTCTTTCATTATCTGTAATATTCCCTTTAGAGCATATTATGCAAATCTGAAAGTTAACCACAAACCCCAACACAACAAAAGCAATTTCTGATTTTTTTATATCAAGCCCTAACAAAAAAATTCAGAATTCTGGAAATATGAAACTAAGGCATAAATTGCAATATTTTACTAATAAATAATTTGTAAAAATTCTGGAATAATTACAACCCACAAAATCTCTTTAAATCTGATTTTTGCATGCACATATAGGTCTAAAAATTCACGAATAAATATCTTACTGTTTGAGGACATAAATATCAAAATATCAATAATCTGCCCCAATAACATGCAAATTTTCCTCCCAAGGTCGGTCGCCACCCTTGGAAATGCCTCCAAATGGTTCGCTGACTTCAAACAGCCCTTCAAAGTGATTCGCCACCCTCCAAGAGGGTCTCCAACAACCACGCTTCACTCTTAGAACCCGATCAACTGGCGCTCCACAAGATGATGCCCGAGGAATCCCAAACTGATCAATTTTGCTTGTTGCAACCTCTGAAATTAAGCTGCCCAAATGAGGGGGTTTCCATCCTTAACTTCAGTTTTCCAGTGAAGGTTTTCATCTTCAAGAGAGATAAGCCAAACGTTCCGTGCTCAAAATCAAAATTCAATTCAACAAATATAACCTGAGACTTCAAAATGAACCTCCTCCTTTTTATATCCTTTCCCTCCAATATACTTTTTAAATTAAGGACCGACTTATATCAAATTAGAGGAGTCCCCTTCTACAAATTAAAATAGAAAGGAGTTGTTGACATATTCACTTTTGGCAACTAAGACATATTATTACTTTTATTTAAAGTATTTAAAAATACTTTTTATTTTAATAATAATATTTTTTTATTTTTAGAAAAGGAGACATTATAGTCCACCCTTTCCAAATTTGCTTGCCCTCAAATAAATGCAACCCTATTTTTTTATTACGTTTGAAATATCTGGATCCCATTTCAATCTGAGGAACTTACAACCCCAAACACTTGCTTCATGAACATAGCCTTTAGCTTCAATGGATCCCATATTGTTATTGTGGGCTGAAAACAAACTCATCTGCCTCCACTTCTGCTTGCCACATGTCATGAACATTGTACTTTCCTTGGACATATGCAAACTACGCACTCTTTGACTCATAAGAGTCTCTTTATCAACTCTCATATGGGTTGTTCCTAAACTTGCATATAGAACAAACATATCAATGAAATCAAGAACTCTCCACACCACTCCAACCGCTTCACCATGTCTCGTAGGCATCATGTTCAACTCTCCTCCCATGCTTGCATCTTCTTCATAGTTTCTATTTATGTGATAGACTTCCAAAGGTCTATTCTTGTTGTCCCAAACATGGCTGTATCTATAGCGTTGCATTTTCTCGTTCATAATCAACATTGTGGTGGATGGAAACTCTTTCATAACAGATGCAAACAATCCCTCACTGATAGTAGGCGAAACATCCTTCCACCTTGTGACCAAAAATACTCTTGTGACTGCTATAAAAATTATTAAGGGGCTGGGTTTGTTGCATATAGCAGCAAAAAGAATAGGACAACAGCTGTTATATTTTAATTTCTTCACAAAATTTAGAAATGATAGTGATATAGAGGTTGGAATCAACCATATAATGACTAAACATGCCTTCTTGTATCTCCAAAGGAAACCCAAATTCCAAACTTTCCTGTACAAACAATTTGGAACTTGTATGAAAGGACTTATATGCCCTTTGCCACTCAAAAGTGTTCATCACTCTATCATCATTTTCACTATGATGTCCATGATAATAATAAATTTGAAATGGCCCAGTATGAAACAACAAACTTGGAATATGACTTTTCTTTTCATACCTTGGGCTGGAATCCAATTGTTTACTTCTTTTTTTCAGATTTAGAAGTAGGAGCTAAGATCTCTTGGATTGTTCCTTGGTTTATGACCAGCCCTAGAACAAAACTTGCCTTTCTTCAATGCCACAAAATCTGCAAGGCTCATTTCTTCTCTGATTGTCGGTGGAAAAGTCATATATTCCTCATAGTTTGCAGCCACATCATTCCATATAGTAGGCTGCTCCTCCCTTTTTGAAATGACCTCCTGCCTACGAATGAAGTTAGGCTGATTAGGCCTTCGTGTAGATCCAATCGCCACCCTAGGTGGAGGGGGAGGGTGGTTGTATGTACTTAAAGTGCTACCTTCACCATTGTTTGGCTTGAGTCCATTCATATCTTTCATGGTATGGATGAATTCAACCATCATTTTCATCAACCGCTCTTGATTTTGGGCGAATCTTTTAAAACTAACCCTATCTGGGTCATCCATGTTACTGTCTTTGGTTGTTTCAAGTTTGCCTTTTGTAGTACCTCACTTCCCCATCATTGTTTGACATTAAGCCAACTCAAACCCCCACAACTAGCCAAGAATTTGGCTATAATACCACTGTAATATCCCCTTTAGGGCATATTATGCAAATCTGAAAATTAACCACAAACCCTAACACAACAAGAACAATTTTTGATTTTTTTATATCAAGCCCTAACAATTTTTTTCAGAATTTTGGAATATGAAATTAGGGCACAAATTGCAATATTTTACCATTAAATAATTGCTAAAAATTTTAGAATAATTACAGCCTACAAAATCTCTTCAAATCTAATTTTTGGATGCACATATAGGTCTGAAAATTCACGAATAAATACCAGCTTACTGTTTGAGGACAAAATATCAAAATATCAATAATCTGCCCCAATAACATGCATATATTACTCGCAAGGTGGGTCGCCACCCTTGGAAAGGCCTCCAAATAGTTCACTGACTTCAAACAGGCCTTTAAAGTGATTCGCCACCCTCCAAGAGCTTCTCCAACAGCCACGCTTCACTCTTAGAACCCGGTCAATTGCTGCGCTCCACAAGATGATGCCCTAGGAATCCCAAACTAATCAATAATGTCCGTTGCAACCTCTGAAATGAAGTTGCCCAAATGAGGTTAAGGATTTCCATCCTAAGTTGCCGATATGGGTATAGGAATGAGTACGGGTACAAGTATCGGTATGTGGATATGAGGATTTTTTTTGGGGGTTTGGGTATGAGTGGGTACGACCATATATATATATATATATATATATATATATATATATATATATATATATATATAGCCATATAAGCAAAATTAACCACATAATATGGATAGAGGAAACAAAATAAGTTAAATAATCACAAAACATACTCATAATTTCAATGCCAAAGGCAAATATCATAATATTAAACAGTCGAACTTTGATTAGTTTTATAAATTTATAATAGGTACATAGTGCAAATGTTACAAATTACAATGTATGGAAAACAATAAAGACAACTCATCATTCACTATAGTCTATATTAATTTTCATCTTCGGTTGCGATGCCTTCATCATGATATGGTTCATTAGAACCACAAGCAGCAACAATGCCACTTCCACTAGCTCCAATGTGCAGGTCTTGTGAAGCACCCTCCAAATCCGTATCAAGCAATGAAAGGTAGGCAACAGAGGCATCCAAGGTAAGCAATGAGTGTGATTGCTACTTTTAGGGTTGCAAATGCACTTTCAAATATTTGTAAATGTTTTTTGAGGTCCATATTTGACTTTGACCAGCAAAATAAGGAAAAAATAAAAAAAATGTTTTTTTTGGGTAGGTATATGCAGGAAACGGGTAGGGTGTCCCTACCCTTGCAAGTAGGTTCAGGTACATTTGAGGACGTACTCGGGTGTACTTGTAGGGGCAGGGACGCACCTGGGCTGTTTCCTATGTGTACCGCTCGCCATACCCATACCCATGCATATCGTACCCGTACCCAGGGGGCTTAGGGTCGTATCTGATAATGTAGTTTCTATCCTTAACTTCAGGTTTCCACTGAAGTTTTTCGTCTTCAAGGGAGATAAGTCAAACGTTCCATGCTCAAAATCAAAATTCAATTCAACAAACATAACCTGAGACTTCAAAATGAACCTCCTTCCCCTTTTTTAATCCTCTCTCCAATATAATTTATAAATTAAGGACCGACTTATATCAAATTAGAGGAGTCTCCTTTATTAAAAATCAAAATAGAAAAGAGTTGCCAACACATTCACTTTTGGCAATTAAGAAATTATTACTTCTTTTTATTTTAATACTAACATTATTTTATTTTTAGAAAAGGGGACATTACATAACCTCACCACCAATCTGCATCATCCCTTTTGTCTAACCGTTGCTGCGTCTCCTTTCTA
Source organism: Torreya grandis (assembly GCA_037957365.1). NCBI lineage: Eukaryota > Viridiplantae > Streptophyta > Pinopsida > Cupressales > Taxaceae > Torreya > Torreya grandis. The sequence goes on from JARHVA010002649.1 coordinate 1,244,926, forward strand.
GATCAGTCCATTTTCTCAGTTACGCAATCAACATTATTATCCTTCTTTACATTTCTACCCTTGCCCTTGTTTCATCATTTTTACTACTCTTTATTCTGTGGGTGCATGTTTTTTTTTGATAAATTTTCTACAATCTGGCTTGCAAGTTTCATCCTTACCTATTGCTTGTTGACCCTTATCCCAAGGTTTGTGTTCTGTTGCATTGTGATAATGTTTTCATCATTCGATCATTCCCTTCCTTCTTTTAGCTGCTCCCAATTATTGGCTTGTCCTAGCTTTCCTCCAAAACAAAGTCTCTTTGACCTTTAATTCCTTCTACATTCTTCTTTTTAGTCAGGTTAGATAATCTTTAAGCTTGTTAGTTCCGTTCGTACCAATATGCCAATAGCTACTGTTAAATTACAATAAATATAAACGCAATACAAGATGAAATGAACCTGCAAAAAGTTGCAAACTGCAGAATAGACAAGACGTGTCTGTAGCAAGAAGATGTGAATCAAAGAATAGAAACCCTCACAACAAATATTAATAAATAACAATTTTTTGCCACAAAATATACCAATTGCCAAACCAGTTGAGTTCGCAGAATAGCAGCGGAGCATCACAATTGAAAGCCCTTTTTAATATCACATTCTACCTTGAAATAAACCATATTCTAGAAAATTAGTATTGATCTTAATTACAACTAAAATTAAAAAAAAAATCAATCAGTACTAACAAATTGGGCAATTGAAATGCATAAATGTTTTAAAATAATCTGCTTAATTCAGACAAGGAGCAAGCACTGGAGCATCCTCACAACAAGAATGCTCAGCATAGGCTTCATAATTATGGTGGGAAGAAGGGACATGTTCCTTTCCCGTTGGAGGGGAGTCACTCATCACAGATTTTTAAGAAATATGAATATATCCAGATAATGATTTATTTAATTGGTTAATTTGACTATGGCAATGGAAAATAATACATGGACATTGATTGAGTGGTAATCACTTGCAAATGAGTCTCTCACAGTATAGCGGAAATTATAGTGAATCCTATATTCGAGGACTAAAGTTTATGAATTGGACCAGATGTCACTGATAAGGTCCTCTAGACCATGCCAAAAGCTTGTAAAGTAGAACACAACATAGGTGAGATATGAAACACAAGATAAATAAAAAACCCTTATATTTGCAGTTAAGAGTCCTCAATAGTGTATAAATGACCACATCGAAGGCATATAGAGCAGAGAAAGCATTATGTGGTCAAAAGCTTGTAAAGTAGAACACAACATAGGTGAGATATGAAACACAAGATAAATCAAAAAACCCTTATATTTGCAGTTAAGAGTCCTCAATAGTGTATAAATGACCACATCGAAGGCATATAGAGCAGAGAAAGCATTATGCAAATAAAAATGACAATAGGTAAAACTTCTATGGAAAGAGAATTATTCATCTGCGAATAGGGAAATATAGCATCTGCTAGCAATAGCAGTACCAAAAGCAATGATGACAAAATGAAAATAGTTCCCTCATAGAGAATCAAGACAGACTCTCCAAAAATATCCTTGTCAGCCATCATAGGAAGTACTCAGCCAAATACTTTGAAGTCCAAGGAAATATCAAAAGCATTAATTTTGTAGTCCTTATAGACTTGGGATGTACCTGTTAACTGATTTCCATTTGAGTAGCTCAATGAAAAAATATATTTATCTATCAGAAATAAAGTTTTAAAACAGTACCGACAATGGCAGTAGAGCCCCTTGCTCAAGGAAATGTTAGAAATTCATTCCAACAATGCAAAACTCTACCCATCAAGTTACCATGCATTCATTTCAACTATAAGCGTTGTTGTCATTTTTGGTTAAGAATGGTTTGATGCCTTAGATATCTTTATGATGAGTCTGTCACCATTTCATTAGTTTTGCTTGGGAAGGTCATAATTTCTGAATTAAAGGCCCTACCTCTCCTATGATTTTTATATTGTCTCAATTGGTTAAAAGGTCATAAAAGAAAGAGATGTGATGCTATGCAGGAAATCACCCTCAAATTGCAAATGTACGAATAAAGAATGGCCACCATTATTACAATGACAAAAGTGCATCCAAAAAATGCTTTGGTTCAATATCATATTCAAATAGAATATAGCATTTATAATTAACCAGCTTCAAAATTTAGAATATAGCATTTAGATTTAACCAACTTCAAAATTAAGTCAGTAGTACTACTGGATGATTTTAGCAGTGCTTTGAGTTCAAAGCATTTGAAGAGGGGAAACCATTATTTAGTTAAATAATAGTAAACATGATATAAATAATACAATAATGGACATAATGTACTCTGGGTGCAGTTAAGTTGGCAAGGTCGGGTTTACTTCCAAGCTTGGTCATGAGGTCAAAACCCAAGGGATACAGGATTTGAGAAACAACACAAATTCTAAGGGGGTACTCATAAGAGCATGACTCAAGTTCAAATCTCCCATTGCAATAAGGCAACCCATAACTCCAGTGGGCATGTGGTGAGATTTTGGCGTAATGACGAGGGTGTATATGCAAACATGACCCATACTTACAGATCTCAAGAATCTGGTCCAAGTATGCCCCACACTGTAAAAGGCAGCCCATAACCTCACCCAGGATTTCCCAAGCAAAATAAAAAAAACAGTAATGGATGTAAGCATATTTCATTACCCCTTCCAATTTATATAAACTAAGAACAGTGGTATTGTAAAATACACCATTATTGAGACTGTTACAGGAGAATTGCTAACTGTAACCTACAAAATTACAAGCTTGATACCCTTACTGACTAGATTGAGTTCAAAGGCAGATAACAAGAAGTCTTTTGGAGGCATACGGTCCAAAAGCACACACGTTTATGATAGGCTGGGTGGACAAAAGGCACACTTAGTAGACAACAGCCGACTGGAACTAACAGTGACATACAAGCTCCCAAGGTAACCTGGCTTTCTCACCAGATCATGTGATTTCAAATTTCTGACCTGAAAAAGAACACAATCCACGCTTTGGAAGATATGGTAAGATAAGAGCACAATTGAAGCTTTGGAAGGCCTTGCCATGTGAAACAAGCTTGTCTAACGTTACACTCCACTACATAATGTTTACCAAGATATCCCTTGACTTCTTTAGCACCTTTTAATCTCCTGGAATGTTTTTTTTTTAAAATGTCAGCTATATGATCAGTCTTAAGTCTTTTGACTGATTCTTGTTTGTTCAATATTAGCTACGTAATGGTTTTCTGATTGATTATCCTTAGAGACTTAGAGTATACCCATGCCCATAGGTTTGTATTTCATTTTGTAGTGTATGATGTGATCATAAGCGTTCACTATGGCTCTATCCTGAAATGATTAGGAGCACCTTACAACTTCCGACTTGCATGGGCTACTACAGTAAATTTCTAGTTGCAGATATTTTATCTGCTATGAGTTGGATTCTAGTTTCTTGTGTTCTGCTGAATGTTTTGCAATTTTTTTTTGTTCAAGTTCACGCTTCTAACTGATTGTTTGCATGTTCCAGTGTCTTCATCATATGCTGAATCTGTGAAGCACGCAATTCAAGATTATAAATCTGTATGAATCCTTTGGGAGTGAAACTCTTATTTGCCTGAAATTTGTTTACTTTGTGCTTTTCATATTTTATTCTGTATGCGTGCGAAAATTTTGGATTTATTTGTTTAGCTACATAAACATAAATCTTGAGTGATTGTTATTGTAATCATTGTGCTTGCAGGCAGTAAGGAAAGGCTGTCTATTGGATCTAAGGTTTACTACACTCTTTGAGTATCTTCAAGTAAGTATTCAAGGGCAACAAAGGGATTGTTATTGTTGTTAACGACCCTCACATTTTTATGGTTCTTCTTAAATGAGTAATGAATGCACATGTAAACATGATTTCCTGAATAATTGTGTTCATTAAATCTTCTCAGCCTGGCATTGTTAACAGGATTATTTTTGTGTGTGCATGTGTGGACATCTTTTTATTCTTTTTTTGTTGAGATCGCAAGTCTTATGTTACAGCATCAAGAACAAAAGAGTTGCATAGAAATATGAACATGTGAGCATACCAATCCCTACAAATGCCATGGGAGATAGCATTTTTGCTTTGGCACCTACTTACAAATGGTCCTCTCCTTTTCTGAAGAGAGTTATTGCGGACATATATGCTTTTCTAAATTTATCCTGAAGGACTTGATCTCTCTATGGAGAATGCTCTTCCTTAAACAATATTTGTTTAACCTTCGTTTCCAAAGAAAGAAGAAATTTTCCAAGGGGTCGTGGGGTAATCATCCATACAGATTGGCTCAAGTTAAAATTCCCACTCCGCAATTGCGCGACCCACAACTCAGAGGACATGCGCATGTGATAACACATCCAGGACTAGGGCCTGTTCATCCCTTGAACCGGTCTAGGCCTGGTGATGTTCCCATACCCTGAACCAAGAAAAAGAAAAGAAAGAATATTTCTACAAGCATTATATTTTTGCTAATCTCATTTTCATGATTCTTGATCATTTTGAATCTCCTAGTAATGCTTCTTTCCATAATAAAAGGGGCCACAAAAATCTTACTGTACTCGACACGGATACAATTCCATTTCATTCTAGCTATTTTTCATTGCTAGAAGGCATGGATCATGGTTTCTGTTTTCTAGCATGAGAAACAGTTAAAGTTGGTGAATCCTGGTTTTTTCAATCTTGCCTTGAATGCAGTACTCTTCCAAAGAAACAGCCACCCAGTACTTTCTATTCAAAGGCAATGGACATTTTTCATAAGGCTTGCCACTGACGAAACCATCTCTCCATAGGGTAGTGGGGTTCCCATTTTTTATAAAGTCAAGGCAATATAAAAGAAATGCCCTGGTATGTCATAGAACTAGCAGTAGAAGGGTTTCCCATTGCTTCATCACCATTCCGTTGAATATGTTTTTGGATTCTAGTCAGACAGATTTGCAAGGGGCTTGTCCACCCATACTAGTCTTTGAGCATGGTTCTACATCATGCATTGTTCCCAGGGATTTTCTGTTTTTCATTTTGGTTTTTCCAATGAAACAAACCCTTTTTTGACAATCTCTTCCCTGCTAAGCTTGAGATTCTCCCCAATTGAACTCTTGGGGGAGGGAAAGTCCTGATCATAGTTGAGAGTGACGAGTGACCCAAAACGAGCTGAAATGGATCAATTCTCTGAGACTCTTTGAATGTCGGAGCAGAGTTTTTCCAATACCCTACAAGTTTTAGAAGACAAATATAAGAATTTGACCATAAAAAGAAATCAGGAGTAGTGGAGTTATAAAAGTCGGGCATCGATTTAATTTCTCCAAATTCGAAAATTTATAAGCAAATATCACGAGTGTTGTAGAAGTTTCTAAAGCTTGACATCAGTTTACTCTCTGAGAGCAAGAGATGACTGTAGTTGGAGGGTCATATGCTTGCTTTCACAGGTTTGTACTGTTCTCCTGATTTTAAAATTTAAGTCTTCTGAAGCAATAAGAAAATCGGTTGGGAGAGACCAGAAAAATTGTGTTGAGCAGAGAAAAGTAGATTTGGATCAAATCAGAGCAGTAGAAATAAGCTAGGGCAGATAAGTAGTTGGAGGGATAGCCAGACAGCATGGGAGATGAATCATAGGGTGTGGTTGTTGGATTTAAGGTGTAATTTTTATGAAACGACAGACCATAAAATTGGGAAGATAAAACCTGTACTGTATGTTACAGGTATAACACAAACACACTATAATCATTGATAAAATCTACACTATAATCTTTGAAAACATCAATGTGTTACAAAAAAATTGGAATCACAAACTGGTGGCACAAGACATCTGAACAAACAATATTTTTAGATTCAAAGGCATTGCAGCCAAAGAAGAGTGCCTTCCTTTCTAGTGACATGTTAGATTATGAATTGTGGCATGTGAGGTTTGGCCATGTTAAATACTACTGACTCAGCCTAGTGAACAAACACATGGTCTAAGGATTTTCAGAGTTTGAAGAAAAATGTGCGCAGTCTATGAAGCAGGTCTTGTGGGAAAACAAGGCTGAGCTACGTTTGTGTTATATACTGATTTTCCAAGTGGATTTTCAGTTTATTGAACTGTATTTAAATGATGTAAGGAAAATTCTAGGAATTGAAATAGTTAAAATCTTTTGTTAGAAGTATATGTTTAGGGGGGATAAATCAACTATTAATGAAATTCTAATAATAAAAGTTTAGCTGGAGATTTAGAGGAGTTCTTACAAATTTTCAATGAGAATTATTGTATTTCCTCAGTCCAAAGACTAATACTTACTCGATGTGGTGCTATTACATTGCCAATCAACGCTGTATGATATTGAAACATTATTATTAATTATTACATTTACAGCTCTTTTTGAGCTTGAAATGTCTTGATCTATTTTAATTATGGCAGTTCTTTCATTTTTTATGACATTAGTATCTTGCAGATGTTACAGATTATTGCTATGGCACTCAACCACTTGGAAGCATATGGAATGTTCTATCTTGCAGCAGCTGTCTCGGATTTTTATGTACCTTGGGATTCTTTGGTAGGAATAATTCTATTCCAAGAAAGTTGTAATAAAAAGCGAAAATATATTTTTTTGCTTAAGAAATGATTTATGTGTTTGAGATACAGTTCACTCCTTTTTTTTGATTCCTTGGGGCTTCCACTGATTATGCTATTATATGGCGATGTTTCTGTTTTCTTGATAGATGGAACATAAAATTCAATCAGGATCTGGCAAGTTGGCCATGCAACTTGTTACAGTGCCAAAGATGCTTACACTTCTCAGGAAATTTTGGGCTCCAACAGCATTTGCTGTATCTTTTAAGGTCTCCTCTCCTCTCTTTCTGAAAAATGTAAACAATGAGCAATGGAAATGTTTGTGAACAAGATAATGAAAATTTGGCATTTATTAAATGCACAAGGATTTTATGTTGAATTGCAATATAGTAAGATGTGCAAAAATGAAGGAATATGATATTTTCCATGTCATATGTAAAGCATTGTGATAGATGGTTGGGTTGTGACAACAGCTCGAGACAGACATTGAGATTTTGTTGAAGAAGGCAAAATCGGCACGGAGGAAATATGGGGTGCATATTGTAGTTGCAAATGAACTCTTGTCCCGAAAAGAAAAGGTGATAGTTGTGGCAGATCAAGGTGAAACAGTTGTTGAGAAAGAAGGGCCAGGTATGGATGTTGAGAAACCACTCGTTGATTTTTTGATCAATGAACACGTTGCATACATTCGAAGAGGAGCAGTTGATACAAACAGCCCTTGAGATGCACATAAAAAAGCTGAAAATCTTAGATGAAGATACTGATATCTACTTATGTGAGTCTTTTGTGTTTGAGTTAGAGTTAGGATTTTAGCTTCTTTTCTGATTGATTAGAGTTGTTTGAAATTTTTGACTAATATCTGGGTGGTATTGTATTTAATATCAATACATTTGGCATTATATTTCATTTGGGTCAATTTTGTTGAAGAAAAATAGATGCATGTTCCCCTCCACAAAATCAACTCAACTTTCGCAGGGTTTAAATAAGTCTAATAAATAGATGTTTAAAAATACATAAAGCTTGTAACCTTGATATCAATTCCAACACATTCAAAGTAATATTAACAGATGAGACCCAGAGTTCCAGTTGTATAATATGATAAGTTAAGAGTACTGAAGAAAGTTTTTTTGATTGGAATAGTTTTAGTAAATCGTGAACAAATTTTGGTCTTTATTTTCTCAGTTGTACAATTCTAATTGTAATCTCATTAAAAGCATAATGGCACCAATTTAGTTGACTACACATATGGAGCAAGCATTATGGAAGCATAAACGGCATGAAAAATATTAACGGCAGTTGTCTGCACATAATTGTATTCTGTGTCTGACATGATTGTGGACTGCTTTTAGTTAACTTTAATTTTGTGGACTGGATGATTGTATTCTGTGTGTGATATGATGTTGCTTCTAGATTCTAGTCCAAAATAAATATAATACGATTCCTTCCAAAGTTGAACGTGATATTCTCCCCACACTCACACTAACTCACGCTCCCACCCATGTTCTATATGCAATTCATAACAATCTGATTTAAGCCCATATAAAGTCCAACTAGTGAGTTTATAGGATCATCTTTGATAATCTGTCTGAGTACTTTCTAATAACTTAATTATTATTTGGTAGGAATTCCATGCCAAAATTCTAAAACGTGCTTAATATAGCTGCTTACTCGTTTTGTAGGCAACCCAAAAACATGCAATGTTAATATATCAATTCCTCCTGTTTACTGAGTGTTGCAGTCTCTGCTTGTATGAAGGATAATAAAACATCACAGATGTTTAATCCCTAACTTCTCCTTGATTATGTAGTAAACAATGAATTAATGAATGCTTTTCACTCTTCTTGCATCTTCTTGTCACAACTGCTAGGTGATTTTCAAGCATACTTCGAAATTTCATTTTATTTCTCGTACTGGCCTAAAGTGTATTGTTACTCAATATAGGAAACCATGGGATCAGTAGTATGTTGATAGAGCCTCATGATCTGAAAGGTCACTGCCAAGGCTTCTGGACTACCTTTTTCTTCACTAGATGTATAATTGATTCTGTTTAAAACAAATCATCCTTTTGAGATTTTTGAGATGTCTCATTTATTCATTCATTCTAGCATGTCATGGCACTGACCTTGCTTCAATGTTAATTTGTTCTCTGGAATAAATATGCAAAAAGTTGGATAGTTCTTATCCCTTAAATAGTAACACTTTTGGATGGAGTTCGCACCTATATTTCCATTTCTCTCAATAAGCATAGTTCCTAAACATCACGTTTCTTCAAATTTTAACATCACCATTAAGTTTGCTTTCATTTAGTCTGCATTGCATAAAGAGCCTTCATACATCCAATTGCCTTATTTTATATGCAATAATTCCAATTATATAGAGTCAAAATTGAGACCCCAATACCTATAAAAGGAATCCAATTCCCCTTTCAAGCAATATAAAGTGATGCTTATATCATTACCGTGATGATCTTTGACCACTACTTTTGTCTTGCTTATATCGTCTCTCATGTCAGGGCAACTAATTTTTTTGCATCATAAATCAAGTTGTTTTTGGCGATTAACTTTACTTTTCGCCAACAAAATTCCATAATCTTCATGGATTACACAGCGTACAATGCAAACTCACTCTTAATTGCTTTCCAAGTCATTCCTTAATTTCATCTATAAATAAACCAAATAATGTCGTTGAGAGGGGGCATACAACTATATTATTGTTAATTTTGACCTCCTTACATTCTTTAGTGTTAATTAGTATTGTCTAACCATGCGAGAACCATCAGTGTTGTTAATCAAACAGTATCAAGTTTTCTTTAAACAAATTTGTAATTTTTTACAAGTCCATTTTTAAACAACCTTGATAATATACGTACGAATCCAACACATGACTCCTACATGCAACAACAAACTTCGAGAAGCTTCCACTAATCATTTGTCATTCACTTGAATTTTCTAAATGCGTTCAACAATAATTTGACACAAGGAAGTGGTTGGGTGGTGTATTTGCCACCATTTGGGGAATTATTTTTATTGTTACTAAAGTTGTAGAAAATTTTGATACTAAGATTTAACTAACATAGGTCAAACTATGCATCTAACTTGCATGTTCTTCTTTATCTCTTTGGTCTTTTTCATGTTCTATTTCTTGATCACATTGATTCTTTTTGTACTATACTCCATGATTACTTTGATGTTTTTCTTGTTATATTATATTTGGATTATTTTGTAAAGCTTGTTCAAATTGATTAAAGTTATCCAATATCGGAAAATTATCTAATGATCCTTCTCGTTTTGAGTGTTCTCCCAATTGTTGTACTTCATCTTGTCTATTGTGATGCACTAGCTCATGCGTGTTTTGGATGTTGATATCAAGTTCTCTTAGCTTCACTAGGCACACAGGGTAACACATCCACTTGTGGTTTATAAGGATTTGTTATAACTTGTGGATCTACTATTTCTCAATCCTTCAATGTGAGATCCTACCATATTAAACTTCGAAAAATAATCAAATGTCTCTTCAATGTTTGTCTTTATTAGGGCTCACAAAGTTGCTTTGTCCAACTTGCTAATCCCCACTATTTTGTATTGCTATTCTATCACTAATTTCTTCTACTATCTCTCATATGCACATGCTTCTCTCCTTAATTTGTTCTCTTTGTTTATGGTTGGACCCCCACCTCTTTGCACCCTTGAGTCCTTGTCCATTTCTGTTAGATGTAATTCTTCTTCCTACCTAATATCCTACGGTTATCAATAGATTGCCTCCTATTGGAAAGCTCACATTTGCAATGTTCATGAAATTCTATTCTTTTCAATCTTCTATGTAGGTGTTGATTATCTTTGTTCACAACTGGTTTTATGAGTCATATTTTTTCGTTCCCTTGTCTTGGTGCCATGTTTACATTTAAGCTTAATCCTCGCCTCCAAAATAGGGGGTTTGACATTCCCTTGTGCACCCTAATTGAACTAATCCACACTTAGTTTATTAGAAGTATACATGTTTTCTCAATAATGAGTATCTTGATCATTAACAAAATAATTATAAAATGTCTTATATGAGTATCAAATAATTCATATCCAATAAAGATAAAAGAACTTACAAAATTGAAAATATAATGTTATCTATTATTGTTTGTCTGTAAATTAACTGCGTGCATCAAGTGGTGTCTAGTTTTAGTAAATGTTTTACATTTCCTTTAGTCCATGTATAAATAAATGTTTGTATCCTCTATCAAAGCAATGATCTCGATGTCTTTCCAGCCTTTTGCATGACTTAACAAGGATTTTTTCAAAGGAAATCTCATAAATATTTGCATATATCTGTGGGTGTGTGTGCGTATGCATGCATGTGCGCGCGCGTGTGTTGTGTTCTGTGGATGGGTGGGTCCTTAAATGTTTCAATGCCTACATGGAATTGTGGAACTTTTTCCTAAACATATTCATGAATTTTCAAGCTTTGCATGCCTCTTTGATGACAACCAATACAAACTAGAAGGTAATACTTAAATAGAGTTCGCTGATAGAAAATTATTCCTAGCATCATTCTTTTGCTTTATGGTTTGAATTCATTATGTGCCAAGTAGTCTACTTTTGCATTCATATCTTAACATTTGTGCAAGGAATAGAAGCCCAAAACTGACCCATAGCATAATTATGCACACCATCAAATAAAGAACCAAGCACACATGCAAACACAATTTAGGTCGTAAAGTAAGGAAGGCTTTACTATTCATTTTGTGAACATATATGAATAAAATGGAGTTTTTGTCTCAAAACAAAAGCAATATGATGTTTAGATGATGTTCAAAAGCTTCTCAACATCCTAACAATCAACCTAACATATGGGATTCAGGGGCACGATTAGTAGTGATAATTATATCATCTTATTTATGTGCACATTTCCTTAAGGAGATACAACCTAAACATACACATATCTTCCTTTCTTAAACACATCCTTTTTTGATCTTGTATATACAATACATATTAAATAAAATCGCTCTAATACAACATCTCTCTTAGTTAACCATCTTTGCCGAATATAATTGATGGTTGAATGTTGGACATGGTTGGTTAATCCCCAATGTTTTGGTAGATGTGGTTGACAAAGCATATCTAATTAGGGCTATAGAGTGAGAATTTGTAGTACAATAGGTTGGTGGAGAGCCAAACACAAGGAAATGTGCATGGCAAAGAGCAAGAGAAAATAAACTTATAGAAAATAAATGTAGAAGATGTAGGTCTGTTTGAAAGAAAATAAATGTAGAAGATGTAGGTTTGTTTGAAAGAAGACCCCAGAGAAGCTTCAAAATAAGGTTAAGAATGCTCTATTAGTCCCAACATTAGGAAAGTAAAATTAGAAGAGGACAAGTAGTTAATGTGAAACATCATATGCCTCGTGAGGAGTGTGGAGAAATGTAGGATCTTGCACTTGAGCTAACTATCAAACTTGATTTACCAAAAGGAAAATGGATAGTTCACAATGAAGAATGCCACCTACTAGTTGAGGGCCCCTTAGGATTGAATGATGGCAAATATTAAGAGTCTTGGGAGGTAGAAAAGAGTGCATTATTATCAAGTGCAACTTTTGCAAATACAAGTTACAAGTAGGGAGGAAGAATAAAAAATGAAATTTAATTTGATGAGTAAAGCTACTCTTGATGAAGATGCCTACAAGGACTATTAAAAAAATGAAATATAAGTTGAAGGGGATGAGTAAAGCTACTCTTGATGAAGATGCCTCCAAGGACTAACAAATTGAGTAGCTGAAAGACTTTAGAGAATACTAATGAGACTATTAACAAATTGGAACCATATGGAGCAAAGTTGTCCAAAACTATGTCATGGAAAAAGGACTAAATAATTTTTATTTACAAATTCAACATGTTTGTGTTAGTTCTTTATAGTTGTTTGTCATAACATGTAAGAATATTGTATATGGATATTAAATATTTTCATAAGAACATTTGAATTCATTGTCCAAAAGACACTTGATTTGGGTAGTTGGATTTCAAATTCTCTATTAGTGTAGACAACTAATTTTGGTACAAGACTAGCTATTTGTTTTTGTATTAGTGTGTTCATGTGCTTTTGGATAATTGGTTCATATTAGGTGTTTCCTTTGTATTATGGGATTTGTTTGTTTGCCTACCATGCTTTGTGTTTCCTTTTTAACTCCATTTTCTATTTGCCCTAGGCTAATGATAACATCGCCATTCAATCTGAAATGTTAGAAAACCTACAAAACGACTATTTGTTTGCCTTGGTATGACCCTAGATGCTCCCAAAATGCAAAAGATATTGTTTTAGGGTTTTATGGTCTCTTTGACTAGGAACATACCATTACACCCTTAGTCATCATTTTTAGTGGGTCCCTTGATCCCTTCTCCCAATTTATTTAGATCTTTGTGCCCCATTTGACAACTTTCCCTCTTTTTGAATGTTGTCTTACTCACCAATAATGTCCTAATGTAAATTTAAGAAGTCGACAAGTACGCGAGTGCACTGATACATTTAGTAACATGGAATATACATCGATATGAATTGATAAGCCATCTATTGAAATGTAAAAACAAATGATTTCATTGCTAGAACAACACCCCAGTACCAAAATTACACTTGGAGGATTAGTGAAAGAAAATATAAACTATATTAGTTGTTTGCATATCATTGATAAATGCAAAGATGAGGGTTGAGATCTTCATATTGCACTTGACTATTTGTTGAATTGTATTGAAATTTTATTGCCTACTTGTCAAATAACATGGGTCTATCTAAGGTAGGCACCTCATAACTATTCCCATTTTTAAAGGTTTTGCAAGCTGATTTGAGCTTATAAGGGTTGCAAGAAAGGATAAGGATTTTTGGAAGATCTATAGTGAATTGTGAAAAATTAAATGAGGTTTTTCGATTACAAAAGTAGAGGAAGACATTTGTCAAATTTATTATGAAAAAGTATAGTTCGACTAAGAGCTTACACAACTGACCAACAGTGTACTCTCTCTCTCTCTCCAAGAGCATAACACTACGCTCTTGGTCATACTCAAAGCGTACCACTATGCTCTTGGCTATTTTCTACCAATTTTCAACCCTGCACAAAGTTTTTCAGCTACCTCTAGATCGGTCTTTGGATTTGTTTGCATCTAATTTCAGCCTCCAGTAATATACAAGTTTGATACAATTTAGTATTTATCTAAGAACCCTTTCTTCAATTTTAAGCATTTCAATATATTTTATCAATGCAATTAGGTTTGCTTATGTTGATATATTGTTGCATTATATTCGGATATGAATTGCACATCATTGAACATGATTCAACACAATATCCTTGACCTTAAATTCACTTAAATTTTAAGCATTTTGGTGAACCCATGGCCCCGTACATCTCCTAGGGTTAAAATGCATCTATATTGCATATTGAATCTATTTTTTCCAAGGGTTTCCTAAACCATTGCCTTGTGCCATCCATTTAGGGTTACCCTTTGGTTGTGCATAGTGTTATCTACATTGCATTGCATGTTCCCTTCACTTTTAGGGTTAGATATTTCTATAATTATTCTAGATATAATTTTTCAAGGGTTGAATCTATCTGTCTCTCCATCATTAGCCCTAAAACCTTGTGTGTTTTTGCAAATCCTAGTTTGTTGTGTTGAATATATCATTCAAATTTTAGGTTACCTTTGCATTTTATATATGCTTCCTTCTTATGTCACTTAAATAGATTAGATTTAAGACCCATACCAAACAAAGTGATAAATTGAGTTGCAAACATGATGATTTTGTTATAATTACTTTGATTAGTACATGTGCTCATTTGAAAAAGAAAATGGCGATTGTTAATGTTCTTAATGATTATTCTGTGAATACACACGTGGGTTATAATGTGTATGAAAATTATGTGAATGCCAATGCTATGAATGACAATGATGTGAAAGATAATGTTGCAAGTGGATCTCAAAATATTAACATTTCTGATGTAGAGAAAGATAGGGTTGAAAGACTTTCCTTATTTAGATAACATGTACTTGATCACCTCACGAGAATATATGAAATGTTACATTTGTTAAAATATCTAAAAAAACACACCAGTTCTAGAGAATCCCCTTCCTTGATTAATAATGTTGTTATGTCTCAAATTGCTTATAATATTGCTCCTCCTCTTGCTTCTCCTCCTCATTTGTTGCTATGTCTTTGCCTTCTCAAACTGATTTTAATAATTCATTTATTGCTCTTCCAGATTTTCAACCTTCATCGCTTATCCATATGTTTCTCAAGTGCCTAGAATTTCCATTCCTACCTATACTACTCATGCCTCTATTCCAAACCCCAAAGTTAACATCCGTCAACAAACCATGCATGTTGATGGAGTATCATTTGGGAAATCAAGTAATCTTGTATCATTCAAAAATAGATCTTTAGTGCTTCCACACTTCCAGGTTCAATTGGAAGTATGAAGATAGTCTACACAAACCAAAAAAACTTTAACAAGCTCCTAGAATAGAGAAAACTAGTTTCATTTAGTGAGATAGTGTTCTTTGTCTCATGACAAAAATGCAAGTTAATGTAGGTTTGCATTAACTGAGAGTTACGAAACTGCCACAATGGTTATTAAACCACCACGGTGGTTACAAAATTGTTACTTTGCATCAAGCGGTGGTTTCATTGACAATAGATGCACACTTGCATTAAGGGCTTAAAAACATTTGAGTGTCCATTGTGAGTATTTCCAAGATCAATGGGGATTCCAAGAGTCACTCAATAAGGCAAAAAAAGCAAGGATGAGTCTTGGTGTAGGTAGATTGAAGTTTGAGGAGATATTCCAAGTGAGTGTAGGTACTAAAGGAGGAAGCTTAGAGAAGGATAGAGTAATGTTTAATTCAAGAAGGGAATGCATGTAACATTCATCCCTTGTGATGTAGTTATAGGGAGAGTGAGTGAGTGTGTGTCTTTGTATCCTCTCAAGAAATATAAATAAAATGTGTTTTTTAATTCTAGGCTCATGTCAAGTGCATATGTTTTAGTTGAAGGCTACAAGGAGCATGCTATCTATTATTTGACCCCCTTGGTTGCATTGATTGCTATCAAAGCTTGTAACAACTCTAGGACAAGTGAGGTTTGAGTGTTCTCCATTTTATGTGGGTGGGTAGATTAAAAATTGTCAAAAGAGTGGTCTAGAGAAGTGTGTGGCAGACATAGGTTTGCAAACAAGCTATTGCAATAGTAGGTTCAAGTTGTGAGAGTTTAGATTCCACCAAGAAAAGTGCAAGAAGCTAATGGAGTGGCTACCAACATGGCTAGAAGATTAGACGAGATTGTAGAGATGTTGAGGGTTATGTAGACAAGGGTATTTGTTGTTGATAAAGAGAGAAAAAGGGGATTTATCCTTTGGGATGATATGAGTGATATAAAAAATGAAGAATTTGGTGTAGAAGATGTGGGATCAACACTTGAGCAATTGGATGAAGGAAAATATAGGCTTGTTAGAGCTATTTCAAAGATTTTAAGAGGGGCCAAGACAAAGGTTCCAAGATTTTCAAGAACTTTAAACCCCACGAAGCTGATTGATTGGCTCACCGAGATTGAGGAATATTTCAAATTTGATGAAGTGGATGACCAAAGGAAGCTGAAGGTGGATTAGACCAAGTTGAAAGGTTATGAAACATGATGGTGGAGGGAACTATAGACATAGATAAATGGAAAGGGTAAGGACAAGATTCCCTGCAGATTATCAACTATATTTGTTAAAGAGGCTAAAAACCTTGAGGCAAAATAAATTGAGTGTTTATAAGTACATAGAGGAGTTCTACAAGATTACAATCTAGACTAGTCATAGTGAGATAGATTAAGAAAAGGTGGCAAGATACATCAATGGATCACATTTGAATATCCAAGATGAAATCAACATAATAATTTTGCATAAAGTGGAATAAACATATAATATGCTTTAAGGATGGAAGAGAAGTCTTAGAAGGCAAAAAATTGTGTCAAGAGGAAGGGGGAAGTTCATTAGTGGTATAAGCCTACCATTTGATGAAGGTGATCAACATTGGAATGAGGAAGGATCTAGAACTTCACAAGTGCCAAAGCAAGAGGACGAGCCATATCCATAAGAGGAAGGGGCAACTATGGGCGAGGAAGGGGAAAAACGTTTGATGGATCATGATTTAGATGTGGATACTTGGGCATCATGATTTTGAGTGTCCTCATGCTCAACGTTAATGTGAAAGAAGGAGAAGTGAAGGTAGTGTGCAATTTTTTCAAGAAAAATCATAATACATGTCATCACTTGAGTGTACAAAAGAACCAAAACAATGGGAGATTTTTATAGCAAGAAGGAGAGTATTGAAGGTTGAGAGGAAAAATGGAGAAGAATGCCAAAAAAGACACATTTTTAGAACTATGTGCAAAACACAAAGTAAGTGTTGGAACATTGTGGTTGATAGTGGAAATTCAAATAGCTTAATGTATATTGGAATGGTGTGTAAGTTGAATTAGGTGTGTGCATCACATCCAAGGCCATATAGTGTGCCTTGGTTATTGGAGGAACATGATATCATTGTCAGGAAATGTTGTTAAGTGGATATTAAGATTGGAAAAGTATTGGAACAAGGTCTTATGTGATGTCTTACCCATGGATGCATGTCATGTTTTGTTGGGAAGGCCATGGAAATTTGATAGGGATATATTGTATGCTGGAAGAGATAACATTGTGAGTGTTAAGAAGGATGGGTAGAGGTACACTCTAAGTCCCTTGAAAGGAAATGAAGATGAGGATGAACACGAGAATTATATTTTCATGTGTATTGATAAGGGAGAGTTGCTGAAGGAAGAGATGAAAGGCCCTCTTCTAATCCAAATAGAGGCAAAAGAGGTTGAAGGGTTGTCTTTTACAACTGAGAACAAGATGGGATGATAAAATTTGTTGTTTACACGAGTGTGTACAACCAAAAAATAGAAGGGTGATGATGCCAAGAACTAAAACTTATTTCATGTAGTATTATCGTAAAAGCCTTCTATTTTTGCCATTGCTATAACCCTCATCCATACCTTCTGTTGTCCATGTTGCATATGTTTACTATTATGATATAAGTTAATGATTTTTAGATAAAATAGTAGTTTAATGGTTTATATGTGGATTTACTAGTATGTCTGAGACACTTGCAACCATAAGAGGAAAATGATATATGTATTTTATAATGGTTTGCAACCATTGACTATATAACATCTATAACCATTTTGGTAGATGCCCCTGAGCCATTGGCGGGGTAGACATTGGAGACACATAACACTCACAACAACTGGAAACCACCCCATTGACTGTGCACACTTGCATCAACTAAATTGTGCACACTTGCAACCACTACTGTAGATGCACATCATTGATTGTGTTGGTGTGCAACTAGTGTTAAAAACATCCCATGATTTAAGGAGCTTATTTGATTCCATGAATCTAGGGATGAACAAACTTATATTCCTTTTCCATTTTCATTCTTTTATTGTTGTATCAAAATATTTAACTATTTGTATTGTTGTAACATCTTTGTACTTTGGGCAAGGCCATATATCTTCAGTTGTAAACACAAGATTCTAGGAATATTTTGAATAAACAACCCTTGGTCTTATATAAGGAGAAGAGCTCAGGTGCAAGGATATTAGAATATCATTAATTAGTTAGTCAAGTTAGTGGGTTAGAAGTTAGAACATAGTCGTTTCTATATTATTGTAAATATGCCTTAGCATAACCATTATGATATAAAATCTAGTTTGAAGAAGTAACATTCATGTAGTTGAGGATAGAAGTTAAGCTCTGGTATAAATGAGGCAGGGATCACTCACATGGATCTAGTAAATTAATTTCTTGTCTATTAGAATTAGTTTCATTTTTGTATTTTTTATGCATGTATTTCGTATTTTCTATTATGTTGTGTGTATGATTTCATATGTGTATATGCATGTAACATTTATGTACATTCAAATCATTCAGTGTGGGAAGCTTCCAAAACAATTTTGATTTTCATTTCATAAAATTTCCCTTTTATGCAATTTCCCTTACATGCAAGTGTGATTTCAATTCATGCGATTTCATTTTTGCAAGTGTGTTTCTATTATGTAACGATTATGATCCCAACTTTCAAGAGAGACTAGTGATGCATATACAGTACCAACATATTATAAAAGTAAATGGACCTCAGATTGGCAATTTAATGATTATGGCATAATTAATAAACCAATTGGTTGCCCCTCTGGAGTACATCTATTGGGTTGTACATGCCACCACGTCAATTTTAATTAGGGATTTGATTTTTCTCATCAAAAGAGATGCTAGGAATTGGTATGGAAGGTTAGCCGAATGTCAGTGGGGGTTAGGATTAAGATAGTGAAGATTGTGTTTGGTAGAGGAAAGTATTTTGCGGTCTAATAGGATGCTAAAAAAATATGGTAGTACCTCACATGGTGGAAGGGCATGCCATGGCTTTACCAACAAAGTCAAAATGATGGTTCTACTATGTATCCCAAATTTGTGATCACAATGCTAACAAAATCTTACCCCGAGTGTCTAATGTAGGAGCATTTGGGAAATCAAGCAATCTTGCATCACCCAAAAAAGATCTTCAATATTTCCATGCTTCTAAGTTCAATTGGCAGTATGAAGACAATCTACATAAACCAAAAAAACTTCAGCAGGATTATGGAGTAGAGAAAACCAGTTTCAGTTAGTGAGACAAAGAGTTTTATCTCATGATAAAACTCTTAATTAACACGTCTATATTAACCATTGGTTTCAAAACTGCCTAGGTGGTTATGTAATTACCATGACGGTTACAAAACCATCACTCTACATTAAGCAATGATTTATCTTGTGATAATTGCACACTCCTAGTAATGACCAAAAAATGTTTGAGTTTCCATTGTGAGCATTTCCAAGAACAAAGGGGATTTCAAGAACTCCACAAGGCACACAATGCAATAAATAGTCTTGAAGTAAGTAGAATAAAGTTGGAGGAGATCTTCCAGGTGAGTATAGGTGTTTGATAATTGTTGGCCCCTATATCACCTAAAACCAATACAAGCTACTCTTATCCATTTTCTTAAGCATTAAAAACCCACTTATCCACTCTCCTAAGCAATTCACCATAAAAAATAGCCCTTAACTAAGCAAAACCCCATTTTTACCACTTTTCCTACTATGTCAATAGGGTCGACCTTGTTAGGAATTCAGAGTACGTTATGGAACTCCACCAACCCAAGACGATGTAGTTCAAGGCCTAACAACTCTATTTATTGTCTAACAAAGTTGATATGACTGATTTTGTTAGTTAAATTCGTGGGAGGGTTTAGGGTCAATCCATGGCTATAAATACCCCCTTAATTTCATTGTTTAAATAGAGTATCATTTAATTACGCATCATTACTACTAGTAAATATACTTATACAATCAATGGGAGGTTATATTGCTTAGGTTTTTACCTGGAAGAAGTAGCAGTTGTCTTGTGGAGGTCTTGGATACATAAGAAAAGTCTTGTAGCCTAAATCTGATCTATCCTTATGATCCTTAAAAGCCACAACAACCTCTTACAAAACACCATTGGCCAAAAGAGAGGTTGAGGCATGACAGATTCATTTCCATAAGGTAAGTATACTCTTAGTCCATATTTTGATACGTAGATATTATAGAATTAATGGATTGAATTCTATCTCTTCTTGTTTAGATTATTTCTATGTTATATTGGATAGAATTATCTTTTCATGTTTATTATCTTTCCCATTTGTGTCACAAGTTTTGGTGAGCACTAGATTAATTTGAATATTCATTTACTATATTATCTTGTGTATTTATTTGTAATAACCACCCCTATTTTTCCAATGAAAGAAACTTGCGAACTACTATGTCATATCAATTAAATTGCTTAATGATCAACATGGCATTTTGTCAAACACTTGACAAACATACTGTTGACTATTTTTGGCCCTGCAGGTCAAAAATTGGTCTCCTTTCCTTCCTCACTATCTTAAGCAATCAGTCATGTTTTGATCCTTTTGCTGCTGTGCTTTTGCCCTTTTATAATAGCCCTATTTTTTGAGCCAAATGAGTTGAGCCTTGTATATATCTCGGGTTGATCCATAGGGTTTCCTGTTTTGGGCAGTCGGTCTACACAAGCCTTTTGGCAAAGCATGGGCCGAGGCAAAGCACGCAAGTCATTTTACAGGGCTCCAAAGACAAAGAGCCCTTGTGGAGGGTAGGCAAATGACCAATTGGGCCTTTTAGTGGGGTTCGAAGGGCAACTTGGGGCCTAAATGCCCTTACAGAGGGCAGAAAACACTTGCAGAGGGACCAAGAAGAGGGCCAAAAGGTAAGGTTTTTTTTTCAGAGAAAAGACTAAGGAAAAAGGAAGGATTTCCTTCGAACTTTTGTTTGAAGAATAAATTCAAAGGAAATCCAATGAAAGTCAAAGTGAATTCTTTCAGACAAAGTGCCCGAAGGAATTCCTTCGGACATTTTATCCGAAGAAATTCACAAGGCAAGGAGCCAAGCGGAAAATTACCCTTCGAAAAGATTTCCTCCAGGCAAAATGTCTGAGGGAATTTCTTTAGACATTTTGTCTAAAGGAATTGAGAAGCCAAGGCAGCCCGAAGGGCAAGTACCCTTGTGGGGGACTCTCGGCTGCCAAGAAGGGGGCCTTTTCAAAGCCTCGAAGGGACACCTTCCCTTTGGGAGGGTTCAATTGCAAAGCGCTGAAGAAATTGCCAAAGGGGTGACGACCTCAAAGAGGTCAAATTCAGGACAATGGAATAGCTGTTGGCTTTCAAATTCTGACGGACACACGAATGTCAAATTTACGGTGATAAGATAGTTGCTGATTCTCAAATGTTTAAAGATAGGTCCACGCGTGGAAACTCAGCGACCTGTCGATAAGATAGCCTCGAGGGTAGAAAGAGCCAAGAAAAGACATCTAGGAAAGGACAAAATCCAAGTGGAAACTCAATGACCCACCGAGAAAGGAGCGAAGAGCCAAGCACAGACATAGATAGAACAACCCAGGTGGCAAAAGAGACGTTAACAGAGGAGTTATGCCAGTGGTTGGAACAGTCCTTACGAAATGGCCATCAAGGAGTGCAAACAGTGAAAGGCGCAACCTATTTTTCTTCATTTAAGCATTAATGAGCAGACAACTGCGTGAACCTCTTTAAGAAGCAGTCTTGTTTTCAAATAGAAAGGTGTGACCCATGCTTTCACAATGATGTTTAATATAATTTAAATGCCAAAGTTAAGACTTGGACTGCCGCATCATGGCTTCCTTCACCAGACTTCCTCTTCCCAATGAATTAAATGCATCATGGGCCACTTGTGGAAAAAAGCACCATTTCTCTCTCTTTATCTATATATTGTAAACTCTTATTGGAGAAATGATCTATCTCTCATTTTGTAAGGTGAAGTCCTGCCAAAATTTCACCTTGAATCAAAAGAATGTGTTTTACCTATATTTGACTAGTTATATCTCTGAGTGTGTCTGCGTATTAACCTTGTGTTTAGTCATTTTAGCTTGATGCTTTTAGAAGTTGACACCAACACACCTGGTGTAACTAGAGTACCAGTTCTGTAGGTTAACAAGAAGTGCTGCATTTAGAGCACAGAGATAGAAAATAGTAGCTATCAGATAGTGTGTTTTCTATAGCGCCTATGGTAAGTTACATTTCCTGTGTGTCTTCATTAAGCCTCCCTTTTAAAGCTCCCTAAAGTCTGGTCTTTTGCCAGATAGAGTGTATGTTCACCCCCTTTCTGGTTTGAAGTGTGGATAGCTGAGTAGATCAACATCATTTGGTTCATTACCACTTAGAGTAGTTTTCTATTCTGGTTATTTCTTATCTCTTTTCACCCCTCAATTGTTAGTAGTAGTAGTAGAAAACCTTTAGAGATGCATCAAAGAGAGCTAGCCCTTATCTAGAGATTCTCCCCTCAGTTTTGCCAGACCCACAGGCAAGAGGGGAGTCTCCATTATGCTGCGTGGAAGACAAAAGCTCAACCTTCTATCAAGGGTGAAATTTATAGCGTCAACAATTTTTGGCATGCCTGGTGGGACCAATTTTTAACACTCAAAAAATTTATAGGATTGATGATGGTCTTATTACAGCAAAAAAAATCAATCATTAATCTAGCATCTAGTGACTCCATTATCAAGAGCATCAGTCTCTGGTCAAAGATTAGTGTGACATCCTATGCCTAAGGTCACCACACGATCTACTACTAAGGGTGTCCCTTTTGAATTCATTGAATTACCATTAAACTCAGCAAGGTGACTGAGGTTTGCAAGGACTCATTCTTATTCAACAAGTCATTTTCTTAGACCTGTTATAAGATACACTTACGCAAGAAGGCCCCAGTTGAATCTTGTCATAGCTATGGCTTTACCTTTATGGCCTTTTATGGTCAGAGTCCTTTGAATCTTCTACATTATGACCCAATCCCAAGGACAACCCTTAAGAGTATGCCTCCCTTTAATGGAGAAGGGCATATTACTTCTATTGAGCACATCAAAAATATTGCCAACCTCTATAATATTCACAATGTCACTGAAGAAAACATTGTTATCAAATTGCTAGCATTGTCTTTTAAGGGCAAGGTTCTGGATTGGTATGAGACTCTACTTATGAATTCAGTCGGCACATGGAATGAATTGGGTACCCTCTTAACAAATAGATTCAAGGAGAAGAGTGACCACCTCTCGCTTGTCGAGCAACTAACCACCATGCAGAGAGCTCCACATGAATTTATGCAGGATTTCAATACTCAGTTTCAAAAGACCTGGGACAGAGTCTCTATTTTGGTAAGGCTGACCCCAAGCTATGCTTTTCTTTATTATTTGAAAGTGTTGAACATCGGCATTGCTGCCATGATACAGTCCATGGGAGGACAAGTTCTACCCACTGCCTATGAAATAGTCATAGCCGCTGAGAATTGCTTAGTGCAAGCGGGAAAGATAGCCCCTAGACCTCATATTCCACTTTTTCTTGAATTTCCAACTCCAATCTAGACTGCTACACCCACCTTAGCTCTTCTGCCTGGCATAGAAAAGTTGACTGCTACTTCACCCAATGACCTCCATAAAGTTAAAAGCTTGTTGCAAAGCGTGACCAATGAACTGGTGGCTCTTAAAAGGTAGCAAGCTCAAAGCTATCAGCTAAATCAGAGATATCAGCAGTTCGGGCAAGTAAATAGACCCCCTTTCTAGAATTATAATCAAGAACAGACTCAGTTTTCACAAGCTAGACCTTATCAAAGTTATAATTTAGGTGCTCCTTCATCATCCAAGGATCTGGTGCCTGCTCAAAATAATTTGGTACAATAATAGCCAAATTGTTCACCCATGGGATATGGTCAAGATCAGGCTATTTATACAAATGAGATGTTGAGTCAATACACAAATGCACAAGACAATCAGGTAGCCACCTAATTCTTAACCTTTAAGGCGCCAGTGCAACCTAGAATGGACAACAGGGTAGCTCAGTCTGATTCCACTCTCATGAATCACCTAGAAGGTGAATTCTATGCAGTCAACTACATGGGCAGTGCAGACAACCAAGGTGATTATGTTGTAGCCAACACAAGGTCTAAAAGAAGAGCTATGGAGGAGGCTCAGGTGGCTGCCAAACGTCTGTCACATCTTCTTCATCACATGGAAACCAATTTTTTTTAAATTTTAGGCCACCGGTTGCACCCTCAGCTCCTTGGCCTGTGCCTCAGGCTGCAAGCAACCCCAAAGCAAATTTGAAAGGGGGTAACCCTCAGATTAATGTGGTGGACCAGATGAAAAAGCTACACATGAATATCTCCTTGTGGGATTCATTATCAATACTGGGATGAAAAGATATGCTACAAAAGGAATTGCATGGGCTAAATGAACAAGCTGTCCCAGCAAAAGCCGATAATGTTCTGATCACGAATGGGCACCCTTCCATAGCAGGCCAAGTAAAGAAAGAAGAAAAAGTTCCTCCTTTCTATTTTTCCTTAGTCATAAGAGATTTCCTGGTGCACAATTGCATTATTGACAGTGGAAAAAACACTTCAGTAATGCCAAAATGTATAGCAGATAAACTGGGGCTCAAATATAAAGAAATGACTAAGGGAGTCCTACAACTAGATGGATCACCAACAAATATAGTAGGAGTGGTGAGAGGCTTGAACTTGATGCTCCATGCCTATACAATTTTCTCATTTCCTCATGATGTGGTAGTGGTGGATGTTCTTCCCTACTTTGCCATTTGCTTATCCAGGGATTTCACATCCAAAATAGGTGGGTACTTAGTAGCAAACTGGTCCTACCTAGTTTTTAAAACCAAATATGGGACTAAGGTCAAGATTGAGTTGGAGCTAATCCACATAGATCATTTGGATCTGTACTCACTCAAGGTGGCAAATGTTAGCTACTCCATTATTGATCAAGAAAAATTCCAAGTGGATTAATCTTCACCCTCTGCCCTTGAAGGAGTTGCTGACCTGCTCTTAGACGAATGGGGAAGTGATAACTTTGAACATGACCCTTACAAGTTCATAGAAGAGGCAGGCCTTAGGATTTATTGCATGCATGAAGAGGGTACTTTTGTACTAAATTTGATGAAAGCAAGCCAAGAGAGCTCATGTTTATGGCAAATTTTCTTTGATGGCTCAAGAAGCAAACTGGGGGCTGGTGGTGGAGTGGTGCTAGTTTTCCCCTCACAGGAGAAATACTTCTCAACTTTTAGGTTCTAATTTTTTTGCACGTGCAATGTTGTAGAGTATGAATCTCTCATCCACAATTTGGAGTGGGCAAGAAAAAAAGGGATTAAGGCGCTGCAAGTTTTTGGAGACAGTGAGTTGATCGTAAATTAAGTGAGATGCTAAAATCTGATAAAAAATCCTTGCTTAAGTCTTACAAGCACATGGTGTGGGACTTAGTAGAGAGTTTCTTTGCTTTCAATGTTACTTCCATTCCAAGAGAGCAGAATAAAGAAGTGAACAGACTAGTAGTAGTTGGTGCTCAGTTCGATGTCCCTAAAGAGATAGGCTGAAACAATAATCCATGCCATTTAAAAGTGGTAATCAGACCCTTCATGCCTAAAAACATCACCAATTAGTAGGTGTTTGACAACGAGTAGTAGATAACACTCTTGTTGCAAGAAGAAACTGAGTTTGCCTCTAGAAACCAAGCCAAGCTACAATAGTAGTATGGCAACCAAATTATTCAACTAAAGAATAATAAACTTTCAAAAGGCTTGGTCACTCTCGAAAGTATCTTCAACAAGGATGACCAATTGAAAAATGCCAAAGCAATCATCACAACGAAGAAGGAGAACTATGAAAAAGTTGAGATATTTAAGAATATGCTACTTGCACTTAGGAAGGTATGTACAAATCATAAAAGGCAGGCTTTCATCTTATTGTGTCAGGAATTTGCTGATAGCTTCGCTTGGAAGTATAGCGACCTAAAGGGTTTTGATCCAAGTTTGGCCCAACACACTATTGAGATGGAGGAAGGCACCAAGCCCATCAAACAAAAATAATGGCCTGCCAACCCAAAGATCGAGCCTCTCATGCAAAAGAAACTCACCAAGCTGATTGAGTCCATAATCATATTTCCAATCAAACACTCTTCTTGGCTGGCCAATCTTGTTCCTGTCCAAAATAAGAATGGGGAGATCAGATTATGTGTAGATTTCAGAGACCTCAATAGAGTCTCATTGAAGGACCACTATCCTCTCCCAAGTATGGAGTAGATCCTCCAAATGGTGACAGGCAGCGAACATTTCTCCCTCTTGGATAGGTATTCAGGGTACAATCAAATTTTAATACAAGACTGCGATCAATATAAGACATCCTTCACTACCAAGTGGGGAATATTTGCTTACCAAAAAATGTCATTTGGACTGTCCAATGCTGGTGCCACTTTTCAACGAGCCATGGACATGAATTTTCAAGGCCTGATAAATAATATTGTACTAGTATATCTTAATGATGTGACAATATTTTCTAAGGAAGTAGGCCAACATATAAGACACCTTAGACAAATCTTTGAAAGGTGTAGAGAGTTTAGTATCTCTCTCAACCCAAAAAAATGTGTGTTCACTATCCATGAGGGTAAACTCCTTGGCCATGTTGTTTTGAAAGAGGGCTTGACTATTGATCCAGAAAGAGTTCGCTCCATCCTAGAGCTGTCTTTAACTAAGCATAAGAAAGGTTTGTAAAGCTTCTTTGGCAAAATAAATTTCATCAGGAGATTTATCTCAAATTTTGTTGAGATAGTCAAGCCACTGACCTCCATGCTGAAGAAAGATAAGAAATTCGTGTGGACAACACAAAAGAAGGATAGTTTTGAAGGGATCAAGCAGGCTATCGCCTAGGCTCCTACCTTGATCAGTCCTAACTTCACCAAAGATTTCAACCTCTACACCTTTGGAAATGAAGAGGTAATCTCCACCATACTTACCCAAGCAAATGACGAGAACCTTGAGCAACCACTTGCATTTTTTAGCCAAGGCCTAAAAGGTTTTGAGATCAGGTATACATATGTGGAGAAGCAAGTCCTTAAGATCATACGGAGCCTAAATAAATTTAGACATATGTTGTCCAACAACAAGGTTTATCTCATGGTGCTACATTCTAGCGTCAAAGATTTTTTGATCAGCTGTGATCTAAATGAAAAGAGAGCGGGATGGATCACTAAAGTAATGGAATATGACGTGGACATCAAAACCACCAAGCTGGTAAGGGGAAAAGGCCTATGTGAATACCTTGCTGCAGACCTTAAGTAGCATAAAGAAGACGTTTTTCTAATCTGTGATAAAGCTACAACAGAAGAACCAACAGTCATGAAGGATTGGGCATCAGACATAAAATATTTCCTTCTCACAAGTGAGTGCCCGCAGGGCCTTAATAGGACCAAGAGGAGATATTTCAGACTCCAATCTCTCCCTTATGTCTTGATTGATGGGGTGCTATTCAAAATATATTTTTCATGAGTACTCTTGAGGTGCATAGACCCAGGTCAGGTCGACAAGGTGCTATTCGAGTTCCATGATTGGCCAGCTAGTGGTCACTTTGCTCCTAAGCCTACATCCGCAACAATTATGAGAGTTGTTTACTTCTAGCCCACTCTATTCAGAGACACCCATGACTGGGTATGAAAGTGCCAAAAGTGTGCACTTTTTGATGGAAAATAATAGCTGGTTGTAATGCCTCTATAGCCTATTCAAGTAGAACAACTATTCATGCAATGGGGCATAGACTTCATAGGGATGATCAACCCTCCTAGTGCTGGCCACAAATGGGTCTTGACTGCTATAGACTACTTCACGAGATGGGTAGAAGCTATTGCTTTGAAGGAGGCCAATGAAAGTGCAGTCCTAGATTTCTACGAAGGCCTGGTGACAAGGTTTGGAGTCCCAACTACCATCATCTCAGACAACGTAATAGCTTTCTTGGGAACCAAAACAAGCGAGTGGGCATTGGGATATGGCATCTATCTCAGTACTTCTTCCAACTACTACCCACAAGAGAATGGGTTGGCTGAGTCCACTAATAAAAATTTGATTAGGATTATTAAAAGAATAATGGAGGAGAATCAGAGAACTTGGCATGCCAAGTTGAAAATATCTCTGTGGGCAGACAGGGTTATTCCAAAGAGGGCAGTTGGAAATTCACCATACATGCTCGTGTATGGAAGGGAACCTATACTTCCTATTTCACTTGAATTTCTAGCTTTGGATCTTGCTCACCAGTTGCAATTAGAAGAAGGCAACAACATGGAGGTTAGGCTGTGTGAATTGATGAAACTTCAGGAGACAATGGACCAAGCCATGGTTTCTATGACCAACTATCAGCAACAAATGAAGAAGCACTTTCACAAGAAATCTTCATCAAAAGGTTTCTCTAAAGGTGACATCATCTTAAAATGGGATGAGGACCGAGCTAAGCCTAGAAAGCACACAAAGTTTAACGCCCTATGGAGTGGTCCATATGTCATCACTCAGTTTAAGCAGCACAATGCATTCCAACTCTCCAGGTTGGATGGTGAAGAACTGTATATCCCAATTAATGGGATATATATTAAGCACTGTCATTGAGCCTTCTCTCACATGTAAATATTTTCCTTGTTTTTCCTTGTTTTCCCTAAGTGCTTTTGCACATGTTAGTAGTTTTTTTAACCTTGTGTGTGTTTTGTTTTCCTTTTGGGATAAAAGATTCATGATTGATTCTTGGATATCTCAAGGCCATTGTCAACCTTTCAGGCTATGTTTTGACTTTGTACCCAATGGAATTTGAGGCTACCAGTCTTCTTTAGCATAACAGGCATGCTTCCCTTGGGGATTGTCAAATTTATTGACTATTTTTGGCCCTACAAGCCAAAAATTGGTATCCTTTCCTTCCCCACTATCTTGAGCAATTAGTCATGTTTTGACCCTTCTACTGCTGTGATTTTCCCCTTTTATAATAGGCCTATTTTCTGATCCAAATGAGTTGAGCCTTGTATATATCTTGGGTTGATCCACAGGTTTTCCCATTTCAGACAGTCGGTCTACACAAGCCTTTTGGCAAAGCATGGGCCAAGTCAAAGCACAAAAGTCATTTTACAAGGCTCCAAAGACAAAGTGCCCTTGTGGAGGGCAGGCAAATGACCAATTAGGCCTTTCAGCAGGGTTCAAAGGGCAACTTGGGGCTTAAATGCCCTTACGGAGGGCAGAAAACACTTGTAAAGAGACCAAGAAGAGGGCTGAAAGGTAAGGTTTTCTTCAGAGAAAAAACTAAGGAAAAATGAAGGATTTCCTTCAGACTTTTGTCTAAAGAATAAATTTGAAGAAAATCTAATGAAAGTCAATGTGAATTCTTTCATACAAAGTGCCCGAAGGAATTCCTTCAGACATTTTGTCCGAAGAAATTCACAAGGCAAGGAGCCAAGCAAAAAATTACCCTTCGAAAATATTTCCTTCGGGCAAAATGTCTGAGGGAATTCCTTCAGACATTTTGTCCGAAGGAATTGAGAAGCCAAGGCAGCCCGAAGGGCAAGTGCCCTTGCGGGGGACTCTCAGATGCTAAGAAGGGAACCTTTTCAAAGCCCTAAAGGGACACCTTCCCTTTGGGAGGGTTCAATTGCAAAGAGTCAAAGAAATTGCCAAAGGGGTTACAGGCCTGAAGACATCAAATTCAGGACAATGGAATAGCTATTGGCTTTCAAATGGCGATGGGCATGCGAACATCAACTTTACAGTGATAAAATAGCCGTTGATTCTCAAATGTTTAAAGACGGGTCTGTGTGTGGAAACTCAATGACCCATTGATAAGATAGCCCTAAGGGCAAAAAGAGCCAAGAAAAGACAAAATCTAAGAAAGGACAAAAGCTAGGTGGAAACTCAGTGACCCATCGAGAAAGGAGCCCGAAGAGCCAAGCACAAACACGGATAGAACAACCCAGGTGATAAAAGAGACGTCGACAGAGGAGTTATGCCAGTGGTTGGAACAGTCCTTATGAAATGGTCATCATGGAGCATAAACAGTGAAAGACACGGCCTATTTTTCTTCATTTAAGCATTAATGAGCCATTTAAGCATTAATGAGCAGACAACCGCATGAACCTCTTTAAGAAGCGGTCTTGTTTTCAAATAGAAAGGTGTAACCCATGCTTTCACAATGGCATTTAATATAATTTAAATGCCAAAATCAAGACTTGGACTACCGCAACATGGCTTTCTTCACCGGACTTCCTCTTCCCAATGAATTAAACGCAGCATGGGCCACTTGTGGAAAAAGGCACCATTGCTCTCTCTTTCTCTATATATTGTAAAATCTCATTGGAGAAATGATCTATCTCTCATTTTGCAAGGTGAAGCCTTGCCAAAGTTTCACCTTGAATCAATAAGAATGCATTTTACCTCTATTTGACTGGTTATATCTCTGAGTGTGTCTGCATATTAACCTTGTGTTTAGTCATTTTAGCTTGATGCTTTCACAAGTTGACAACAACACACTTGGTGTAACTAGAGTCTTAGTTCTGTAGGTTAATAGGAAGTGCTGCATTTGGAGCACAGAGACAAAAAAGAGTAGCTATTAGACAATGTGTTTTCTACAGTGCCTGTGGTAAGTTACATTTCTTGTGTGTCTTCATTAAGCCTCCCTTTTAAAGCTCCCTATAGTCTGGTCTTTTGCCAGATAGAGTGTATGTTCACCCCCTTTTTGGTTTGAAGAGTGGACAACTGAGTAGATCAACATCATTTGGTGCATCACCACTTATAGTAGTTTTCTATTCTGGTTATTTTTTATATCTTTTCACCCCCCCATTATTAGCAGCAGTAGTAAAAAACTTTCAAAGATGCATCAAAGGGAGCTAGCCCTTATCTAGAGATTCTCCCCTCAGTTTTGCCAGACCCATAGGCAAGAGGGGAGTCTCCATTGTGCCGCGTGGAAGACAAAAACTCAACCTTTTATCAAGGGTGCAATCCATAGCATCAACACATACAACTATACGTGCAAAACCTAAAACTCCTTATTTGCTGTTAAACACTAATTTGCAATATAAATGTGCACATACAATTGCCTTATGGGCTGCGATAAATATTCAAATTTGTATTAAAAAATTACAATGCTTAGATATAAAAATTTGATAGAAGCCTAGAAATTAGTGTTGTAGTGATCCAGAAATGAAATGGTAGCTTTCTAGACCTCTAATCAACAAGAATAAATAAGTAAACTTGATGCAAACACTGTTCAAGCACTATAACATCACTATTCATGGCACTGTAGCAATTTTACTATTCATAGGGTACTGCAGTCAAATCATTATTCATGCGCACTGTATCAAAAACACTATTCATGCACATTGTAGCAAAAACACTATTCACAGCTCCTGTAGTAAATCATTATTCTACCCTTATTTGTTGTAAATCCAATACGCCCAATGTGTTTCTTGAATGAAAACACCATCAATCCCCCTGACTGTGTCTTTCAACAATGAAGAGAATGCTAGCAAAGAGGGATTTCATCCTCCAAGCTTGAAAATTAGATTTCCAGGAAATCCAACAACATAACATTAATCTCATCCCAAAACTCCCTAAATGGAAGCTCTTCTATTTCTTTTATAGAGTTCTCACAAGAGTCCATTCCTTCATTTTGTCAATGTGGGATAAAACATAACTCTCTTTATGTAACTTATGTATCCGATGTATTATAAAATAAAGGGGATTCTTTATTTAAATAATTCCCACAAACTATATAATATCTATTAATAAAGTTAAATATTTAAATTTAACTTTATAAAATAACTTCATTAATGCCCAATAAATCATATCAATTATAAAATCTTTTTGTCGATTTTAAACAATTACCATCGACATGTCACTACCCCTAGAAGTCCAGCCATGTCCATTCACGACTTACTATAAAGAGTAAGTATGCCCAAAACTGCCTCAAACCCCTCAAAAAGATATGCAACTGAAACTGTCTAGGCCAAATGGCCTCTAAGTCCCTTTAATGTCTTGGTTAGCCTATGTGACCATAGGGAAATAGGCTAACAACAACATCATGCTATGAATGTTAGAAAGGGGACATTACATTATTTGGACGATTACCTAACTTATTATTATTACAATCGTAAGACCTAGCTAAAGTTATCACAAAAATAGCATTTGACTAGAAGCCTTGAAAACCTCTCCTTTGCCATTGTGTGATAAGATATCCATTGGTGTAGGTTTAGCGAATCTATTATTGGTCATGATCTAGATATAATAAAGTAGTTATAAGTGAATAGTTAGTTGATTACCTTCTTCGAGCTTTGATATTATTGAGTAGGATAAGCTGTAGATTTATCTTATTTCACTTGCATACATTTTGGAGAATCCAACAGGAATCTAACTCTTGTAGATTTTTAATTTTTTTATAGACAACTGAATCGACGCTGTCGACCTAGTTTAACATTTTGTGTGCATGTTTTTACAGCTTCATCATCCCTACCGACCTAGTTCAACCATATGTTTACATGTTTTCCAACTGAGGTGAGATTGTTGACCCAGATCGACCCTCTATAATTAAAATTTTTAGTTCCAAAAAACTAGATCGATCCGATTGACATATTTCTTTTTTCTTGCCTTTTGCATTTAATTAAATTGATTCACTCAATTCTTTTATTTTCTATATTTTTAATTTTATAACTACATCGATCTGATAGATGTAGTCTTATTTTTACTATTATTTACTAATTTTATTTATACTTCATTGATGGGATCAACTCTGTTTGAATATTTTATCTTTTTCTTTCACAGGTTCAAAATTTTGCCTGGATGACAGTTTAAAAAATCAACTCAGTATCCTCAGGAAAACTAATACATTCACATGATCAACTCTTTCTTATTTATCAAGTTCCTTCTAACTAGATAAGTACTTTTCCTTTGTCAATTCTAATTAAATCTATTTTCTATCTCTTTTTTAAAATTTAAGTTTTATTACTGTTTTTACCAAATTTTTAGTTCTATAAAATTGTACCTTTATAGTCAACTAAGTCAATCGGCTCGACTTAGTTATGTATCTATATTCTATCTAAAAAAATAAGGTGACCTTCTCAACTACATTTATTCTGCCCTATATTTCTAATAGACTGAGGTAATCAACTTGACTCTGTTCTATTCTGTTTGTTCAACTTGGTCAATCAGTTTGATTTTGTTTTGTTTATTTTACTTCCTAGTTTAACCAAATAGAATTAACTTACATCGATAATAATTAAATTCACTTTAATTTTTAGTAGGCTTCTTATTTATTTAATTTCTAAAAAAATACAAATTAACTTTCAACACTTCAATTTTTGCCCTTATTTTTCACTTTGTTTGGCTTTCCCTAAAAACTGTGTACCAATAATTTTTTTCCTACTCATCTACTATTGTGAAGGGATACTCGATACTTTGTTTACAATTCTTATCTATCATTTATAGATATCAAAGCATGAGGTGTTTTCCCCAATACCATAGCCATAGAACAAAACTAAACATAGTTTTTAGTGTCTATGTACCCCACAATATTTTAAGAACACCTAAGATTTCATTCTTTATTGAACTTTAATAATCCAACTATTTGTTTGTTTGTGTGGTGCATAAATTAGCGGTTAGCATCGAGAATATACTTCCAACATACCTTTGAAACTAGGTTAGTGGGCTATGAAAATGATACTTTCTCTATAATCAATGCTTTGAAACATTGAGCTGACACTATCTAATGAAAAAACAAGTATCTGCAGAAGCCTACACTTTTAATCAGAACATTTAGAATAACTTTTCAATTTTTTTTTTGAATGATAATTAGCTTCTAAATTTCATCCTTATTATTTATTGTTTGCTACTCTATGTTCTATTGCAGACTTGTATTAGCTAGTGTTAATACAAGATTTGTGTTGTGCGCAACAACTAAATCAACCAAATTGACTTAGTTGTCTATGTGTTTCAATTTTCTTTTTACTATAATTAAAACTAAATCATCCACATTCAGACTATTTAATTTTTTTTCTAGATCACATAACATAGTCGACTAGTTCAACTTAGTCTATTATAGATTGTTCTATTTTTCCTTCTTGTATCATTTCATAGACCAGTTCAACCTAGTCTATTATAGATTGTTATATTTTTCTTCCTATCCAACTTAGATGACCAACTTGACTTTGTCTTATTCCATATTTTGTAATCACCCTACTAATTTAACTAGATCGACTAGCTCAACTTGGTTCATTTTTAGCCTCTAAGTTTACCATTCCCCTAGTAAGTTTTTAAATTATCTATTTCATCATGTAACATATATTTGATGATGCTACAAAGAAAAATCAAACTAAAATGATGAGTTTCATGAATCCTAACAAAATCTCTAAAACACACTTCGCGGTAACTAACCCAGATCAAAACAATATCCCTGTTACTATTAGAACTACCAACTATGGGACTCCTCCCTATTCCACTGCACTTAACCTTTTATTCATGCAAACAATATAAAATGAAAGTGACCTTGAATACATGGTTGAAATGATCCTCTTCATCAATGAAAATTCTCAACATAGAGGTAAGGATCCTATAATCATCATGATGGAACCTCATATTAGAAAACTCCATTCACATTCACCAAGCCATTTTACAGGATTTGGGGCAAGTCATTTTATGAATTCTACCACATCCTTCCCCTCTCTCATGCCTCCCTCTAATAGTATGACATCATCTTCCATGTCTTCCTTCACCTCCATACAGAGTATCTCTACAAACATGGTAGGTGTAACTTCTAGTGGATCCACTCAAAACACCCTCACTAATACCCAATTCCATACAACTACTAGTACAACTAATGCTACTAGTGCATCTAAAACTCTTAATGTCTCACATAATAATAACGAATT
The DNA here is from genome assembly GCA_037957365.1 of Torreya grandis. Taxonomy (NCBI): domain Eukaryota; kingdom Viridiplantae; phylum Streptophyta; class Pinopsida; order Cupressales; family Taxaceae; genus Torreya; species Torreya grandis. The sequence goes on from JARHVA010002649.1 coordinate 1,279,861, forward strand.
CAATGTTGCTTCTAATAGTCAAAATACAATTCAAATTAATTAATTACTATTATAAACTCTCAATCAAATGGCTAATTTTCAAACTAATAGTGCCAACCAAATGATGCAAATGCAGAACCAATTATTACATCTCCAAAATAACTTCAACCTACTCAATGGGGAACACAAAATAATAATGCTCTTCCACCCCGCCTTAGAGATGCACATGGTAACCTTTTACCACAACCTCCACTTATTAACAAAACTATTAAATATTTACAAAATGAACCTCTTGTTCTTCAAATTGTAAACATTGACATAGATGGCATAGTCCCCACTATAGCTTATAATGGATCCATTGATCCATTTTTGCATTTAAAAAATTATATAAATATTGGATCAATCTTAACGACTTTGCTGCCTCCAAAATACTAGCGAAAACTTTTTCAGGTGATGCTTTAGATTAATATAACTAACTTAAAACTTGTTCTATAACTAGCTTGGAAGGCTTAGTCAATACATTGGTTCAAGAATTTAAACTAGTGATCTTCCTGAAAATAACTTAGCTCACTTTATCAACTGCAAACAATTGGAATCCAAAACAACACAAGTTTTTATCAAATGTTAGAAAAATTTGTCTAACAAAGCCGAGCATAATATGTCAAATGAGAACCTCTTTCACTTATTCACTAACGCTCTTCTTTCTAAATTATAATATCATGTACATACTCTTTCTTCAAAATCTTTGGAAGAAGCCCTCGACCAAGCTAAACATCAATAATTATTTACATGACAATTCAAGCCTTCACACCCTCCAATGAGGACTCAAATGCTCATGAAAGCTTAAAATTGACATGTAACTAACAATGGTGTTGTAGATACTTATGTTTCCATACACACTATTCAAGCCATTATTCTAAGCAACCCCATGGACCCTGATCTTCCAACATCAAATTTCAAATATTTTCATCTTAGCTCCACATTTTCTCAATGACATAATTTAGATGTACATAAACCACTTTTGTTAACAAAAATTCAAAAGCATCTTCCACGACCTTTCCTACGAGATCTCAATATTACATGCCCTATCAAACATTGGTACGATCCTCACAAATTTTGTTGGTTTCATGTAAGTTGGGGCCATTCTCATGAAACTTGTCATCAATTACAAAACTTTTTTATAGATTATTTGCTTGGACCTAACTTTGATCACGAATCACTCATACCCACATCAAAAAGCTTATGAAATAGCAGCTAAGGCTCATGAAACTAATACTAAAAATGAATCTTTAAACCAAGCCAATGATCATTTATCCATTTACAAGGATCCCCTTCCTAGCCATCAAGCTAATACTAACCAACTTGCTAATAACAAAAACATAGAAAGTTATTTGGATCCTAACATAAATGATGAGAATCTTGTCAATATAAATAACATGAGAAGAGTAGGTTCCTATATTGATCATTATCCAACATCTAACCATAACAACTTTCTAAATTTATGCACTTTTTAAGACTCTTACCCTTCCCATCTCATAGAATTAGGGTATGCAAAACTGATAAATCCACAAGTATCAAATCCAACACTGCAAATAGAAAATACCTCACATACCATTGATATAAATTCTACTCCAAAAAATACTATATTTCAAGTAGAAAGCCCAAAAACTTCAATTAATATTTCTTCCATTCAAACACAAGAAATAACTAGAGATACAACCACATCATCCAATACAACACAATTACCTATAACCAATCAACCCATATTAACCAAACCTAAAATAAACATACCTTATCAACATTAATTTTAATGCAATTCCACCCCACCCTGAAAAGAGTTACTACAACACTATGCACCTTTATCCAATACCCCTCTAACAGGTTATGGTGAATGGGATCCTATAACTGAACTTTCATGTTTTCCATCTCAAATCCATTTCTTAGAGATTATGATAACTTCTCTTCATCATCGTAATCGATTAATGCAATTATTATTTGAAATGAACATCCCTCATCCCCCACCCATGGGGTAAGAAACTATCTTGTTAGAATCTATAAATGACATCCTTCAACAATTCAAAGAAATGTCTATTCATGTTGACAAAATGGTGGACACGTCTCCTTCACTCAAATTCCATATCTCTTCCATTATTTTTGATGAGATATTTCTTCATGTGAATGATCCTCCATTGTTCATTAACATACAAATCAGAGATATCCAAGTCAAACATGCTTTAATTGATGAAGGTTCAGGTACTTGTGTGGCTTCCCTTGATTTTATTAAAATATAGATATTTTAAATGCGATCCTAAATCCACTCAATGTATATGTCAAGGATATAATAGAAGACAAATGTACCCTTTAGGTTATGTTTGGCTTCCTATCAAAGTTCCCCCAGTCATGATATGTGTGAAAGTATTGATATTTAACTTTACACTTTCTTACAATACCTTATTGGTCAACCTTGGACACATTGCATGAGAGCATTCACCTTGTCAACATGTCAATGCATTAAATTTCCCTATAATGGTGCTATATACAAAATTCAAGTAGACAAAAATACTTGGACTTTTGAGCAATTATAAGAATGAGGTGTTTTTAAAATACCTACCCATGAACCTCTAGCTAACATCTCATTTTACGAATAACACTTTAATTATCCTGTCAACTCTACTAGAATTTATAATGGTCATCTTGAATTAATAGGAAACATAGCACCTAATCTTCTAGATTCAGATGATGATGAATCAAATGAGATTAGTTTAAGAATCGAGACTTTTGATATTTCTCCTAACATAATCGTTCAATTACCTCCTTTTCTATGACCTTGATATTGTCAAAAACCATTAGACAAAATATATAGTTACTCTAACAAAAACTAAAAATTCCAATCATCATACCTCTTTGACCAATAAAATTATTGATGTATGTACTATTGATTTGTATGCTCCTAATTATGATGATGAATATTATTTAGATGATTCATTTTTAACTAAATTAACTCAAACTAAAAATACATAAATATTTAGATATCATTCTTCTTTATAGCATTCTCTTAGTTTTATTCATGTAGCTCCTGCTCTTGCTATAGTACCTGATATAGTTCATCATTTAATGCTTATAGGTCAGAGATGGAGCAGACACACTACTCCAGTCATTGTTGAGCCTCTTCAGAGTATGCTTATAGATTATGCCATAACAAGACCTTGTCAGTTTGATAGATTCCATGATCCTTCCAAGTCACTTCCTCTAGAGATGTAAGCTACACTACGTCGACCTATTGTGAGTCAAAATAATGATGTAATACAATCTAGTGTTGGCCATATTCTGAGTTCTCCCCTTATTGGTGATAACATACTACCTTGGCCTAATATTTATCCTCTACCAAGACGATAGGAACATAAGCCTTATTGTGAGATCCATAGAGTTTTCAATCATTGGGCCAAGGATTGTAGTGCACACTAGCAACAGAAAGCCTCAGGATCTTATTTTACTATGGATATACGACCTTCATTATATAATACTAGATGTACTTGTTGCTTTCATGATACATGCAATCATTTTTATACTCATTACCGATAGTTTCAATAATATATTGATACATTATGCCTAGAGAAGGCACAATCTACAAACAAGAGCCTACCACCTCCTAAGATACTCCCAAAATTCATCCCTAAATATGGAGAAGTTTACTATCTTTGGCACTAGTGTACTACACACCATACTGATAAATGTTGAGTACTTAAACAACATTTTAAAGATTTTCCATGCCCTACACCTTCATCAGGTTAGCCACATTCTCTAGGAAGTTCATGGACAAAGGCTCCTCCTTCTTCATAGCCTACATCTCTTTATAGATCTAAGGATACTAGTCACATTTCAGTTTTTCATATTGCATATCACATATGAGAGGTGCTTCATGAACATTATTCTTCTTCTGACATACCTACCTTCTCTATATAGATGATACAAAAAGAAGTCTCATAAATTTTTGTGAAGATTGATGAGACTTTGATTGAAGTTAGAATCCAACTACAAAAGGATGTATCAGATGTTTTGGATGATATTTGTTGTGAGATTTATTAGTATTTGTGAACACATCACAGTGTTCCATTGCATTATTTATTACATTATTACATGATTTGGATGTGATTTATGAGCATGTGTGAATCTTATGTTTCGCTTATTATTTAAATGTCTCATGGATTAATTTCTTCTCATGATTTTATTTCTCTTGTCTTATGACTTAAATTAATATCTCATCGATTAGTCTTATTTTCATGACTTAATTTATTTGGCATGCCTATATGATTTAAGTCTTTTCTCATTTTTTTCTTATTATTACTTGGATTTCTTTTTCTTATGCTAGTCATGTCATTTTAATTTCAAAATAAGATAGTTATTATTGTGACATGGTTCTTGTTAGGGTGATTAAGTCACCATTATAAATAAAAATATAATATTTAATTACTTATAAATTTTTGTAATTAGTAATTAGTAAGGTTATTTGTTGTAAATAAGTTTTTGGGTTATTTATGGGGTTTAAATCACCAAAATATTTTAATCAAGGTATTTTTTTACTCCTGTGTAATATTTAGGAGATATTCAATTTACTTATTTTTATCTCTACTATTTTTGAGGAGCTATTACGAGCTCATATTCTTGTATAAATATGCTTCTTGACTATGTAATTATCTATTGGATTCCATATAGTTTTATTCATCCTCAAGATCTGGTATTAGAGCTCTGCAACTCTAACCTTGTGAAAAATCCTGGAGAAGCCCGTGCACTTCGACAGATGTTTGTGGAAGAAGTTGTAAGCGAAGAAGCAACAGAAGCTACATAGAACAAAAGTTTCATGCAAAAAAGCAATATCAAGAAACAAGGGGCCAAAAAAGATGTAAAGGTAGTGATATTATAATTCACTACCTATTATTTCCAGCATTATAAATTAACTTTGGAGGATTTTCGAGAGCCATAGTCAAAGACCATTGTTTAGTTTAGGATGAAACTATGTGAAACATTCATTCCTTATGTTGTAGTTATTGGGAGTTTGTGTGTGTGTTTAAATATCTATATATCCTTAAAGGAATATTAATAAAAGTGTGTGTTTTAGTTCTAATCTCATGTCAGGTGTATGAGTTTGAGTTAAAGGTTAAAAGGAGTAGGCTATTTTTCATTGGACCGCCTATCCTTGACTGCATTACATGCCATGGAAGAAAAAATCCAATTTATTTCTCAAGGGTCTTTAAATCCAGGTCACAAGGCTACTTTACATGATATATTCCTCATCCCTTTGGCTTATGATGCCCTAACGTACCCTTTTCCTATCAATGTTATGGCTTCCAAGTTTGAATTATTCAATGGTAAAAATGATCCTTCAAATCACATCAATTATTTCTATGCTTCATTTATAGACTATGGATTTTGTGCATATTGATAAATTGTTGACAAAGCTCTTCCCTAGAAACCACAAGGACTATGCTCCTAATTGATTTTGTGCTTTTTCATTCGAATCTGTACACTCTTTTAAGGCTTTGTCCAATGATTTATTACCTCACTTTTCAATCAATATTAACATGAGTGTGACATTTTCACATATTGCACAACTTAAACACAATCCTATTGAGAATGTTAGTGATTATGAAATACAAAGTATATTCTCTTATATTTCACTCCAACTCATTAAATGAAGAGTGGTATTCAACACTTAAACAATATTTTGATGAACTTTGTTATGCAATTATAAAATTTTGATGAACTTTGTTATATAATTAAAAACTATATATACATAATTTTTTTAAACTTTATTAGTTAGTGATGTTTTCTCTCTTACAAGAACTCATCGAATCTCAATCTCTTTAAGTGTACGCCTTAAAAGGTGCATCGAGAAAGAGGTTGGTAGACCTTTGGTGATTTACAGAATTATTGGCCCCTATATCACCTAAAACTAATACAAACTACTTTTATCCATTTTTCTAAGTATTTAAAACCCACTTATACACTCTCGTAAGTAATTCACCATCCAAAATAGCCCCTACCTAAGCAAAACCCCCCTTTTACCTCTTTTCTTATTACATCGATGGGGTTGACCCTATTAGGAATTTAGAGTACGTTACATAACTCCATCAGCCCAAGACGACATAGTTCAAGGCCTAACAACTCTATTTATTGTCTAACAAAGTTGACATGATTGATTTTCTTAGTTAAATTCCTGAGAGGGTTTAGGGTCAATCCATGGCTATAAATACCCCCTTAATTTCATTTTTAAAATAGAGAATCATTCAATTGTACATCATTACTACTCATAAATATACTTATACAATCAATGGGAGGTTTCATTGCTTAGGTTTTTACCTTGGAGAAGTAACTCTTATCTTGTGGAGGTCTTAGATACATAGGAAAAGTCTTGTAGCCTAGATCTGATCTATCTTTATGATCCTTACAAGCCATAACAACCTCTTGAAAAACACCATTGGCCAAAAGAGAGGTTGAGGCATGATGGATTTATTTCAATAAGGTAAGTATACTCTTAGTCTTTCATATTTTGATACGTAGATATTGTAGAATTAATGGGCTAAATTTTATCTCTTCTTGTTTAGATCATTTTTATGTTATATTAGATAGAATTATCTTTTCATGTTTTATTATCTTTCCCATTTGTGTCACAAGTTTTGGTGAGCACTAGATTAGTTTAAATTTCATTTACTAGATTATCTTGTGTATTTATTTAAAAGATTAACTTATTATTATTAAAATCATAAGACCTAGCTAGAGTTATCACAAAATAACATTTGACTAGAGGCCTTAAAAACCTCTCCTTTGCCATTATGTGATAAGATATCCATTGGTGTAGGTTTAGTGAATCCATTATTGGTCATGATCCATATATAACAAAGTATTTATAAGTGGATAGTTAGTTGATTACCTTCTTTGATCTTTGATATTACTGAGTAGAATAAGTTGTAGATCTATCTTATTTCACTTAAATACATTTTGGTGAATCCATCATGAATCTAACCCTTGTAGATTTTTAATTTTTCTTTATAGACAATTGAATCGACCATGTTGACCTAGTTTAACATTTTGTGTGTATGTTTTTACAGTTTCATCATCCCTGTCGATCTAGCTCAACCATATGTTTTAACAGGTTTTCCAATTGAGGTGAGTCTGTTGACACAGTTCGGCCTTCTATACATAAAATTATTAGTTTCAAAAAACTAGATTGATCCGATCAACATAGTTCTTTTTTCTTCCCTTTTACATTTAATTGAATCAACTTGCTCAATTCTTTTATTTTATCTATTTTTTATTTTATAACTACAATGATCTAATAGATGTAGTCTTATTTTTGCTGTTATTTATACTTCATCGATGGGCTTGACTTTTTTTGAATATTTTGTCTTCTGCTTTCATAGGTTTAAAATTTTGGCTGGATGACACAGTTCAAAAAATCAACTTAGTATCCTCAAGAAAACTACTACATTCACATGATCAAATCTTTCTTATTTACCAGATTTATTCTAACCAGATAAGTACTTTTCTTTTTTCAATTTTAATTAAATCTATTTTCTCTCTGTTTCAAAATTTAAATTTTAATACTATTTTTACCAATTTTTCAGTTCTATAAAATTATACCTTTATAGTCAACTAAGTCGATTGGCTCAACTTAAATCTGTATCTATATTCTATCTAAAAAACTAAGTTGACCTTCTCAACTGCATTTATTTTGGCCTATCTTTCGAATAGACTGAGTCAATCAACTTGACTATATTCTATTTTGTTTGTTCAACTTAGTCAATCAGTTCAATTTTGTTTTATTTATTTTACTTCCTAGTTTAAGCAAACATAATTAACCTACATTGATAGTAATTAAATTCACTTTAGTTTTTAGTAGGCTTCTTATTTATTTAATTTCTAAAAAATTATAAATTAACTTTTGACACTTCAATTTTTGCCCTTATTTTTTACTTTGTTTGGCTTTCCCTAAAAACTATGTACTGACAATTTTAAACCTACTTATCTACTGTCATGAAGGGATACTTGATAATTTGTTTACAATTAGTATCTTTCATTTATATATATCGAAATGTGAGTGGTTTGCCCCAATACCATAGCCATAGTACAAAGCTAAACATGGATTTTAATTTTTATGTACTTCAAAGTATTTCAGGAACACTTAGGATTTTATTCTTAATTGAACCTTAATAATCCAACCATTTGTTTGTTTGTGTGGTGCATAAATTAGTGGTTAGTATTGAGAATCTAATTCCAACTTACCTTTGAAACTAGGTTTAGTGGGATATAGAAATGGTACTTTCTCTATAATCAATGCTTTGAAACATTGAGCTGACACTATCTAATGGACAAACAAGTATCTTTAGAAGCCTACATTTTTAATTAAAAAATTTAGAATAACTTTCCAATTTTATTTTTGAATGATAATTAGCTTCTAAATTTCATCCTTACTATTTATTGTTTGCTACTCTATATTGTATTGCAAACTTATATTAGCTAGCGTTAATACAAGATTTGAGTTATGTGCTACAACTAGATCAAACAACTCGACTTAGTTGACTGCGTGTTTCAAATTTTTTTACTATAATTAAAACTAAATCATCCACATTAAAGCTATTTAAAAAATTTCTTACATCACAGAACACAGTCGACCAGCTCAAGCTAATCTATTACATATTGTTATATTTTTCCTTCCTATAGCACTTCATAGACTAGTTCGACCCAGTTTATTACAGATCATTCTATTTTTCTTCCTATTCAAACTTAGTTGACCAACTTGACTTTATCTTATTCCATATTTTTTAATCACCCTACTAATTTGACTATATCGACTAGCTCAACTTGTTTCATTTTTAGTCTCTAAGTTTACCATTCCCTTAGTAAGTGTTTAAATTATCTCTTTCATCATGTAACATCTATTTGATGATGCTACAAAGCAAAATCAAGCTAACATGATGAGTTTCACAAATCTTAATAAAGCCTCTAAAACACACTTCATGGTAACTAACCTAGATCAAAACAATATCCCTGTTACTATTAGAATTACCAACTATGAGACTCCTCACTATTCCACTACACTTAACCCTTTATTCATAAAAACAAGATAAGATGAAAGTGACCTTGAATACATGGTTGAAATGATCCTCTTCATCAATAAAAATGCTCAACATAGAGATAAGGATCGTACAATCATCATGATGGAACCTCAGATCGGAAAACTCCATTCACATTCACCTAGCCTTTTTATAGGATTTGGGGCAAGTCATTTTACAACTTTTGCCACATCCTTACCCTCTCTCATGCCTTTCTTTAATAGCATGAAATCATCTTCCATGTCTTCCTTCACCTCCATGCTAAGTATTTATACAAACATGACATGTGTAACATTTTGTAGGTCTACTCAAAACACCCACACTAATACCCAATTCTATACATCTACTAGTACAACTAATGCTACTAGTGCATCTAAAAGTATTAATGCCTTGCATACTAATAACGCATTCAATGTTGCTTCTACTAGTCAAAATACCATTCGAACTAATCAATTACTATTATAAACTCTCAATCAAATGTCTACTTTTGAAACTAATAGTGCCAACCAAATGATGTAAATGCAGAACCAATTATTACATCTTAAAAACAACCTTAACCTACTCAATAGGGAGCATGAAATCTTAATGTTCTACCAGCCCCCCTTAGAAATGCACATGGTAACCTTATACCACAACCTCCACTTATTAACAAAACTATTAAATATTTACAAAATGAACCTCTTGTTCCTCAAATTGTAAACATTGACATAGATGCCATAGTCCCCACTATAACTTGTAATGGATCCACTAATCCATTTTTGCATTTGAAAACTTTTAAAAATTTATATAAATATTGGATCAAATTTAACAACTTTGCTGCCACCAAACTACTAGCTAAAACTTTTTCAGGTGATGCTTTAGATTGATATAATTAACTCAAAACTCATTCTATAACTAGCTTGGAAGACTTAGTCAATACATTGGTTCAAGAATTCCAAACTAATGATCTTCCTGAAAATAACTTAGCCCACTTTATCAACTACAAACAATTGGAATCCAAAACAACACAAGATTTTATCAAAAGTTAGAAAACTTTGTCTAACAAACTTGAGCATAATATGTCAGATGAGAACCTCTTTCACTTATTCACTAATGCTCTTCATTCCAAATTATAATATCATGTACATACTCTTTCTTGAAAATATTTGGAAGAAGCCGTTGACCAAGTTAAACATCAATAATTATTTATATGATAATTTGAGCCTTCACATCCTCCAACGAGGACTTGAATGCTCATGAAAGCTAAAAATTGACATGCAACTAACGATGGTGTTACTGATACTTATGATTCCATACACACTATTGAATCCATTGTTCTAAAAAACCCCATGAAGCCTAATCCTCCAACATCAAATTCTAAATATTCTCATCTTAGATCCACATTTTCTCAATGACATAATGTAGATGTACATAAACCACTTTTATTTGTAGAAATTGAAAAACATCTTCTATGACCTTTCTTACGAGATTTCAATCTTACACACCCTATCAAACATTTGTACGATCCCCACAAATTTTGTTGGTTTCATGTAAGTTGGGGCCATTCTCATGAAATTTGTCATCAATTATAAAATTTTTCTATAGATTATCTGCTTGGAGCTAAATTTTATCATGAATCATTTATACACATAAATCAAAAAGCTTATGAAATAGTAGCTAAGGCTCATGAAACTATAACTAAAAATGAATCTTTAAACCAAGCCAATGCTCATTTATCCATTTATAAAGATCCCCTCCCTAACCATCAAGCTAATACTAACCAACCTCATAATACCAAAACATAGAAAGTTATGTGGATCCTAACATAAATGATGAGAATGTTGTCAATATGAATAAAATAAGAATAATAGGTTACTATATTGATCATTATCCAATGTCTAACCATAACAACTTTCCAAAGTTCTGCACTGTTTTAGACTCTTACCCTTCCCATCTCATAAAATTGGGGCATGTAAAACTAATAAATCCACAAGTATCAAATCCAAAAATGCAAATAGATAATACCTCACATACCATTGATACAAATTATACTCCTAAAAATACTATATTTCAATTAAAAACCCCAAAAACTTCAATTAGTATTTATTCCATTCAAACACAAGAAATAACTAGAGATATAACCACATCACCCAATACAACACAAGTACCTACAACCAATCAATCCATATTAACCAAACCTAAAAATAAACATACCTTATCAACATAAATTTCAATGAAATTCCACCCCACCCTCAAAAGAGTTACTACAACACCATGCACCTTTATCCAATACCCCTCTAACAAGTTGTGATGAACATGACCCTATAACTAAACTTTTATGTTTCCCATCTAAAATCCATTTCTTAGAGATTATGTTAAAATTTTCTCATCATTGTAATCAATTAGTGCAATTATTATTTGAAATGAACATCCCTCATCCCACACCCATGGGGTAAGAAACTACCTTGTCAGGATCTGAAGATAACATCCTTCAACAGTGCAAAGAAATGTCTTTTCATGTTGATGAAATGGTGGACATGTCTCCACTCAAATTTCATATCTCTTCTATTATTCTCGATGAGATATTTATTCATGCGGATGACCCTCCATTGTTAATTAACATATAAATTAGAGATATCCAAGTCAGACATGATTTAATTGATGTTCATGTACTTGTGTGGTTTCCCTTGATTTTATTAAAACATAGATATTTTAAATGCGATCCTAAATCCACTCAATGTACATGTCAAGGATACGATAGAAGATAAATGTCCCCTTTAAGTTATGTTTGGATTCCTATCAAAGTTCCCCCAGTCACAATATGTGTGAAAGTATTGATATTTAACTTTACACTTTACTATAATAACTTACTTGGTCGACCTTGGACACATTGCATGAGATCATTCACCTCGTTAACATGTCAATGCATTAATACCTATAATGGTGATATATAAAAGATTCAAGTAGACACAATACTTGGAATTTTGAACAATTCTAAGAACGAGGTGTTTTTGAAATACCTACCATGAACCTCTACCTAACATCTTATTTCATGAATCACAACACTTTAATTATCCTATCAACTCTACTAGATGTTATAATGGTCATCTTGAATTGATAGGCAACATACCACCTAATCTTTTAGATTCAGATGATGATGAATCAGATGAGTTTAGTTTATGAATCAAGACTCTAGATCTCTCTCCTAACATAATCATTCAATTACCTCCTTTTTTACGACCTCAATATTTTAAAAAACCATTAGACAAAATTCCAGTTACTCTAACAAAAAGTAAAAATTCCATTCATCATACCTCTTGATGCATGTGCTATTGATTTGTATGCTCTTGATTATGATGAATATTATTTAGATGATTCATTTTTAACTAACTTCACTCAAACTAAAAATATAAAAATATTTATATATCATTCTTCTTTATAGCATTCTCTTAGTTCTATTTATGTATCTCCTTCTCTTGCTATAGTACATGATATAGTTCTTCATTTGATGTTTACAGGTTTGAGATGGAGCACACACACTAATCTAGTCATTATTGAGCCTATTCAGAGTATGATTATGGGCCATGACAAGACCTTATTAGTTTGATAGATTATATGATCCTTTTAACTTACTTACTATAGAGATGTAAGCTACACTACATCAACCTAATACGAGTCTAAATATTGATGCAACACAATCTAGTGTTGATCATATTTTGAGTTTTCCCCCTATTGATGATAACATACCAACTTTTCCTAAGCTTGATCCTCTACCAACATTATAGGAACATGAGACTTAATGTGAGATCCATAGAAGCATCAATCACTGGGCCAAGGATTGTAGTGCTTACTAGCAACATAAATCCTCGGGCTCTTATTTTACTATGGATATCTGACCTTCATTGTCTAATACTAGATGCACTTGTTGTTTTCAAGGTACATGAAATAATTCTTATACTCATTACCAAAGGTTTTAATAATATATTGATACATTATGCCTAGAGAAGGCACACTATACAAATAAGATCCTACCACCTCCTAAGATACTCCCAAAATACATCCTTAAATATGGAGAAGTTTACTATCTTTGGCACTAGTGTACTACACACCATACTGATTAATGTCGAGTACTTCAACATTTTAAATATTTTCCATGCCTTACACCTTCATCAGCGTAGCCACATTCTCTAGGATGTTCGTGGACAAAGGCTCCTCCTTATTCATAGCCTACATCTCTTTATAGATCTAAGGATACTAGTCACATTTCAATTTCTCATATTGAGTATCACATATGAGAGGTGCTTCATGAACATCATTCTTCTTCTAACATACCTACCTTCTCTATAGAGATGATACAATAAGAAGTCTTCTCATAATTTTTTATAAAGATTGACGAGACTCTGATTAAAGTCAGAATCTAACTACAAAAATATGTATCAGATGTTTTGGATGATATTTGTTGTGAGATTTATCAGTATTTGTGAACACATCATGGTGTTCCATCACATTATTTATTACATTATTACATGATTTAGATGTGATTTATGAGCATGTATGAATCTCATGTTTTGCTTATTATTTAAATGTCTCATGGATTTATTTTTTCTTATGATTTTATTTCTCTTTTATCTTATGACTTAAAATTAATATCTCATCGATTAGTCTTATTTTCATGGCTTAATTTATTTGGCATGACTATATGGTTTAAGTTTTTTAGCATTTTTATTCTTATTATTACTTGGATTTCTTTTTCTTATGTTAGATATGTCATTTTAATTTCAAAACAAGATAGTTATTATTGTGACATGGTTCTTGTTAGGGTGATTGATTCACCATTATAAATAAATGAGTAATATTTAATTACTCATATTTTTTGTAATTAGTAAGGTTATTTGTCGTAAATAAGTTGTTTGGTTATTTAGGGTGTAAATCATCAAAATATTTTAATCATGGTATTTTTTACTCCTGTTTAATATTTGACAAATATTCAGTTTACTTGTTTTTATCTCTTCTATTTTTTAGAAGTTATTACAAGCTCATATTCCTATATAAATATGCAGCTTGGCTATGTAATTATCTATTGGATTCCATATAATTTGATTCATCCAGAAGATCTGGTATCAGAACTTTGAAATTCTGACCCTATGAAGAATCCCGGAGAAGTTCATGCACTCTGACAGATGTTTGTAACAAAATCTATAAAAGTTGCATAGAATAAAAGTTTCTTGTAAAGAAATAATAGCAGGAAACTAGCAACCACAAAAGCTACATAGGCAGTGATATTATAATTCACTACATATTTATTTCCAGCAATAGAAATTAACTTTGGAGGATTGTCAAGAGTTGTAACAAAAGCCTAGTGGATTATATATATATATATATATATATATATATATATATATATATATATATATATATATATATATATATATATATATATATATATATATATATATACACACACACACACCAGGCATAGGAGAAAGACATGTATGTTCTTGCACTGAGCTTGGCATCCTCTTTGGAGAAAACTCTGAATGTTTGCATGAATTATAATATTCTGGTATCTAGAATTTTTATTTGTGATCCTCTGAAAAAAGAATGTGTAAAAAAAACCAAGTGTTATTATCATCCTTAGACCAGACATTGGAATTTTGACATTTCATGAGTCTACAATAATTAAAGGTTGTGTTGGAGAGGCATTCTAAACTAAAAAATGTTGAGGATCAGCTTTTTAAAAAAAATACAAAGGCTACGCCATTCTTGGCATTTGGCTATGTCTAGATTGGTGTTTGATTTTCTCTATTGACAGGAGTGTGGAACCAAACAAAGGAAGGGTTGAAATAAGAAAAATAGGTTGGTATCTATTTTAGTCTACAAATTACCAAATCTATAGTATTTAAATTCATAGCTTCAAATCAAAGCACCATATACTTTTAAATCCTCAAAAACACTTATTATTTGCCCAAAATTGCTTGTTTATTTCTTAAAACCACCTACAAAATAATTCCTTTGATGCAATTTTTGTAGAAAACCACTTATAAGGAAATCAGTGGTATTAGGTGGGAGGCTGGTTTTAAAAAAATAGAATTATATGCCTTTAAATATCAATTTGCCATTGAATATTCTTGAAACAATGCATATACGAGTTGGTGGGAAACATTTTTAGTAGATGATAGGTGGGAGGTTCAAATCCTCCAAAACCAATCTTTTAGTAAAATTATTTAGCAGCCTTACAAATTTTGCAAACTGTTAAATTTAGTTAT
The DNA here is from genome assembly GCA_037957365.1 of Torreya grandis. Lineage (NCBI taxonomy): Eukaryota > Viridiplantae > Streptophyta > Pinopsida > Cupressales > Taxaceae > Torreya > Torreya grandis. The sequence goes on from JARHVA010002649.1 coordinate 1,295,195, forward strand.
AACTAATTAAATTAATGACAAAAGTACTATTTAAAAAAAAATAAATGAGAGAAAAGGCAAAATAATTTTTTTTTTTTTTTTTTGCCAACAAGAGGCCAAAGAGCCCGAAAAATGAAAAAAATTAATTTTCATTTTTTGAAAAGCATTGTAAATTTATTTTTTATATTTAAAAAAATAAAATTGTAATTGTATTACACAAAATCATGAGATTTTCAAACTTGACACAATGTTCAGTCATAGCTATGCCTATAACTCACGTTTATGGGTAATGTTATCACTCTTAAGTTACTACATACACAACCTAACATAGCTATAAAAATGATGTCTGGGCATTGTCTCTTTAAAATGTCAGGGAGAAATAAAACACATTCACTTATAGCCTTTCTCTCATTTACGTATTCGTTACAATCAAAGGGCATAAATACCTATGGATAAAATTTTCAAGTATATAGCAAAGTTACGTGCATGTATGTAAAAATCTATGTAAGTAGTTGCTAGTGATTAGACAAACCCTTTTCAGTACTGTCTAGGTACCAAGTATCAAATTCTTTTTCATATGTTTACACCTCTTTCCCATACCACTGGGTATACAAAAAGGGTGAGATTCTTCTCCGTATCGATGGGTATAAAGGAAGAACACACATAAAGAAATGTCTTATATATCAGTCTAATGGTATAAAGAAAGGGAGACCTATATACCTAAAGTGATAAGGAATCAATGCAGTCTTGATAATGGTTGCACAGGCTCCAATTTTTTTATCAAATTCATAGTTACTCAAAGGTGATCTTCCTATAAAATAAATCTCAAAACTCAACTGGAGTTTAAATAAATTTGGTTTATAATAGATGGCTCATATACCTGACATGCAACAGATGTTGATCAATAACATACACTTGACAAAGGTAATCAGAAGGTTAAGTTGATAATCATATTTGAAGTATCGAATGGAGTCCAACCACACATTTGTGAAACCAAAATAGCTAATGGAAGCTTGGGACAAGCTCTAAACTATATATGAAGTCAAAAATGAGAGCACAATTCTGTATTTACAAAGTCAACTCCACTCTCTCAATTTAAGATCAAGAAAAATAGTGGAAGCCTTTTTAAGACATGTTGCAACACTAAGAGCATCACTTCAATCCTTGGGTGAGATAGTTTCAGATGACTCTCTTATACTTATTCTTTTGAGAGCACTACCACCCTCATACATAGTTTTTGTGACCACTTTGATTGTCATAGAATAGAAACTAAGTTTTAAAAAATTAGTGAATATGTTGCAACAGGAAGAGTCCTTCAATACTCATGACAAACAAGAACATGTACTGACTTCTCATCATCAAAAATGAAATAAACTAGAAAAATCTTCATCAAAACATAATCCAAGGTAGAATTCACAAAGAGGAAAGTCACAAAAATAATGTCTCATTTGTGGTCATTAGGGACATGACTTAAAAGATTGTTGAAATAATACCTTCAGAAGGATCTTCTAGTGGTTAGAAGTTCACTAACCAACAATCATCTCCTAGCTCATTCAATAAGCCACAATGATAGAAAAAGGGGACTTAGCAAAAGAAATCAAAGCAACAAGGCAATTTTTTTTGAACAAGAAGAACATGATGAGGAAGATGACTATCTATATTCTACAAATACCCATGATGTATTCACATCATAAAGGGACATATAATATGTTGACTCGGGTCCAAGCTGACACATGACATGTAGAAAAGATTGACTTTTCCCTTTGAAGGACACACGCAATAAGAATCATGTTTTTTTAGGTGATGATACCTCAATAGTGTGCAAAGAATTAGAAATATTGCCTCACCTTTAGGCATGCAAATATGTAAAATCATAGATATTATCTATGTACCTGGATTAACCAAAAACTATATATCAGTAAGTCAACTCTTAGACTGCCATTTGAAGATTGATTTTGACTGTAAAGGTAGAAAAAAAATATGTTTGATAAGAGATAAATATAAAAACTCCAAAATTATTGCACGAGCATCCAATGTGAACCGTATGTTTCAGCTTGATTTCATTCAAAAAAATAATCAAGCACTCATAACAAAGAACATAGACTCGACACAACTGTGGCATAAGAGATTTGGCCATATCCATTTTTGATATCTCAACACACTCCACCAAAAAAACACGGTAAGAGGCTTACAACCTCTTAAAAAGGGTACATATAAATGTCATGATTGCTTAGCAGGAAAAAAACATCGAGTTCTATTTCAAAAAAGTACCTATAGATCCAATGATAAACTTGACTTAGTTCACACTGATCTATGTGGACCACTGACACCTAACCATGTTAGATTTAAGTACTTCATGCTCTTTGTTGTGATTATTCCAAAAAATTGTGGGTCTACTATCTGAAAATAAAGGATCAAGCTTTTGAAACTTTTAATAAGTTCAAAGTGGCTGTTGAAAATGAATTTGGTCAAAAAATAAAGACCCTCCACACAGATCATGGCGGGGGGGGGGGGTATTCATTGGTAATGAGTCTAAACGTTTTCTATAAGCAAACACCATCCATCATCAAATGACACCTTTGCATACACTATAACAAAATGCAGTTGTTGAATGGAGAAATCATCCTATTGTAGAAATGGTGCAATGTATGATACATGATACAAGCTTGACAAAGGCATTTTGGATAGAAGCTACCAACATTATCGTATATCTACTCAATAGCGTATCCACTATAGCTCTTGATGGTGTACTCCACATGAACCCTGATTAGGGGAAAAACCATCTATAACACATCTTTGAGTTTTTGGATGTCAAGAAAATATGCATATTCCCAAAGTTAAATGAACTAAGATTGATGTGAAAGCCAAAAAAAAAAATGTTCTTAAGGTACAGTGAAGAAACACTTGTCTATAGACTCATGGATCCAAAAGCTAGACAAATCTACACCAACATGGATGTTGAATTCTTTGAAAATAAAGAAGTAGAAATTCCTTCTACAAGTACACCTAATAAATAAATCAATCCCATAGAAAATATAGAAGATGGTAATCTACCAAATGAATATAGTAATGATGATGGGAATAATGGTGTAGCTCTACCACCCACAAGAACTAATCAACATATGCCTAAATGGTATACAAATACACTCAGAGATGCAAAGTTGGATGGTGTTCTAAACACATCCACCACTAGACCAAGGACTCATAATATGGACCATGGCGAGGTCAATTTGGCCTTAATGAGTACATTTATTGAATCCATTGAGTCCTCTACAGTTCAAGAATTTCTACAGTTGAAACCTTAGAAAGATGCCATGGATACAAAATATAATTCATCGATGAAGAATAAAACATTTCAGCTTGTAGATCTTCCACCAAAAAAGAAGCCAATCGGATGTAAATGGATCTTGAATATGAAGTATAAAGTAAATGGTAGTCTCAACAAACACAAGGAAATATTGGTTATGAAGGGGTATGCTCTGAAAGAAGGCATTGACTATGAAAATAAATTTTCTCCCACATCAAACATCAAGATGATCAGGATGATTTTTGTTCTAGCCACACAATTTGGCTGGAAATTCCATCAAATAGATGTGAAAAGTGCCTTAATGGAGACTTATAGGAAGACGTTTACATGACTCAACTAGAAGGTTTTGTCAAATCTAAAAAAGAAGATAAAGTTCGTAGACTTGTCAAATCATTGTATGGTCTTAAACAGGCTCATAGGGCATTGTATATCAAGATTGATGAGCATCTCTTGAAATATGGATTCAAAAGGAGACCATATGATCCAAATCTCTACCTCAAACAACAAGGGGGGAGATAGTGATTGTAGTTATATATGTCAATGATCTAATCATCACTGAAAGTTTAGTAAAGATGATTGAATCAACAAAGAAAGATATAAATCAATCATTTGACATGATAGATCTCGAGCTTCTACACTATTGTCTTGGCTTAGAAGTTTGGAAAAGAGAAAATCAAATTTTTGTATCTCAACTCAAATATACTAAGATTTTTTTTTAGAAATTTCAATTGATGGATAAAAAACTATTTGCCATACCTATGGAAACAAAGCTTTAGTTATCTCAAGTAGATCCATCACCATCAATAAAGGCAAATATATATCTATAGTTGATGGGGAGTCTCATTTACTTGACCTACACTAGACCATACATCAACAATGCTATCAATTATCTCTCAAGGTTCATGTAAGAGCCTAAGATCAATCACTGGAAAGAAGCAAAGTAAGTATTAAGGTACATCGGAAAAACTATGGATTTTGGCCTAGAATACAATAAGAATGATAAATTATTTTTGACAAGATACTCAGACTCAGATCATGCAGGGAATATAGATGAAAGGAAATCCACTTTAGAATTTTTATTATTTTTGGGATCTAGACTAATATCAGGGGGGATTAAGAAGAAAAATTATGTTTCAAGATCTTCCAAAAAATTAGAATATCATGCCACAAGAGGATCTATCTGTGAAATGATTTGACTCAGACGTATACTTGAAAGATTTGGATTACCATAAGACCAACCAATAATTCTTCATGTAGACAATGAAGGAGTAGTGAAGATTGTTCTCAATCTAGTGTTTTATGAACACACTAAACACATTGAGGTGCAAGTTCATTTCATCCATGAAAATTTCACAACAACATCCAACTCCAGTATTGCTTGAAGATCAACAATGTGCAGATGTTTTAGCAAAGCACTTGCACGAAAAAAAATTGAGGCATTTATAAATTTTCTCTCCTGTTCACTTGAGACAATGTTGAATTAAGGGGAGAAATGTTAGGATGATTAATTAACCATTATAAATAAATGAGTAATATTTAATTATTTTTAATTAATAATTAGTATAGTTATTTATCATAAATAAGTTGGGTTATTTAAGGGGGTAAACCACCAAACTCTTTTCATTATGGTATTTTATTACTCCAGTGTAATATTTGGGAGATATTCAGTTTATTTTTTTTATTTCTCTTATTTTTAAGGAGCTATTACGATCTCATATTCTTGTATAAATATGTAACTCGGCTATGTAATTCTCTATTGGATTCAATATAATTTGATTCATCCTCAAGAGTTCTAAACCCCACATACCTTTAATACCCTATCATTAACATATGAATAGTTAGCAAACATAACTATCATTGTATCACTACATACATAGATCTATTTTGATCTCCATTTATCTCCCCCATCTCCTTTTCATACTAAGCACACATACAATTGAGTCTTGAGTTCACATATTGGTTTATAGGCAAGCCTATTTATTTAGTGAAACATGTCAATATCTAAAGGTACTTTGTATCCTATAACCAAAATATAAAGCTTATTTGTGTTTGTCACTACTATCTACTTAGGTTTGGCTATTCTAAATCAGTGTGGAGGAGGAATGAAAAATCCATAAAAAGTTAATAGTCAAATCATTTAAACAAAATGCAATGATCAAAAGGAAAAAATGAAGATTCAAAATTCAAAATCACACCAAAATATGTGATTCATATTTTAACACATTTCTTATTCTTAGAGCCGAGGTCAATTGGGGTGTGATAGGCCTATAGATTGGGATAAGAGATTTTAAAATTCTCTCTAGTTTTACCTACTTTTTCACATAAGTACCCAATCTTCATAGTAGAATGATAACTCTGTAAAGGGTCCTGAAGAACAAAAAACACATTTTGGGAAGGTAGGTTCATTATATATATATATATATATATATATATATATATATATATATATATATATATATATATATATATATATATATAACCTTCATGAGTTGATTGTAGTACTACACTTATTTTTACATAAAATTTTATGCTTATTGTGAACAAATACCTTTTATATTTAGCATCCACTAAATTCTTAGTGTGTCCCTATTTACTTAAGTATGTGTCATGCCTACTAAGATTTTACTACAAATGCCTATGTCATGTTTTTTCCACTCCTTACTTCATTACAACTATTCCAATATTACTCCTTGAGAAATATGTTTTGTTAATTGATCATACCCCTTGGGTTTTCCTTTTGTGAGTTTCAATATAAGAAATTGGATAGGATCAAGCCTTCCTCACAAATATCTTCTTATTTCCCACAAATTTCTCTTAATATTAGAATTTATCTCATTAGTTTTCCCTTTATGAGTTGTAGTGTAAGACCTTGGATAAAACCAAGTTTTCCTCACAAAATATTCCTAATAGTTTTATATCATTATTAGCCACAAAAATAACTATGAATCTTGATATTCACATCTTATCTTATTTACTATTTTGTCTTGCATGTTTCCTAGCTTAACTTAGCATCTTATCTTATCTTATTTACTATTTTATTTATTTTACAAATCATTTACATACTTCCTAACTTGATTTACTATATTTTATGTTTACATTTTCAATTTATTTACATTTTACACATTTTTTCAACATTCAATTTAGTGTGTTTTACATTTCAATTTATTTATCAATTACATTTTACACACTTCTCCATTTGATTCACCATGTTTTATGTTTTACCAAATTATTTTCTTACATGTCTTACACATTTCCCATCATGATTTAATATGTTCTACATATTATTTTTCTAAGATCTAGTCTATCATTTACACTTTTAAATTTTAAATTTTAAATTTTAATTCTTTTTAGCGATGCATTTATTCATAAATTGATAGAAAATAATCCATAAATACATTACATATTTTCTCATAGCATATTACATAAATTAAACACATTCTAGAAAGAAAATATATACATCCATAACATCCATGATCAATATAAAACAACAAATAAAGAGTTGTATATATATCCAATAGATCAAATGTTTGATACAATAAAATATGATATAAGTACAATACTATAAAAAAATTTATGGATGTGGTTGACCTTGTCCATTTGGTGGATGGGCCACACTATCCATGGATGCTTATGACTGACCCCTCTGAATGGTCCACTATAATGACTATGTCTGGGAACAAACACCCTCTAGCTCTCCCTATAAATTGGCCACCTAGGATTGTGCATGTGTTAGCTCCCCCATTGTAACATATGAGCTACACACTCCTTAGATATCATATGCAATTCCCATATCTCTCCATCACCTACTCCAAGTGGTAGCTGCTTTGTTTCACTTCATCTCTACAAGTCTCATGTTGCCTCACCAACTAACCAAAACCAACTAGCATTACTAGGGTAGATGGTACAATATGGTTGACCATGTTAGAAGTATCATGATGCAATAATACACCATCTAAAATATCATGATGTGTGACTCATACTACTGAATCCCATTTGAACTCCTCCTTAGTAATATTTGTTAAACAAAAACCAAATGTATATTAGATCTTGCCTATATATACCATCTCAAAAACAACTATCTAAACAAATATACATCTAAAAACCATTATATATCTAGCTATCTATCTTCTAAAACCAAAAAATTACCAAACACTCACCAAAAATAGTATTCATGTTAGCATGACCAATAAATACCTCCATTGGAGCATGCCTCTGAGGTGATACAAAACTAGAAGCAAGAACTCAAGCACATTATAGTCCACTCTAGATTCATCACTCTATCGACCAACTCTGTGCCAACCGTGCCATGGGATCTCTCTGATCACTAGCCTTCGCCTATGGCTCCTCCTCCTATACCTCCACTACCACCTACTAATGTATTCATCATCATGGTGCTCATGGTAGAAATTATAAAAATTTATGTGGCACAATAATTGCCACATCCACATCCTCTCCATCCACTGTAACCATATCTACATCAATAACTACTACCTCCTTAGTAATCACTCTTGATGCCCTATAATATCATCATCATCTAATACAAGGTCTCAATCAACATGGCCAAATCATAATAACATCAACAAGTAGTCTTACACCACCACTACCCCTTTGTTCCCTATCATGACGTGCCTAATTATCTAGATTTATGAACAACATGATGTGGTTTTAACCAACATGTATAGTGTCTAGGAATATACATATGGACCAATCCAAGAGAAATAATGGGCCAAATAAGCCAATTAGTTATAATGCATGCATAAGGATACCATACATTATCACTATGAGTAATAGTCTATAGTGTCAGTGTATGCAGTACAACATGTAATAGATGATCCTATCACTATCTAAGAACATGAGGTAAACTATCATTGATAGCATGGGGAAGCCCAACTAATTGATACATAGGGAATCTATCATATATCCAGCTACTAAGTAAATAAACATGGCCCATAGTCTTCTAGTTGTACCCAAATCATTGACCCTAGGTCATATAAATTACCTTACTCTAAAATAGACTGACACAAGGTGATCACATATAACAACACCTTCCCATCTGACTTGTGATAGAGCACATGTACTATCATAAGGCTAATAATGACCTTTTAGATATCCAGGATGGTTGATGCATAGACATAAAATAAACATACCTGCAAACCATCATAATACACCTCCAACCTAATCACCCATAAGGCTAAGGCTCACCTCTTTGCGTCTATCTCTGGGGTATTACAAATCACAAGAGTACCAACAGTCATAAGTCTAAGAAGAGCATGCACATCCTTTAAAGTAATACCCATCTCAATGGTATCCCCATCCACCTCCCATTAAAAAGTGTTGGTTAGTTGCTCTCATGATCCTAAGGACATAACAACTAAGTCAACACTCAATGGGATCCTATGCATATGTATATTCTCACTAAAACCCATTGATGCCTAATACACACAATCATCTATCATCAGTCTATCCAACAAGTTGAGTAGCCATAATACATTTACTAAATATCAAAACTTCTATCATCTCTATAAAATTTCAAGCAATAAAACATGTATTAGTCTTTGATCTCACATAATAAGGGAAATACACTATAAAAGATAAAAAAATTGATTTTAAATTCAAATTAACTATTTCACCAACCCAATTTGATCTTTTATCAACATCTTATACTGCATTAGTCACATGACAAACTATGTTGGTCAAAAAACAAAATTCTATACTAAGTCAATCACTGTCACAACCTTAAAGCTACATCAACCACTTTGATTGTAGTTGGTCAGCTCACATAACTATGTTGGCCAAGTAATACATAATAAGCTAGGTCATTCTATTACATCAGACACTTTAAATGAAGCTAGCCATATTTTAAAGGTACATTGACCATCTCTTTACATTATTATGTCAGTGAATATGTACACAGTTGGCCACTTTGATATGATTAAACTAGATTGGATCTCCCCTATAAATTTGGCCACCTATCGCCAAACTACATTGACCACCTTATACACAGTCAACCATACTATTTCATTTTACCATTTTTAACTATGTTAGTTCGACTGACTCTTTTAAGTTTTTACGTTGATTTTTCACCCATTTTTCATTAATGCCTTAGGTATTAATGAGTAATTTCCTACTATTTTTCCCTAACACACACCCTATTTTAAAATTTTAAAATAGGGACTTACTATTGTAAAACCTTTATTCAAGGAACTATGAGCCAAAATATCTATGACTAGGATATCATGCATTTATCATCTAGGGATATTTCCATAAAATCCAACATCGCACAAGTTCAAATTGTAAAAATCTAAGATTAAACTAGTATTTTAAGTCATTTCAAACCTTGGGTTTTCATGAATTTTGATTTGATATGATCTTCTTGTTTACAAGTTAATGGAACTAATCTTTCTATGTCCTAGTGTATATATTTTGGATCATAGGAATAACAACTAAAGACCATTAATTTCCTCCAATCAGCCCCACATTGAATATTCCATGTGGTTGTGACATGCATCTCTCTCACATCATTCAGAGCTTCAGATGATTACAAAACTTCTAAGTCTTCAGAGCTTGGGATGATTTTAAAATTTCTAAGTATTTAGATCTTTGGACGTTTACAAGATTATCACATTTTCAGAAGTTTAAGTCTTTTGAGCTCCTAAGTCTCTTTGGCTGTGCAAACTCACCACATAGCTATTCTCATTAAAATAAAAATACAAAAACTTCATTTGTTTATAGGTAAATTTAGTAGTTCTACGTTCCCATGTCTAATGGTTCCAAGCTTTTGAGCCTCTTAGGTTTTGAATGATCAATACTTGGCACGTTTATAGTGATCCACATCCATGGGAAGGTTAAGTAGTTATTTGGTTTGGAATCCAATGGTTCTGAGCTTTCAAACTTTTGGTGTTCTGAGAAATAAACACATGACACATTCACGTAATTTGCATCCATGGGAAGGACATGGTTCTCTGGTCTACAATCTAATGCTCTGAGTTATTGAGTCTTTGGGCTTTCAAGATCATTCCATGTGTCTTGATCATGGTGACACATGACTATGGAAAATTATTTATCAAAAGGAATAGTAGTCCAATACTTTGAGATTAGGCCATATGGTTTGATCACATTAGCTCACCAATATAGGATCTACCCAACATAATGAATAAATTTAAAGGGTCAGGTTAATGAGGATCTGAAATGTGGCACTATCTAGGAAAGGCATGACTAAAACATAAATGTAAATAATTAATAACACAACAAAGAAGTCAATGAATGGCTGATAACTGTCTCAAATGCAATGACTAGACACAAATAATTAATGAATGATTGTCATTTAACAAGGGAACCCACCAAAACTGACTAACACATTCAAATTGAAATGAATATTAAAAGCAAAAGTTTTTATCTACATTGAAGGCACACAAATACATTTAATACTCAGGCATACGAGTGATATATATAAAATCTATGATAGGAAAGATTCACTTTACTATTGTTGTTTTGATTAAACAAGAATGTACTCAAACTTCCTAGTGTCAAGCGAGCCCTAATTTTCTTTAGCTTGTAAGTGAAAAATTAACTAGTTCAAGACATCAAAGGAATTACAACAACCAAAAGAGAATAATGGCCTCTTTATCTAAATAAGGCAATCCCTTAGTCCCGTCCCCATGCTCATTTGTGGGATTCACAGAATACAAAGATACATTATTTGAGAAGAGTACCCTAAAATTTAAATTCCCACATTAATCAATGATTTGGGAATAGGTTAAATCAATATAGTCACATTCTACTAAATATGAACTCTCTTTGGAGGCCAAGCAATACATAGATGATTTGCTACCAATCAAAGAGCAAGGTCTCCACCAAGTGATAACTAAACTTGAGGTAATGCCATACATTAACCTTTTTAAAGTTTTATTTGTTAATGGAACCAATATTAGGGATATCATGCATGTAAAAAAAGTCAATATTTACTCTTCTTACATCTTGGGTAGGGCATTTGAAAGATATCTTAGGTTCCCCTATCGTGAAATTACCTACAATCAAGTCTCAACCAATGTTTCACTTGAGCATAACACCATAGATGAAAATTTAAAGTAATGGCTTGAAAAGGGTCTGAACTTGAATCCAAAGGGGGCGATATCCTCCAATTGCATAATTAAATTTAGACCTAGAGTTGAAATAATAATATTACTTTTAAATAGGTTATATAATTTTTTGAGTATTGCCTATGTTCAGGTCAAATGGGTTCCATTATTAGATATACTCTTGATAACTAACAAGTTGGTAGAACTGGGGGACATCATAATCACATGATTAAAGTCATAGATACTCTACTCTTATTGGAGGCCTGAGGATGACAATTTATACATGAGGTCTTACTTGTTAGACATGATAATGGCCACTATTTACAAGTTTTATGGTCAGGAGTGGCAACCCTCTAATGAATATTTGGGAAATAGGGTTAGAGAGGATTTCTCTTTCATGTTCATTCATAGGTACATGAATGAAATTAGAAGGATAAGTAGTGAGGTATATCCTCATATATACCAAGTAATGCAAGGCACCTCAATGCCTAGATGATCAGAAAATATAACATAGAGCCAAAAAAAATGGGAGATTACTGGTTATATCTAGATGTAACCATCATTCACGTAAAAGGTACTGAGATTGATCCTTTACTATTACCACATCATGTTTCAGACCATATTGTGGAATAAAAAATATCCTATCAAATATTTAATAATATTGATGAAGAATTAGATCAGAAATATTTGGCCTACTACTCTAAGACTTATTTCAACATTAGACAACATCAATATGTGACTAGGTCACATTTCATTCAAGTTGGTAAGTCTATAACACAATACAACTTGCAATTTTCACCTTTTATAGAATGGTATCACAAGAAGAAAATAAGGGGGTATCTCAAAACTATATTGGAAATAAGAAAGTACATGTCTCCTATAATCACCAAGGATATGATCATGATCAATTTTTCTTAAATACCTTAGATGGTTTGGAATTATGGATAAAGATGAAAGACAATTCAATGTTTATGATACTTACCCAAGCCCTATAATACAACCTAGAGGCCATAGAAGAAGACATCTAAAATGCATGGAGTTATCAATGGCCTCCATCTCCACCACATGGATCTCATCCATCAGATCAAACACCTTCCCCTTTAGTAAAATTTACATAAGAGCAACTAGATGAATTTGGTAATCAGTGGGAATAAAATCCATAGCTTAGGAGGGAGATTTTGAGAGGACTTCCTAGTCCTCAAGTGCCTTCTACTTCAATAGGTTCACATGTACAAGTCTTAGGGACAACAACTACAAGGGAGAGGTCAACCATTTCCTTATCTAAAGAAAGGTAGAATAACTTTGTGATGATTCCTTTGCCTCCTCTTACTACAATATCCTAAGTAAACCTTCCTAAATTCTTGTAAATGGATTTTACTTCAATTCCAACTACCTCTAACTCTTTTCAGTCTCCTAAGTGCCCTTAGGAAAGTCCTATGGCTTACACTCCTTCTACTTCATCACCTTCAGGTCCACTTCCTACCATAATTATTTCCACAACCCCTCTACCATATCATCCACATTCCACTCCACCCATGTTCACCTATCAAAGGAAGCACAAGGACTCCCCTGCTCCCCCCCAAGATAACAAATTAGAAGAGAGGCCATCACTTGGTCTCCCTATTATAGAAGAAGCTACTGAAGAGGAAGAAAATGATGCAGAGACTATAATTAATGTGGATAAGAAGAAGAACCATAAAATTAATATGTTTGGTTTATTATCCTTCAGAGGAAGAAGACTAGGAAATGAGCATGGCACAACCAGATGATGAAAAAATTGAGCTGAAAAAGACAAAACTTTGAGTCTAGGAAAGCATGAAGGAAGAGACACCTTAGCCATCCTCACATAAGAACAAAGTTAAAAAATTGACGAGGTAGTCTTTTCCATTCTTTCTTTAGTGCCGAATGTAACAATTTCAATGATAAGTTTACCTTCTATAATGCTTAGGATTGTACCATCCAATTCTATTAGTACTACTATTGACTCAGCTATTATTTTTCACCAAAACTAATAAAGACTCCTAGGGTAGTACATTTTGATAATCTCGTTACAATTTCCATTTTCAATAAGACACTAACTCCCAGGAAAAAATTAACTCAAACAGAGCTTCCTATGCACCAACCATTGGCCATGCAAAAAGCAACAATGACTATGGAGATAACCTTGGGTCTAACTAGATTCTTAACAGAGGTAACACCTATGAAAGAAACATCTCTATGAGAAACGATATGCTAGAAGCTTCCCAAAATCCATATTTAGATAAGTGCCTCCCTACCAACTAGTATGATTGCATCAATTGCAATGACCTCTCCACCTTCTACATCTTCAGAACTTGATCATGAAAAAGAGAGAGAACTTATTATTCCCCAATGGATAAGGAAGATGTAGAATGTCAGAGATGAACGAGAAAATTTGGTTTTGATAGAGCTACCCACAATCTCCACTTAGTTTGATAAGGAAAGTGAGACTATTCAGAGAGTGAGGATGAGGAAGATGGTCAATGTGAGAATAAAAGGTGAGGTAGAATTTGAATAAAGAGAAAACTTGTTCTCTTTAACCAAGAAGCTCAAAATAAATCCCAATGACCCTACTGAATATATAGAGGATTTCAACACTTTTATGGATTCTACTAGGGCAAAAATGAAGGAAATACACCAAAATACTGAGGAAGACTTGAAGATATGGAAGCAAATGTAGATTATATAGACTCCTCAGGAAGTAATTATTGTTGTTTAGAGTACAACAACAAAGCTATATAATATTTTGTTTTATATTAGAGTGTCTAGGGAAAATAGTCAGACCCATAGAGAAGATATGATTACATTGTAGAATAAGATCAAGGATAAATAAAAAATATTAAATTTCCTAATTCAATGCTTTAGGATTAATTATTTTGATTAGCTAAATTTTATGACTAGTATGGATGTTTCTTGGTGCTTAAAATATGTGATTTCCAAGAGGGATGCCTCCCTAAATTGGCACATAAACAAATTAAGAAGTTTTTGGACCTTTTTATTAGTCATGAAAGTGAAGCACTACAAATTTTGAGAGATATGAGAGTAACCAAGGTAATCATCCAAGTAGGGGAGTTGGTCAATAGATCCAATTTTGAGAACCTTCTCCACTTGATGGCTAAAAACTTCAGGCAAGAAGTGAAAGGGACCATTTATAAAAACCAATGAAGAGGTATTGTAATTGGTTAGTTTATCTAAATATAGAGTAACAAGAGCAGATAATTTTATTACCAAATTCAAGAGCTTAAAGGTAGAGTAATAAATATTAATGGCTGAGGCAATCATAATTTTGAAGCCTTTGTTACTACATTTTAAAATCATAGATAAAGAATTTGATGCAACTTATGTATTAGGTGAAGAGATAAAGGCTAAATAAGCAACTTCTAGGTTGGTCCCATGCACACAACTCTTTGTTAGTGCTTCCCAGCTTCACAAAGATCTTAGTCTTTGCCACAGTTACAACTGCAATATCTCCATCGATGCTTCCAATTGATGATGCTACATCAACACTTAAATTTTAGAATGATTATGCATCTGCATGGTTATTGCCAAATTTGGACTTTAGTGCCAAATCTATTTATTGTACATACATATTGTATTTTTAGTTGGGAAATCTATTATGAGTATTATCATTGTACATGAATATTTGCATGATTTTGAATGAAAGGTTATATTTTTGAACTTGTAATTTTAGGCAAAAATTGAAGAGATGAGGTCTTCCCCATCCCAAGCTTATAATTACATGTAACCTCTCAGTCTCAAAAGGAAGAGAGATTTTGGCTATTCAGATTAATAAAAAATTCAAAAAAGTTTTGCTTGACTTGATTTCTATGTACAAATCTTGATTCTTCTACAATTTTGTAGATTTCTTGAGATGTTTCATCATTCTAGTATATTTTTGTTTTAATTATGTATTAGATATCTATTTTAAATATAATGATTCATTTTTTTTATCTATAGCTCATTTGAATATTTTTTGCATGCTTATCATAATCCTCTTGTATATGTGCAACAATAATCTGGTAATTAGACAACCTTTGATTTCTGCATGTTTGAGTATCCTATGTTCTGATTCCTTTAACTCTTAGGTATATTTGATTGTTTTTGTGCTACATCACCTTGAAAAAAGTATTGGCTTAGATTCCTTGTCCTATTTGAGTTCAAATTCTAGTCTTGAAAGGCTTTATCCCTAGGTTCCCAAAAACTCTCTTTTTTGTCTTAATTTCCCCTCTTTTTGAAGTGTAATTTGAAATTTTATCCATATTAGTTATAATCATAATATTTCCACCCACTCCAAGTATATCTAGGTTCATTCATATCTAGTTTACCCATGGTAAATAATATGTTCCACTCATCATTATTCTACCAATAGGTTGTTGTAAAAATGAATACTATTCAACTCATGCCTTGGAGTGAGTTTGTTTACTAATATTAAAATGTTAAAGGAAAACTCATAGGAATTTTAAGGATGTGTATAAAACTAACATCAATAAAAGTTTTAAATTGGTGCTATAACAAGGTCCCCATCCTCCACCTCTATTCTAATAAGTAGATATCACTTGAGTTGTGCTGGATGCACCCAGATGATTAACAAGGTCAACCTTAGACAATAACCTATTGCAACAACCTTTGGAGACCCACATAAAGGTTAGGTTTGATAGAGGTGTTTATAGAAGACCCAGATTAGAATCATTGTCCCTAGGAAGATAACCTCATCTTCCAATAGTTCTAATGGCCCATATCCAGAATCCACCTCCTAATCCTCCTCCTTTGGCCAATCCGCCACCTCAAGCTATGACTTTGTTAATTGGATTAGCTATTAATGTCATAATAAAATTGCATGAATTTTGTAAAATACCAAAGAAATATCTCCCTTCTTTTTGTCCTTCGAGAGGAAGGACTGTGAAAGAACATGTAAAGGCTTGCAAATCTGCTTTAAGAATCCTGAATGTAACTGATGAGGATGTGACTTACAAACTGTTCCCCTTCAATTTGAAAGAAAAAACCTATGAATGGTTTCTAAATATTCTAAAAGGGTCAATTACAACCTAGACATAATGTCAATATACCTTCTTAGCCTAACTTGGCCAAGTTATCAATGCTAGTGTTATCTATCAATACTTTGCTAGCATGAGACAAGATCCCAATGAGCTAATCTAAGTATTCAACATTTGGTTTCAAAATATATATAATAAATTGGAGTTTTCCTATTAGTCTAATGAGCTATTGGACTTTTAAATATATAAAAATTCCCTAGATTTCATGACTATTATATTTTTGTATAGGGCTATTAGCATTGATACTTTACCCTTGGCTTATGCAAAGGCAATCAATGTGGATAAATAGTTTTATCCTCAGTTACAATCATTACCTCCACTCAGTCTTGGACTTGTCTACCTATATTTAAGTCTAATCCCTAATGTAATGTAAAATTCTACAACACAGAACCAAATCCTAGTGCACAATCAATTTCCATTAACCCATGCTACCCAAAATCAACATCCTAGTTTCTTGAGTAATTCTACTTCTAACCATCAGAGTTAAAGTCAACCTTTTGTACTAGTTAATAGTAATTCCGCATAATATAATGCTCCCAAATTAATAAAGATAGAGATGGAAGCTATCTAGAGGATGGTACAAAAGTTGAGTAATAGGTTCCTTAACATGAAAAAATGTATAGATAAAATAGGTGGATAGAGTTATAATCAGAATAATTAGGATTATAGGTTCTAAAGATACAATAGGGATTTCAATAGGTCTGAAAATAATCAAGAACATCAAGGTTTATCTAACAAGATGCTAGATATCAATATCATGGATGCAAATCTTTTAAACTAGTGTTGAGTGTTAGGAACCCCTTATCCAACGGAAGCACAATTGATTACTTTCTTATAAGCAATTAAACACAGAATTATACCAGAATGATTAAGTAACTAGAAACTTGAGACAGCAAAGAATTTGAGAGACAATACACTCTTGTATTAAATATTACTAGAAGAAAATACAATAAGGAAGATGCCACTTCTTCCTCCACCTCAAAGGCTTGCCACACCTTAAGACCTTCTTCCCTCTCTCTCTTACTCAACACAACGAACTCAACAACCTGAGTTGCTATCCCTCCTTGAATACTTTAGCTGATCTCCTTGACCTTACACCTATAGATCTCTTTGACCTTGCTTCAATGCTTTAGTGCTTTACTTGCTTGCTTAAATTTACAATACATGCCTCATGGGTCGTTAAATAGAATCCCATGGTTACAAAAATAGAATTCTAACTACAATAATTAGACATGCAGCTCGTGACTATAATTAGTCATTTAATATGCAAACACTCGCTTCACTTAACTGACTATTCATCAATAACAGTTCTGGAACACACAGGCGACCGACATCAGTCCCTGCTTGCTTGGTGCTGCCGACGTCGACCGATTTCTTGCCGACACCGGTTGCCTTCTGCACTAGTAATGACCGACGTCGATCATGCTGCCGACACCGATACTTTTGGATCTTTAGCAACCTCTTGTTTCTTCGTGTCTACAATGGTTGAAGCTTTTAGCTCCATACCCTAACAGTCTCCCACTTGGAGATAAATAGTTGCAACTGTATCTGTACCTGTATACCATCTACTTTGTTCCCTTGGCTCTGTATCCCTCTTCAAAGTCACTCTTGAAGACCAACCACCATAAAACCTGTGATGCTATACCTGTCACTTATGCCAAAAGAATTTTGCTGCTCCCAAATTCTTCATGACATACTTCTAAACCAACTCTACCCTTAGCTCAGAAAACTCCCTGTCTATGAAACCCTGCAACAAGCAACACAATACAGTAACAGGATAATGTAGCTAATATTATCCAACCTGGTAAAGATAAATACAATGGTCAAACCTCCATTGTCTTGCAGCCTAATCAAGACCATATACCATAGCCTTCTATCTCACGTGTCCATCCACTCTCTTCTCTAACATGGAAATCCATCCCTCATCCAGTGCTTCTTTCTAGCTGACAATTCCACTAACAAATACTTGTTTGGTTCTTCTCTAAGGACTCACACTCCTCATCCATGCCAAGCTCCCACTATTTCTGAATTCTGCATACATTACTTCTTTCATCTTCCTAGTTCTTGACCATCAGTAAGCAATATAAAGAAGGTGAACAATGAATATGAGGTTCACTTACCCTTTCTAACCTCCATATGGGTGTTTGAGACTCCTTGACAGCTAGCTGTCCACCCAACATCTGTTCTAGTGACCGATCTCGGCCATCTCCCAGTCTACTCCCAACCGATGTCAGTTCCCTGCACTGACCCTAACTTCCAACATCATTTCTCTGGCCGACGCCAGTGTCCCCCTACCAACATCAGTTCCTGCCTAACCGATGTCGGTCTTCTCGTGCCGACTCTATCGACCCTTCTGGTCTGCACATGATCAATGTCAGTTTCTGTCTGGCCGACGCAGTCCCAAGTGACTGACATCAGTGTCTGTGTGTTCTTGTAAGTGATGAAATTTTCATCTACGAGCTCATCTTGGATCAAACCTCTGTCCATATTGCCCTGCTCAGAATTATTCAGCCCCTGTGACTGATCTCTATCCTTCATCTCCTCTATAAACACCAAGGCTTCTTTGTTCCTGTCAAAAGCATCAAATTTCCTTTTCCTGTAATGAACTCTATCTATGCTTTCTAAATCTGAACACATACCTTTTGAATCAAGAAAATCCATTCCCTTCTCCATTCCCTTCTTATTCATGTGACCAAGCCTATTAAGCCACATCTTTGAATCTACAGCTGAAGTAGATAAACCAGAAGTAGAATCAGTAATACAAGTAGATAGATAAAGAGTACTTACTTTCTTACCTCTAGCTAAAACAAGTGCTCCCTTAGTAACCTTCCAAGAATTTGCTGTGAGGGTTATTGTGCATCCCTCATCACCCAACCTTCCTACAGAAATCAAACTCTACTTCAGAACTGGGACATGCATGACCTCCTTTAACACCCATGTGTTGTCCATCTACAATCTCAGCTACACTTTCCTTTTTCTAACTATTTGAAAAGGCGTACCATCCCCTAAATAAAAGACTTCAAAGTCTCTCTGTTCATACTCATGGAAGAAATCTCTGTTTGGGGATGCATGAAAAGAACCAGAAGCTAAAATCCAAGATCCTACCTGACTATCCAAAGAAAGTATGAGAGCGTCCTGTACCATAATATTTGCATCTTTTGCTTCTTCATTACCTTCATGTTGATTCTCTTTAACCCTCAACCAACACTCCTTCTTTGTGTGTCCTCTCTTTCCACAAAACCAACAGGTAACACCTCTGGATTCAGATCTCCCTCCCACCTTTGACCTTGATTTCCCTTGCTCTACCTTCTCTCTTTGCCTTCCCCTGCTTTCTACACTTAGAGCATTCCCTGATGATTCACCTGTGCTTCTCCTGCGTATTTCTTCATTCAAGATCACACTCACAACATCATCAACTTTTAAGATTTTAGAAGCAGATGCAGAATTACTTACTGCCATAACCAAACTATCCCAACTTTCAGGTAAGGAGCATAAAATTAAAAAAGCCTTTACTTCATCATCAAAAACAATATTGACTGAAGCTAACTGGTTTACCAAACCATGAAAATCACTAAGATGAGTATGTACCGATCTGCCTTCCTGTATTTGCAAAGTAAATAACTGCTTCATAAGAAATACCTTATTAGAAGTCGAGGGTTTTTCATATAAATTCGCCAAGGATTTTATCAACTCTTCCATTGTCTTACACTGTGACAAGTTGTAAATCACAGATGATGCAAGGCTCAACCTTATGGAACCGAGAGTCTTCTGATCAAGAACACTCCATTCTTCATCTTTCATATCTGTGGGCTTGCATGCAACCCCACCCAACGGTAAGTACAGATCCTTCTAATACATATAATTCTCTATCTGCATCCTCTAGTGTTGATAATTCTTGCCGTTAAACTTCTCCATTCGTAGCTTAGTTTCTTTTGCCATTGCTGAACTCCCACTCAATCAAAAAACCTTGTGAATGACCTATAATAAAAAAATAATAACATGATCCCTGCAAACCGTAGCTCTGATACCAACTGTTAGGAACCCCTTATCCAACGGAAGCATAATTGATTACTTTCTTATAAGCAATTAAACATGGAATTATACCAGAATGATTAAGTAACTAGAAACTTGAGACATCAAAGAATTTGAGAGACAATACACACTCTTGTATTAAATATTACTAGAAGAAAATACAATAAGGAAGATGCCACTTCTTCCTCCACCTCAAAGACTTACCACACCTTAAGACCTTCTTCCCTCTCTCTCTTGCTCAACACAACCAACTCAACAACCTGAGTTGCTATCCCTCCTTGAATACTTCAACTGATCTCCTTGACCTTACACCTATAGATCTCCTTGACCTTGCTTCAATGCTTTAATGCTTTACTTGCTTGCTTAAATTTACAATACATGCCTCATGGGTCTTTAAATAAAATCCCATGGTTACAAAAATAGAACTCTAACTATAATAATTAGACATGCAGCTCGTGACTATAATTAGTCATTTAACATGCAAACACTCACTTCACTTAACTGACTGTTCGTTAATAGCAGTTTTGGAACACACAGGCGACTGACGTCGGTCCCTACTTGCCTGGTGCTGTCGACGTCGGCCAACTTTTTGTCGACGCCGATTGCCTTCTGTACTGGTAATGACTGACGTCGGTCATGCTGTCGATGTCGGTACTTCTGAATCTTCAACAATCTCCTGTTTCTTCATGTCTACAACAATTGAAGCTTTTAGCTCCACACCCTAACATCGAGTGCATAAAACTATGCAACATGGGGAATTGGATTGTATCAAGTTCTACATTGATTTCAAAATCTTCTAGCAGGAGTAGAGAGGCAAGAAAATTCTACCAATAAAAAACAACCATCTTCATCAAATTCTTTGAACAACCCTAGCATGACTATGGTCTTTGACACTTATGACTTCCCCTTCTCAGGGGAAGATGACAATCAGATTGAGGATACCACTGATAAGGTTCATGCTTTGCAACATTATTAACAAGTTAGGAATAACTAAAATTTGACAAGCAATCAACCCATGACTTCTTCAACTCCTTTCAATAATAATGCGAATACCCCTCTTGATCCAAATGTTAACAATAATCTGACCCCACCATGGAGAGATAATACACCTCCACCTAAGAGAGAAAATCAACCTCCTCCTAATCAAAAAGATCAGTCATAGAGATTTGACCATCAGGGAAAGGGAGGATATATTATTGTTGAAGACATGAAAAAGATTAAATCCAATATCAATCTTCATGAGCTAGCTTATATCACTGAACAGAGGGAGATACTACTCAAGGCCCTGATAGGGAAGACTTATGACAAGTTCAAGACTGCCCATGCAAAATTAATAATGTAAAAAGATAATCTTGAGGTACCATAATTCTTATTAACAATTCAAATGTTTGGAAAAAATCTACAAAACTACTTGGTTAATTTTGGGGCATCAACCAATGTGATGCCTATGACTATTTGCCAAAAGTTGGGTTTGACTCTTGATAAGTCAATTAGAGTGTTACTATAGTTGGATAAATCCTCAGTTCTATGTGTTAGAGAATTGAACAATATGTGCATACAAATAGGATTAGATCAACATGTGAAATTGACTATTGACATCCTAGTTGTTGACATTCTAGAGGCATACAGATTACTACTTAGCTGAGATTAGTAAAAAGAATGAATGGGTACATGGCCATGAATTTATCCCACATATAGCTATCCTAGAAAGGGGTACTAAATCAAATAAAGGTATAGAACCCAAAATGAATTACTTGATTACTGAGTACAACACCAAGAACAATCAAGTTGACTTTGTATCAAAACATGTAGGCATGTATACTTTCACTACCAAACAATAATTGCATGAACAAAAATTTGAAAGTCCTTCTCAACTATGGACTTTAAATGTTGATGGGGCATGTTCCAAACAAGGTTATGATGAAGATGTGGACCTAACAGACTTAGAAGGTAAATAATACCTAACTACTTATAGGTTGTAGTTCCCTTGCACTAACAACAGGGCTAAGTATGAAGCCCTAATCTTAAATCTATAATTCATATTAAAACAAAATACCAAATAAATACTAGTGTTTGCTGACTCTGGATTGGTTGTAAACCAGATCATAAATGAGTACTAGTGTAAGATTGTATATCTAAATAAGTATAAACATCAAGCTTGGGACTTGATTAAATCATTTGAAGCATTTGGCATCAAAGGTATCTTAAGAGAAAAGAACCAAATAATTGATTTGTTGGCAGCCTCTCTATCAATCTGGTACCACTCCAAGAATAAAAAATACATAAATTTTTAGTGGAACTGGTCCTATGCAAGTTTGTCCCTAATAATGTGGATAACTTCAAAGTGTTTGATGATGATCAACAAATCAAATAGTTCTTGAATAATTCATTAGATTTTTTAGCCCAAATAATACATGAAGGAAATATCCAACCTATGTTGATTAAAGATATGGGCAAAGAGGGTGTTCTATAGTTGAAAGAGAACTTAATCCCCTTTGGCATTGTTTACATGGAATGAGATTTTAATGTCAACCCTCAGGCCTAAAATTAGAAACATATAAAAGTAACTAAGTTTGAATTCACCAAGGAAATCTTGGGGACTAACCAGACTCTCCAATTGGTGAATATAGGTCTAATCTGTATTGAAAATGAAAAACATAGGATGAAGGGTTTGCTTACAGATTACAAGGATGTCATTTATTGGACATATGATGACCTAAAGATCTTTGATCTAAGTGTCATTACCCACACCATCCCTTTGAGACCAGAACACAAGTCATTTAGGCAAAGACAAAGATTAGTAAACCCAGTCCTAAAACCTCTTATAAAGACCAAAGTATAAAAACTCTTAGATACCAATTTCTTTTTCTTTTTCCAATTAGGCACTCGATCTAGGTAGCTAACTTGGTACTAGTTAAGAAAAAGAATAGAGAAATCAGGCTATGTGTTGATTTTAGGAACTTAAATAGAGCCTCATAAAGGATAATTATCCTATACCTTCTTTGAATGAGGTACTACAGATGGTAAGTGGCTCAATGCTGATGTCCTTGGATGAATTCTTAGGCTACAACTAGGTATTGGTTAAGGTAGAAGATAGGATGAAGACTGCCTTCACCACCAAATGAGAAACCTTTACATATAAAATAATGTTATTTGACCTAATCAACACATGAGACACTTTTTAGAGAGTGATGGATTTTACTTTTCAAAGACTGGTGGGAAAGTGCATCATCATCTACATGGATGATTTTATAGTATTTTATAAGAACAAAGTTGGCCACATAGTCCATCTATATAAAGTCCTAGACTGGTGTAGAAGGTATGGAGTTTATTTGAACAACAAAAAATAAACTTTTGGAATTAATGAAAGAAAATTATTGGGCAATATTATCAACAAAGAAGGTATCTCTATCAATCCAGACTACGTACAAGCCATCAAATAACAATATGAAGTCTTCCTTTGGCAAGATCAAATTTGTGAGAAAGTTCATTTCCAATTTTAAAAAAATTATCAAATAATTAAATGCCATGCTTAAACAAGATGCCGAAATTGAGTGGACAACAGAGGCCAAGAAATATTTACAAAATATCGAAATGACAATTGATCAAGCCATAGTCTTGATCAACCTAGATTTCAATAAAGATTTCTATCTTTATTTATTCACTTTAGAACATACCATTGCTATGTTTTGATGCAAAATATGGAAGACAATGAGCATCCCATTTCCTTTATGAGCACCAACCTGAAAGATATGGAACTAAAGTATTCCATAATTGATAAGAAGATAAATGCCTTGATCAAGGCCGTCAGAAAACTTAGACATTATATTCTATGAAATAAGATGTATGCCATTGTCCTTAACCCAGTCAATAAACTCACACTTTGCCAAAATAAATTGTGAGAGAGGAGAGGGAAGTGGATGGCCAAACTTTAGGAGTTTGACCTTGAAATTAGACTAGTTAAAATGGTAAGAAGTTAGGGCCTCATCCAGTTGATGAATTAAATTGACCTATGCATTCACATTGAGAAAATCAATAAGGACCAGGTAACAATGGGGAAATAGTACTCACATATTGTCAAATACCTGCTTAAAAGGACATGCCCTCTAGAGTTGAATAGGGAACAAAAGTAAGCTCTCAGACTCAAATCGACTCATTTCATGATCAAGAAAGGGGTCCTTTACATAAATAACTATGAAAGCATCTACCTGAGGTGCATTTTTGGAGAGGAAGCTAAGGACATCCTACATAACCTGCATTCTAAGATTGGTAGTGGGCCTCCCTATGGAAATACTATATCTCATAAATTCTAATGGTGGGTTATTACTAGTCTACAATGTTTAAGGATGCTCATAGCCACATCATAACCTATCGTGATTACTAGGTTTTTATGAAGAGAGAGGTGAATATTGCTATGTATTTACAACTAGTCATTGAAGGATGCCCTTCCACCCAATGGGGCTTGGAATTTGTTGAGGTAATAAATCCAAACTCTTCAATAAGACACAAATCATTCTTATGGCTATTGATTATTGTACTATGGGGACAAAGACTATTGCTACTAAGAATTCATGAGCCATAGATGTCATTAATTTCCTATAGGGAAACATAGTCAACCAATTTGGCACACCCATTTCATTAGTATATGATAATGATCTAGCATTCTAATCTATTGAATTCATAAAATGGGCCTACCACAATCAGATCACTCTCAAGTTCTTTTCAAACCATTATCCATAAGGAAATAGAGTAGTTGAGTCAATCAATAAGAATTTGATGGATGCCATAAAAAAGTTTTCATAGAAAAAACTGATAGAATGACATCTCTTAATTAATTATGTACAGTAGGTAGACATAACTAGGTTAAAACAAGTTTGCAAGGATTCATTTTTTCTACTAGTATATGGATAATAACTAGTCTTCCCCATCACTCTCAAATTACCAATGTACCAATTCATGCAAGATTATACGAGTGAAGATGAGAGAATAAATTATAGAATAATCAATAAGTCTAATTAGAAAACATGAGAACTAAATCACTACACCATTTCAACAAATATTAGGATATTATCAAATGCTAGTTTGATAAGAGATCCAAAATTAGGGTTTTTGGGTTTTCAAACCTAGTGCTCCTCTAAGATAAAGTACATGAGAAGAAGGGGTAATATGATAAGTTCACTCTATCATGGATTAGACCATATTAGGTATCTAAATATTTTAAAACAATGCCTTTTAGTTGAAAGGCCTCTAAAGTAAGGACCTTGCCTTTCCAATCAATTAACAGATTTTGAAGCATTACTTCATGGTTGCCCCAACTAAAAATGCATCATAGTAAACTAAATAGAGATTTAGGGTAGGACTAGATTATATTTTCTAATTTCTAGATTATATTTACTACTTTTTAGATAATATTTAATGCTTTCTAGATTAGAGTTAATGCATTTTACATTAAATTTTCTACTTTCTACATTTGGTTTCCTTTAAGGTAGTTTTGTTGCTTTTGATAGTTTCGTTCCATACTTTCTAGTTTAGTTTCCTAAGTTACATAACCATTTCAATCAATTTTTTGAACTGAATCCAAAAGGATATTCTAAAGGAAAGGGGTTGATACCTGAAAGGAGTACAATTGGTGCTCATAATTTATTCTGATGGTACTAGACTTAGAAAATTAAAGTATGTATTATTTATTTTTTGTTTTATTTAAATTGAATAGACTTACTCAACTATTGGCATTTGCTCTGATATACTCATGCATATTTTAAAAAATCTTTCCATTTCTAAAGATGCACTGCACTATCATATGCTAAAACATGGGTAGTAGATTATAAACATAGGACCAAATACACACTAACAAGGACATATTAACAAATAAGTTTTCTTATTTCATACATCCAACTAAAAGTGGTTTATAACCTTTCTCTATCTACTATTAAAAAAAATTGATAGAGGATAGGTAATTTAAGTAAACTCTACCAGGGTTATAGATGCCTGGATGGCAATAGAGAAAGACTTTAGGTGGAACCAAAGGTATCTCTATCGAGGTTATGGATGTTTAGTTGGTAATAGAGCAATACCCAAAATAAATTTTTAATTAGTTGTAAAGTCAAAATTCAAAATGAAACCTACAATTTTTATTCATCTCTTTGTTGAAATCTTCATGACCAAGAGAAATTAATCTCACTAGATCACACACTAATCCAAGGAATAAGAAGGTTAGTATGTTGCATCAGGAAGTAAGATTTTATTTCAGAAGTTAGATTGCCTTTTTCTTTCTTTGTTATGATTAAAGTTTTTTCATAATATATTTCTAAAATTCTAAGTTATCAAACTACTCAAGAGTATTTCCCCCTATGAGTCTCTATTTTTTATGCCCTAACACACACATCCCATTTTAAAAATTTAAAATAGGGACCCACTATTGTAAAACCTTTATTCAGGGAGTTATGAACCTAAATATCTATAACTAGGATATCATGCATTTGTCATCTAGGGCTATTTTTAGAAAATCGAGCTTCGCACAAGTTCAAATTGTAAAAATCCAAGCTTAAACTAGTATCTTAAGTCATTTCAAACCTTGAGTTTTCATGAATTTTTCTTTGATATGATGTTCTGATTTATGAGCTAACAGAACTAATCTTTCTATGTCCTAGTATATATATTTTAGATCATAGGATTAACAACCAAAGACCATTAATTTCTTCCAATTAGGCCCACATTGAAGTTTCCATGTGGTTGTAACACACATCACTCTCACATCATTCAAGATTTGAAGGATTTCAAAATTAAGTCTTCAGATCTTGGGATGATTGTGAAATTTATAAGTCTTTAGGGCTTTGGATGTTTATAATATTTTCAAATTATGATAAGTTTAAGTCTTTCAATCTCTTGAGTCTCTTGGGCTATGCATACTTGCCACATGGCATATTCACATTAAAAAATAAAACATAGAAACTTCATCTATTTATCAATAAATTTAATATCTCTACCTTCCCATAACCAATGGTTCCATGCTTCTGAGCCTATGGGATTCTAAATGATTGACACTTGGCACATTCATGGTGATCTACATCCATGGGAAGGCTAATCAATTTTTTGATATGCAATCTATTGGTTCTGAGCTTCCAAAATTTTAAGGTTATGAGTGATTGACCTTAATAGTAATTCACATCCATGGGAAGGACATGATTTTTTGGTTTGCAATCCAATGTTTTGAGCTCCCAAGTCTTTGGGCTTCCAATATCATTCCACATGTCTCAATCATGGTGACCCATGACCACAGAAAAAAGGAATACCAGTCCAATGCTCTGAGTTTTTATGATTCCATTACTTTGAGATTAATACACATGGCATGATCACGTTAACTCACTATTATAGGACCTACCAAACACAATGAATATATTTAAATGGATAGGTTAATGAGGACTTGACAAATGAAACTATCTAGGGAAGGCATGGCCAAAACATAAAAGGTAATAATTGACAACATGATAAATAAGTAAGTAAACTAACGACTGATAACTATCTCAAAAATAATGATGAGACAAAAACAAATAATGAACGATTACCATTTGGAAAGTAAGGGCACCTGCCAAAGATGATAGGCACATTCAAATTGAAATGGGTATTAAAAGTAAAAGTTTGTTATTTGCATTGAAGGCATATGAATTTGTTTAATACTTAGGCCTGCAAGTGATATATATATATATATATATATATATATATATATATATATATATATATATATATATATATATATATATATATATATATATATATAATATTTGATAAGAAGGATTCACTTTACTATTACTCTTTCGATTAAACAAGTGAGTTCTCAAGCTTCCCAACGTCAATGGAGCCCTAATTTTCTTCAGCTAAAAAACACAAAATGAACTAGTCTAGGATATCAAAGGAATTAAAATTACTAAAGGAGAACAATCACCTATTCATCAAAATGGGGTAAAACCTCAGTCTCTTCCCCATGCTCATTTGTGGAATTGACATAATACAAAAATATAATATTTGAGAAGAGTGCCCTGAACTTTAAATTCCCATATTACTCGATGCTCTAGGAAGAGGTAGAATCAATTTAGTCATATTCTGCTAAAGATGAACTCTCTTTGAAGGCAAATCAATACATAGATAATTTTATACCAATCAAAGAGCAAAGTCTCCACCAGGTGGTGGTTAAACATGAAGTAATGCCATGTATTAACCTACTGGAAACTTTTATTTGTTAATTGAACCACTGTTAGGGATATCGTGCATGTAAGGAAAATTAAAATTGCCTCTACTTACATCTCAAGTAGGGCATTCGAAAGATATCTTAGGCCCCCCTATCTTGAGACCAGCTAAAATCAAGTCTTGGCCAATGTTTGGTTGAGCATAACACCGTATATGGAAAGTTAAAGCAATGGCTTGCAAAGGGTCAGAGGTTAAACCCAAAAGGGGTAATCTCCTCTAATTGCATCATTAAATTCAGACCTAGAGTTTTAATAACAATGACATTTTTAAATAGGTTATATGTTTTCTCAAGTATTGCTTATGTTTGGGTTGAATGGATTTCATCATTATATATACTTATGGAAACTAACAAGATGGTGGCACTGGGAGAGATTATAAGCACATGGCTAAAGTCATAGATACTCTACCCTAATCGAGAGCCTAAGGTTGGAAACTTCTATATGATGTCTTACTTTGTGGACATGATAATGGCCATTATTTACAAGCCTTATAGTTGGGAGTGGCAACCCTCAAATGAATATTTGAAAAATATGGTTGGAGATGATTTCTCTTTCATGTTCATTCATAGGTACAAGAATAAAATTAGAAGGATAAATAATGAGGTATATCCTCATATATACCAACCAATATAGGGCACCTGATACCTAGATTGTCAAAAAACATAACACAGAGCCTAAGCAAAATGGGAGATTACTGGTTATATAAAAATGTAATCATCATCTAAGTATAAGGTACTAGAAATACTCCTTTACTATTACTAAATCATGTTTTAGACCATATTAAGGAATGAGAAGTATCATATCAAATCTTTAATAGTATTGATGAGGAATTAGGTCAGAGACATTTGGCCTACTACTTCAAGACTCCTTTCAACATTATAAAATATCAATATGTGACTAGGTCACATTTCATTCAAGCTAGTAAGGATAAAACACAATACAACTTACAACTTGCACCTTTTATAGAATGGAACCCTAAGAGGAAAATAAGGTGGTATTTTAAAACTATCCTAGAAAAGAAGAAAGTGCATGTCTCCTATAATCACTAGGCATATGCTTATGATAATATTTTCTTAAATGCCTTAAATGATACAGAAGTATGGATAACAATATAAGATAAGTCAATGCCTATGATACTTTCCCAAGCCTTAAAATACAACCCAAAGAAAACAAAATAAGAGGTATAAAATGTATGGAGTCAACAATGGCCTCCATCTCCATCACAAGGCTCCCAACCATCAGATCAAACTCCTTCTCCTTTAGTGGAAGATATAGAGGAGCAACTAGATGAATTTGGTAGTTAGTGGGAATAAAATCCTTAGCTTATGAGGGAGATTTTGAGAGTACTTCCTAGTGTTCAAGTCCCTTTTACTTTAATAACTTCACATGTATAGGTCTTGGGCACAACAACTACAAGGGAGACGTTAGCCATTTCCTCAGTTAAACAATGGAAGAATAGTTTTATGATGACTCCTTTACCTCTTCTTACTAAAGTCACCTAAATAAGCCTTCATGAATACCTACACATGGATTTTAATTCAATTTCAATTACTCCTAACCCTTCGTAGTCTCCTAAGTCCCCTTAGGCAAGCACTATGCCTTCCACTCCTTCCAATTCATCACCTTCAACTCTACTTCCTAACATAATTATTCCCACAACCCCTCTAACATTTCATCCACCTTCCATTCCACCCATCTTCACCTATCAAAGGAAGCATAAGGACTCCCCTATTCCCTCCAAATATAAAAAACTAAAAGAGAGACCATCACTTGGTCTCCCTATTATATGATAAGTTACTAAGGAGGAAAATGATGTAGAGACTACAATAAAGCTTGGAGAAGAAAAAGAACTAGAAAAAGTAATATCTTTGGTTGATTATCCTTCAGAGGAAGAAGACCAGGTTATGGGTGTGGCACAAATAAATGATGAAGACGATGAGACAGAAAAAGCCAAAGCTTTGAATCTAGGTGAGCGTGAAGGAAGATACACATTAACTAGCCTCAAATAAGCACATAGTCATAAAATTATTGAGGTATTCTCTTCCATTATTTATTTAGTACCTAATGTATCAATTCCATCTATAAGTTTACCTTCATTAGTGCCTAGGGTTATATCATCTATTTAAATTAGTACTAGTGTTGATTCATATATTATTTCTTCACCAAAACTAATAAGGACTCCTAGGGTAGTCTATTTTGAGAATCTAGTTATATTTTCTATTTTTAGTAAGCCACTAGCTCTCAAGAATAAGTTAATCAAAATAGAGATTACTATGCCCCATCCATTGGCCATGCCAAAAGAAAAAATGATTGTGGAGATAACCTTGGGTCTAATGAGATTATTGGTAGAGGTAACATCTATGAAAGAAACATCCCCATGGGAAATGGTAGCCTGAAAGCTCCCTGAAACACATATTTAAATAAGTGCATTCCTACCTACCACTATGATTGCATCGCTTCTAATGACCTCTCCAACTTATACAGATTTAGAACTTGCTCAAGAAGAAGAGATTGGAGAAATAATTATTCACCAATGGGTAAGATAGATGAAAAATGTCAAAGATGAAATAAAAATTTGGTTTTGATAGAGCTACCCAAAGCCTCCCCTTAGTTTGATAAGGAAAGTGGGACTATTCAGAGAGAGAGGAAGAGGAAGATGGTCAATGTGAGAAAAAAATGTGAGGTAGAATTTGAACAAAGAGGAAACTTATTTTCTTTAGTCAAGAATCCCAAAAGAAATCCCAATGACCTTACTGAATATATAAAGGATTTCAACACTTTTGTGGATTCCATTGGGATGACAATGAAGGAAATGCACCAGAGTACTAAAGAAGCCTTGAAAATATGGAAGTAAATGTAGATTATATAGGCTCCTCAGAAAGTGATTGCTGATATTCAAAGTGAATTTAAAATGCTATACAATATTTTGTTTAGTGTCCAGGGTAGGCAGTCATGCCCACGTAGTAGATATTATTACATTGTGGAATAAAATTAAGGATAATGAAAGAAGATTGAATTTATTGGTTTAGTGTTCAAGTATTAGTATTTTTGATCATCTAAATCTCATGACCAACATGGATGCTTCTTGATGTTTAAACTATGTGATTGATAAGAGGAATGCCTCCCTAAATTGGCATAAACAAATGTAAAAGATAATAGGGATTTTTATTGGTCATAAAAGTGAAGCACTTCAAATTTTGAGAGATTCAAGAGTAACTAGGGTAATCACCCAAGTAGAGAAGTTGGTCAATAGACCCAATTTTGAGAACTTATTCCAATCGATAGATAAAAACATTATGCAAGAAGTGAAAGGGACCATTTATAAAACCAATGAAGAGGTGTTGCAGTTGGTTAGTTTTGATAAAGATAGAGTAATGAGAGTAGAGGCTTTAGTATCTAAATTTTAAGAGCTTAGAGCTAGAGCAAAAAAGATTAATGTTTGAAGAAGTCAAAATTTTGAAGCCTTTGTTACTAAATTTTAAAATTATAGATAAAATATTTGATGTTATTTATATACTGGGTGAAGAGTTAAAGGCTAAAGAAGTAGCTTCTAGGTTGGTCCCACACACACAACTGGTTGTTAGTATCCCCCAGCTTCACAAAGCTCTTAATCCTTACCACAGTTAGAATTATAATATATCCTTCGATGCTTCTAGTTAATGGTACTACATCAATACTTTAATTTTAGAATGATTATATATTTGTGTGGTTATTTTCAAGCCAAGACTTTAGTTCTTAATCTATTTATTATACATGCATATTGTATTTTTAGTTGGGAAGTCTATTATGAGTATTATCATTGTACATGCATTTTTTTATGATTTTGAATGAAAGGTTCTATTTTTGAACTTGTACTTTAAGGCAAAGCTTGAAGAGATGAGGCTGTACACATCCCAAGATTATAAATACATGTAATCCATTGGTCTTAAAAGGAGGAGAATTATGGCTATTCAGATTAATATGAAATTCAAGAAGTTCGGCTTGACTTGATTTCTATGTGCAAATCTCAAATTTTCTTCAATTATATGGATTGCTTGAGACATTCTATCATTCTAGTATATTGGTGATTTAATTTTGTATAAGTATCTATTTTAAATACAATTATTCATTTTTAGTTATAATTGATTTGAATATCTTTTGCATGCTTATCATAATTCTCTTGTAGATTTGTAAAATAATATGACAATTAAACAACCTTTGATTTATGAATATTTGAGTATATTGTGTTATGATTCCTTTGAATCTTCACTATATTTGATTATTTATGTGTTACAGTAGCTTGAAAAAATTATTAATTTAGATTCCTTGTCCTATTTGAGTTCAAATACTAGTCTTGAAAGGCTTTATCCCTGGATTCCCACATGTTCTCTTTTATAACTTACTTTTCCCTCTTTTTGAAGCTACTTTTAAAATTCTGCTAACCTGAGTTAGAATCATCATCTTTTCACTCACTCCAAGTAGATCTAAGTTCACCCATAGCCAGTTCACACGTGATAAACAATTTGTGTTGCTTACCATTATTCTACCAATAGGTTATTATAAAACTAAATACCCTACAACTCATACCTTGAGTGAGTCTATTCACCAATACTAAAATGTTAGAGGTGGCCTCATATGAATTTTTGGGATGTGTATAAAACTCAAATAAAAAACTACCTATCCATTGACTGTCCTAATTCCTAATCTACCCTAAAAATTCTTGGGATAAAATTTTCTACACAAATTTACCCCAAAACCCAGTTTTTCAATTTTACTTTATTTTTCAATAAAAATTAACAAAAATTCAAAAATCTAAGGCATCACTTATCTGGACCACACTAGAAACTAGTTTTATGCATCCCCCAATTGCATTCCTTGTCTTTGGGCCATATTCTCTCTCCTCACTCTTTTGGGTTGTAAAAATATCTAGTTTTCTCATAATATTAAATTTACAAATGAATAGTTAAAAATCCTAATTATATTTTAAATTCATAAATTCTTTAACTACCAATTATTTATCAATAAATTTCATATTTTGTTCATAATTATGTTTTTACTAGTTCTTTTTCCAAACTATAAGATATTCTAAAATCCTGACACTGTAGAGATTTTCATACATATAACACATTTTTAATTTTTTTTAAATTTTTTTCTTATTTTGTAGGTTCACTTAATGTTCTTTACATTGGATGACTCTTTTTTTATCTTACATAACTTCTATTTTACAACAAGGTAAGTAAAGGTATATATTTTTCAAATTGTTTCTTTTCATTTATCTTTATGATTCATATTTCAATTTATTTTATTTCAACATTGTGTTTTCCTATGTTCTTTTCTCGAAACACCATCCTCTGTTACAAATTTGTGACACATGGTAAGATTAGAGTGGGGCATATAGATACACAAAATATTTTAAAACTTTATCAGTTAATCATGATTTATCTCTTGAACCCATCAAATTTTAATATCTTTGACTGTACATCTTAAAGGGTACCTTGGGAAAAAGTTTGACAGACCTTTGGTGCTTCATAGGATTGTTGGCCCTTATGCCATTACCTAAAACTAATACATGCTACTTTTATCTAATTTCATAAGCATTAAAAACCCACTTATATATTACCCTAAGTAATTCACCATTCAAAAGATCCCCTACCTAAGTAAAACCCTTTCTTACCATTTTTCCTACTATGTTGATCAGGTCGACCCTCTTAGGAATTTAATACATGTTACAAAACTCCATTGGTCTAAGATGACATAGTTTGAGGTCTAAAGGTTCTGTTTCCCTCCTAACAAAGTTGACCTGATTGACTTCATTGACTAAATTCCTGATAGGGTTTAGGGTCAATCCATGGCTATATATTCCCCCTTAATTTCATTTTCTAAATAGAGGATAATTTAATTATGCATCATTACTACTCGTAAATCTACTTATATAATCAATAAGAGGTTTCATTGCTTAGTTTTTTACCTCAGAAAAATAACACTTATCTTATGGTGGTCTTGGATGCATAGAATAAATATTATATCATAGAGCTAATCTATCCTTATGATCCTTAAAAGCTACAACAACCTCTTGCAAAACACCATTGGCCAAGAGAGAGATTGAGGTACAATATGTTGACGTCAATAAGGTAAGTATATTGCTAGCCCTTCATATTTTGATAAGTAAATGTTGTATAACTAATGTATTGAATTATATTTTCCTTGCTTAGATTATTTCTATGTTATATTAGTTAGAATTATCTTTGCATGTTTATTATCTTCTCTATTTGTGCCACAAACTTTGGTGAGCACTAGATTAGATAACATATTCATTTACTATATTATTTTATATGCTTATTTAGTAGGTTATCTTGCTTATTATTATCACAATCATAAGACCTAGCTAGGTTTATCACAAGATAAAATTTGACTAGAAGCCTTGGAAACCTCTCCTTTACCATTGTGTGATAAGAGATCCTTTAGTGTAGGCTTAATGGGTCCATTATTGGTCATGAACCTGAAATAAAAAAGTATTGCTAAGTGGATAGTTAGTTGATTACCTTCTCAGAGGTTGGGTATTACCGAGTAGGATAAGTTGTATCTTATTTTTCTTGCATACACTATAAGATCAAGATTTTAATGGTCAATATGCTTAAATATGGGACCAATACAATTGCCTCTAATGGAGGTAAATTCCAATCTAAAACAACATTCAAATATAAGACTAATGTTAATAGTTTTCAACCTAATAATGAGGCAAAAAAATTAGTAAATGTGGTAGATCAACCATTCAATAGGATAGTCCTATTACAAAAGGAATGGAGATAATTAATACAATTAACTAAAAGTCCTCAAAATGTGATTAAATGATTCTTTGAATGCAATATGATATATTTACCTTCTGTGGAAATATTGACTCATCAAGGCCTTGGACTAAGAACCATGATGCTAATGCATATTATGTTTATTATAGAATCCATGGCTATTCTATAGACTTATGCATAATTTTGAAGCATAAGATCTAAGACATCATTGAAAATAGTCACAAGATTATAACACTCACCCTACTAATTAATTCATTGGCATGGTTAATGACATTCATATATATCTTCTTCTAATTATTTATATGTTTAAAATATTCTAAAGAATAACTCTAACAATGGACCAATCTTCATTTGAACTTTCATATATACAAACTTAAGGTTAATAAATGGGATTATGGTTTATAGGGTTCAAGTATAAATGTGTGAACAATAAAAAAATCACTAGTCTTGGATATACTCATATAAATTTAAACAACACAACAATGATTTGGGTAGTTAGATTTGAAATTAGATTTCACTTTTCATTTCTAATTATAAATATTTTGTTTATTAGGTTAAATTTTTTTTTCTTTCATCAATGTTAAATTCCTAGATTGCAAATTAGAATTGCTTTTCATTAATTATCAAATTGTAGATTAGATTTCCTTTTCATCAATTACTAGATTATGTATTTACTCTCTACTAGTATATACATTTATTGTTACTTGGAGTGGTGAATGAATACACAAATTCATTTTGGTGAGTATTACTTATTAATGTCTCTTAAGTTAGCGTATCATGGTTCCATACTAAAATTTGGTAATCAATAAATTTCCATTTCCTATTCCTATAATGTGCCATACACTATGTACAATGAGTAAGAGGCTAGGATAAAATGTGATAATCAATTTATATTATCATGAATGCATATTATATAAAACTACACAAACATAAATTTAAAAACATGGTTTCTAATGTTATTAAAATAGTGATAATCAATCACTTTAAATTACTAAATGAGTGAATTGTCCTTTAATTTAACAATTAATTATAGAAAATGACTAAGTAATATCCTTATAAACCATTAAAATTTGATTCAACATTTGGATTTTAATGAAGGGTGCGATATTTCTAGGGGTAGGCCACAGACCAATGGACACAAGGGAGATTACATCCTAAGGTATCATAAGCTAAGTCAAAAGACTTAAACACAATAAAGATGACAATTTAAAGGTTTGATAGATCCATTATAAGTTGGAAAATGAATTAATTGACAAGAAGGGTCAATGATACTACTATTAGGACCATAAGGGAGAATAATAGGACATAACAATGTTTACATGATAAGGTGGTGCTTGAAATATTATTATACAAAGTTGTAACCTAAGTTGATCTTGGTTATATGAGTGATATTATAATTTTGAGAAGGGTTTCATGCATTTGGATTGAG
The DNA here is from genome assembly GCA_037957365.1 of Torreya grandis. NCBI lineage: Eukaryota > Viridiplantae > Streptophyta > Pinopsida > Cupressales > Taxaceae > Torreya > Torreya grandis. Next base: position 1,332,120 of record JARHVA010002649.1, read on the forward strand.
GTTTACATGTACATTTAGTAAGTCATCATGTACCAATATTGTGTATTTACTCTAAAATAGATGAGAATCCCTATGTTAAGAATGTGTATGCTAAAATATAAAAAATCATACAAATACTGAATATATTAATACTTTATTTATTTTATGGAAGGAATCAATCTAAATAACTTGTCACTTCGATATTTGATTTGATGTATTATAATAACTTATGTCCCTCTATTTATAATATTCTAATTTATCCCATTTTTTCCTTATATACATGTGGGATTATTCCTCTATAACATTATATTCATTATTCTACTATTTATGTTACTATTCTACCCCTCCCTCATTATATTACATTCCATCCCCCATGAAAATATTTTTCCCTCGAAACATGCAAAAGAAATAAGAGGACTAAATGAAGGCCTGGCCATACATATTAAAATAGGTTAAAGACTAGATAAAATCCCATTCATTCATCCATTTTCACTTTTGCTTCTTCTTTCTATGTTGGGAGATGAATATATACATCAACATAGTGAACATGAACACTATAACTGAAGGTTGGAGTGCAATTTGAAGCATGAAAACTATTTTTTCAAAGTGATAGTAAGGGTGCTCAAAATAGTCACTCTAATAAACTAACTGAGGATATATGCCATCCCCCTTAGCATTATTTTTGACACACATTGGTTGTAGAGGGTACCACTACCAAGGTATACATAGTGATTATTGTAGGTGAAGCTGAGGGCTTGGTAATGTACCCAAAAACTATCAAGCCAATAAATTATAAATAAGCCAAGATCTAAAAAAATAAATAATATTGATTCGTATTAAATGAATTTAAATAATTAAAACTCAAAATATGCTTAAATAAGCTTAAACTCAGAATTAGAGTTGACATGCAATTTTTTGAAGAAAAATAAAATATAAAAGAAATGCTATTTTTAGTAGCTGCATTTTTAGTAATTTTCTCATACAAGTGAACTTAGCTCTAAAAATCTCTTGAAATATTCTAAACATTAAAATTAGATTATGAGATGAAATTCAACTGAATTTGATGTCTGGTCTTAAAAATATACAATTTTTAAAATTAAGATATTCACAAAAAAATTATTAAATAATAATTTTAGACCCTTAGACGATCATGTATGGCCTTCAAAAAATATTAAAATAAACTCTAAGTGGATATGGTAGCAACAAAATTTTTGAGATAGTCATTTTAGCATGTGGAAGAGCTCAAATGGAGCTACGGGTCAAAAGTGATGGCCTTCGAAAGGTTGGCCTATTTTTTCTACATCATTTTCCTTTGGTTGAAAATAACTCAGCTATTACAAGTTTTTTGAATTGTACTGCTATCATTTTTCTCTATTAATCTTCTTCAACTCCCATTATGTAATATAAGTTTTGTTTTCTTGCTACAATCCTTTCCATTGCACCAAATACCTATTATAATTCCCTTTCCTTGTGCTTACTATCTTCATATCCAAAACCTGCACTATCTTTTTCTTATTCTTTGGAACATGCTGCTACCAATTTACTTCTTCATCTTTATCACTTTCACCATATTTTCCATGGAATTAATATAAATTTGAAACATTAAATACTAAAGATATATCAAAATTTTATGGTAAACTCACCTTATAAATTTTGTCATTGATTTTATTCATAATTTTGTATGGTCTAATTTTTTTCTTATTCAACTTGTTATACGTGCCTTTTGGAAATCTTTCTTTCCTCAAGTAAACCATTACCATCTTTCTTTCTTCTAATACATTGAGTATTCTTCTGACATTGATATTTTATATTTCTCATTACTTTCCTACAACTTTCTTCTTACTCCTTGTAGCTACTGCATATGATTTGCAAATACTTCTGCATAATCACTAATTTGATCTATAATTGGTAATTTTACCAAATCTAAAATACCCATAGGATTTATCCTTAAACAATTTAAAATGGTGATTTAATTGTTGATCTTTTCACTAAACTATTATATGCAAACTTAACTTATGGTAAAATCAAGTTCCATTACTTGGGTTTCTCTCCCACTATACATCTCAACAAATTTTTTAAGCTTCTATTCACAACTTCTATCTATCCATTTATTTGTGTGTGATATGCACTACTAAATTATAGCTATGTACCCATCTTATTTCACAAAGTCCTTCAAAAATGACTTAGAAATTTTGTGTTTCTATCTGAAGTAATTTTTTTAAAACACCATTCAATCTCATAATATCTTTAAAAAATAATTCTATAACTCTAGTGACATCATTGGTTTTTTTTATGCAATGAAATGAATCATTTTAGAAAATCTATCTATAATAACACAAATTGAATTATTACCTCTTTGTGTGTTCGACAATCCCAACACAAAGTCCATACTCAAATCTATCTATGATCCTCTTAAAATTAGTAATGACATGTATAATCTTATATTTTATGCATGTCCTTCAACCACCTGACATATCCTGCACCTTAAAACATACCTTTTCACATCTTTCTTCATCTTTGGCCAAAAATACTTTTTCTCCACCAAATTTATTATCTTTGTATTACTAAAATTTCCAACATATCCTCCACTATGTAATTCTCTTATTATATTATCTCATAGAGACCCAACTACAATGCACAATTATTTTTCTTAGAAGAGATAACCTTAATATATAAGATATTCATCATTAATAGTATTTGTCTCACCTATTGATGGATTTTTGCATTGCTCAACTACCTTGCCAAAATATATATCAAAATCATATAATTCTTTGATAGCTTCAAATCCAACTACTTTACTCACCATAGTAGTTAATAATTCCACTCTCTTGCTCAATGTATTAGCTACCTGATTCTATTTTCTTGATTTATGCTTTAACATAAAAGTATACCAATGCAAGAAAGATACCCACTTTGCATGCCTACTATTCAACTTCTTTTGTGTATTCACTTAATTCAAAGTCTCATAATATGTAAATAGTATAAATTCTTTAGGCACCAGATAATGCCTCTAATGTCTTAATGTTTTTACAATTACATAAAGTTTAACATCAAAGGTCAAATATTTATTTCTTACTTTATTTAATTTCTCACTAAAATATTCTACTAGCTTTCCTTCTTGACTCAACACAACATGAATTCTCACAAATAAAGCATCACAATCAACATTAAACACTTTGTTAAAATTTAGTAATGCTACAATTGGTCTTTCTGTAATCTTTTTCTTCAAAAATTCAAAGCTTTTTGTGGATGCTCTAATCCATGTAAATTCTTTCCCTCTCATGCAATCTATTATTAGTGCCACAATACTACTAAATTTTTTAATAATTTTTCTATAAAAAGTTTCTAAACCATGAAAAATTCTTACCTCTATAATGATTTTTGGAAGAGGCCACTCAACAATTGCTTTTATCTTTTTTTCATCCATTCTCATCCCATTTGAAGAAACTACAAATCCCAAAAATACCAAACTATTCTATATAAATTTGCACTTCTTCAAAGTTACATACAACTTCTCCTTTCTTAACAAATCCATTACCATTCTCAAATGTTGTAAGCGTTCCTCTTTAGTTTTACTGAATATCAAAATATCATCAAAATAAATAACCACAAATTTACCAATATATTCTCATAACATTATATTCATCACCTTCATAAATGTGTTAGGTGCATTATATAATCTAAATGACATCACCATCCACTCATATAATCCATCCCTAGTCTTGAATGCAATTTTTCATTTATCTCCTTCAAAAATTTGAATTTGATAATCACTCCTTAGATCAATCTTGATAAAATATTATTCTTATAAGAGAACATCCATCATATCATCTAAACAAGGTATACAAAATCTATACTTGACTATAATTTTATTAATTGCTCTACTATTCACACACATACTCCATCCTCCATCTTTATTTAGAGTTAGCAATGCTGGGGTTGCACATAGATTCATACTCTCCCTTATCAATGTCTTTCTTAATAATTCAATAACTTATTTATTTTAATTCTACATGTTTTGTTGGACTCATCCTATAAGCTACTTGGTTGGATAGAGATGATCCTAAAATCAAATTAATATGATGCTAAATATATCTCTTTGGTGGTAAACCATCTAATAACTCATCAGACATAACATCTACATATTCTCTTAACACTCTTGCTGTTTCTATTGGTATTTGCACCATTTTTGTGTCTTCATTTTTTACTACTAATACATAATAATAACTTGCTACCTTCATATCTTGGATAAATTCTTTAGTAGAGAGTATGCTTTATGTCTTCTCTTCATCCTTAAGAGATAAAAAACTAAATTTGTACCACTTTTATAAAAAATGTATGTGTTTTTTGCTTCATCATGAATTACTTTCCTATCAAATTGCCATGATTTTTCTAATAACAAATGGTATGCATTCATCAAAATAACATCACATCACATTTCATCATTATAATTTTTGTCTAATATAACCTCATTCCCTTTCTTAAACCATGAAATATGATAAGGATTAGAATACTTTTCACATTACAAATTTAGTTTCTCTATCATTTATTTAGAAACTATATTTGTACAACTACCACCATCTATAATTAATTTGCATACCTTTTCACCTGAAGTACATCTTATTCAAATAATATTTGATCTTAGCCATGCTTCACTACCTTCTTTATTATACACTTGTTACTTCCTTGGAGTGATCATTATTATTTTCATCATGAGATTCTCTCCAACATTTGCTAGTGCAACTTCAATATTTTGCTCTTTTATCTCAACCTCAACTAGATTCACTCTTGGGTGATCCTCTTGCCTCCTTTATTGATCTTGATAATGTAGACACTCAAATTATTTATGCTCTTCTTCTCCACATATATAAAAAATATAAGATCTATGCTAATTTAAAAACCATCCTTTAACACCATCATAACCTCATCCTCCCTAAAATCCTCTTCCTCTTTATTAATATTGAAACCCTTGCCTATTATCATCTTGCTTTTCTGCACCATGTGATGATTCACCTCTATTGGTATTAAACATAAATTTTGTGGTGTTAAACCCACCTCATCTCCTATTTAGAGGGGATATACCTCTTCTTGGACCAAGAGACATTCTTACAAGATTTTGTCTATTTTTTTTTTGCCTTCAAAGCTAATTGATAAGCCTCTTCTATGCAAAGTATTCTATTCATGCTTAATTCATCTTGAATAGAAAATTTTAAACTATGTACATACCTTGAAACCATCTCATTTTCTATTTTATTATAATCCATTCGTATAAAAAGCTTATAAAAATATTTTGTATACTCTTATATACTATGATCTTTTTGCCTCAAATTTTGAAATCTTTGGTATAGGTTTTGTGCACAATCCATAGTAAAAATTTATCCCTTAGATTTTTATCCATATTTTTTCATGTATTAATCTTCTCTTTACCTTTTCTCTTCCTCTCTTTCTGTAGGTGATCCTATCAAATCATTGCATTACCTTTCAATTTCATGTATGCAAACTTTACCTTCTTATCTTCTCTCATAGTCTTCCACTCAAAGAATATATCCATGTTATTCATCTAATCTATCAATTTCTCTAGTTTTAAACTGTCTCCATAGCTAGAACATCAACCTTGATTCCTTCATTTATTCCTTCTAAAGCCCAAACCATCCTTTCTTTCATTAATGGTGGTTGCTCTTTCTATTTTTCTTCTTACTAAACTTCATCATGATTTGTGTCCTCCTCATCACCACCTTATCTTCTTCTCTAATTGGTGATAACCCTAGTTAATTATTCCACTTTCCTCTGTATCTCTTGTATAGTTTAGTTTATTTATGAAATACCTCCTCATTTTCTCACCATGTCTTATTCCTCCAAGATTTAAACTTGCTCTGATACCTAATAATAAACTTGAAAACTATCAAGCCAATAAATTATCAATAGGTCAAAATCTAAAATAATAACCAATATTGATTAATATTTAATGAATTGAAATAATTAAAACTCAAACCATGTTTAAATAAGCCTAACTTAGAATTAGAGTTGACATGCAAATTTTTGAAAAAAACTAAAATTTAAAAAAAAATGCTATTTTTAATAGCTGCTATTTTTAATAGCTATTATTTTTAGTAAATTTTGCATGTAAGAGCACACAGCTCTAAAAATATCTTAAAATATTTTAAACCCTAAAATTATCCTATAGAATGAAATTCAATTGAAATTGACATCTGGTCCTAAAAATATACTATTTTTAAAAATAAGAAATTCTTGAAAAAAATATTAAATAGTAATTTTAGACCCTCATATGATCATATATGGCCTCCAAAAAATATCATAATAAACTCTAAAAGGATAGGGTGGCTTAAGACATCAATTGAATTTTTGAGATGGTCATTTTAGCATGTGAAAGAGCTCAAATGGAGTTATGGATCAGAAGTTATGGCCTCTAGAAGGTTAACTTATTTTTTCTACATCACTTATAAACTTCACTTGCTTGCTCTAGCTCTATTGGGGCCTATTGGGGTGTATCTGGTGTAGATAGGGTGATTTTAAATCTATCTTAAGATATTTGGGTGTTTTTATTATCCACTCAGGAGATATTGGTGCTAGTAGGGGTTCAACCAAATGAGACTCATTAGCCTCCTCTCGTGATTCAATAGTAGGTAGAGCCAATGTAGTTGCCTCAGGGAGACATTTGATGGCTTGGAGAAGTGGTGTTGTGATGGGATGCTAGAAGGAAGATGTCATGGAGAGTGTCCAATTGATATGGTATTAAATGAGTTTGGCTAAACCCCTTACTTTTATCAAGGATTGAGGTTATCACATTTTAACCTCTACTCAAATATCATCCTCAAGTCCATTTATGAAACAATATTGGAAGATTTTATCAGATAGGCCTATAGTCTAATTGAAGAGGTCTTTAAATGTTTTTTGATATTATTGTATCATATCAATTTGATGAAGTGTAGTTAAATCTATAAAAATGGAAATCTCCATGATAACTAAAAGATAAACTCAATACCTCAAAGCACACACACACACACACTCTCTCTTTTAACAATAATAGTAGTTACTAAAACTATGATAACTTTTATAATATTAAATAAAATTTAAAAATTAAAAATGTTCTAGAAATATGTAAATGAGGTGCATAAAACCCATAAATTATTTGACATAATTTGTTACCATTTGAGAGTAGTTTGAAAAATAACAATTATGAATTTGAGGGAAAAAATGAAATTCTATATTTGTACTATGTATATTTGAATTTTGAAAACCTCCAAGATGTAATGAAGCTCCAAAATATGTCTGTTTAAGATCTCTAAGATGTAATGAAGCTCTAAAATATGCATGCAATAAATATCATGAAAATGACCCTAGAAAAAGTTCTGATACCAGATGTTAAAAACCTGTATGCTAAAATACACAATGTAATATACACAGGGAGAGGTAGAATAATAGAATAAATAGTAGAATAATGAATAGAATGTTATAGAGGAATAATCTCACATGCATAGAATGGAATAATGGGATAGATTGTAATAATATAAATAAAGGGGCATAAGCTATTATAATACATCAAAGTAAATATCAATTCAATTAGAGTATTAATCTATTAAGGAGGTAGCCTCCTCGAAGTGACAAGTGATTCCTTCCATAAAAATAATAAAGTATTAATATATTTAATATTTGTATGATTTTGTGTATTTTATAATATAGGTTCTTAACATCTTAATTTTATTTGCTTATTCTTTTTAGCGTTATTTGATATCATCCATTGGGGTCATACTATATACACATAGTATTTTTCACTTTATTATTATCGATGCTTTATTTTGTAGAAACCTATTGATATTTAAATTTATGTATTTATGCCTTAAAGGGTGCACCAAGAAAGGTATGGAAATTCTTTTGGAGATTTACAAGAGATATTTTTGTCTATTTAACCATTCCTATATCCATTCTAGCTTCCTCAGACTAGATCCCCTACTTATCTCCTTCCATAGTACATCCTCTGATTATATCTATACCTATATTTCCTATTATATCAACCCAATTTTATGTAGTATTATTTAACCCTATCCCTTCCCTACCACATCAACCTAATCATTATATTTATGATTGTGTGGGCTTGATATTTGTAACTATATCAATCAAATTGACATAATTCAAGGTCAATCAACCCATTTTGAGCTACATCATGGCAGGTCAATGACGTTGGCTTAAATTTCAAGATGGATTAGGGCTATTGATCACTCTAAATAAAAGTTACCATTAAATTCCAAAGAGAGATACATTCATTCTACTTTTCTATTGTTTAACACCATTAGCCAAGGGGATATTGAGGCTCGATAGGTCTTTTTCAAGGTATGTATATTATAATCTATCTTTTTAATTTATTAGATATAAGTTTCATAATTATTTTTTGAATGAATGCATATCTTTGTATAATATTTATCTACACTTATACTTGATATGGCTATAAGATTGCTTGAACTTGCCATCTATTCATTTTAGGTAGCTTAAGCCCCCATTTTCCTACCATGATTCATTATCCATTTTGATGTTTATAATCCTTCCCCCTTACTTATAATTTTTGTTTACAATATTAGACTACTTATAAATATAGATCTAGTTATAACTATTTCATTGTGTTATTGGCCTAAAATGTTTGGAACCCTTTTATTTGACATTATGTATTAGGTGCTCCTCTTGTTAGGTTTACAAATCCATTTGGTCATATCTTGAATCATTATCATTGGGCTATTTCTGATTAACCTTATTTAAGTCTATCTCTTTAGAGATATGATACTTTCAGGATGATTATATTCCATTGAATACATTTTGGTAAACCTAATATGAACCTTACCATTGCCTTCATCTCTTCAGCCAACTTTATTGAATAAATTGATATAGTTAGTAGTCATATTTTTAGAAAACTTATCAAAAAACTCAATATATCTCTATCTTGATTTTTATCCTCAAAAAATTATATCAAACATATCAATATAGTTATGTCTTAGTTTATTTTCCAACAAACTATATTAAACAACATGATATAGTTCTATCTCCAACCAACTGTATCAAATAATGAGATACAGTTCTGTGACATTTTATACCTTTTCTAGTCAATTGTATCTACCATACATGATATAATTATGTCTTCAACCTTATTCTTCTAGTCAATTGTATTGTCCAGATGTGATATAATTATGTCTTCAACATTTTTCTAGTAAACTGCATCTAATACATTGATATAATTTTATCACTATATATAATTATGTGTGTGCATATACTGCATCAATCAACTTGATACAATCTATACTAAGTGTGCAATTACATCATGTAATGTCGATACAATTCTTTTTAATTAATTTTCAAGCATAAGCAAAACAAATTAATTTTTCATTTCATAGCTTAATCAAACATTTTATTTCAAGTTAATCTACCTATTTATTTCAATTCATTGAATAATATAAATTGGATTTTGATATTAATTTTTGAACTTTATTTTCTATTTGTTTAATTTTATTAGAAATTATGTTTTGATAGTTTTAAAACTAATTAATGATTGTCATGTAGGGTTATGTGGTGTTCTATTTATAGACTCATGGTGTGAGGGTCTTGTCCCAATACTCAAAGTTATAGTACAATGCTAACCATAAAATTTAGTTTTGACGTGACTCATAATTAATTATAAATATGTAGAATTCTCTTTTTATTGAACCTTATGAAGATAATTTTTTTTTGATTTTGTGGTGTATTCGAGAGGAGTATATTGTCTAGGGAATTTAATCTCACCATACCCTCAAAATCAGGGTTAGTGGGATACATACACAATTTTGCCTCTATAGTTAATGCTATGAAACATTGCATTGACACTAATCAACAAATAAATAAGTATATTTGAGAGTTCACACTATCAATCAAATACTTTTAGTATATCTACCAATTTTTTTTAATAAAAATAGTTAGCAAAAATAATTAGATTTAAATTTGATACCTACTACTGTATATTATATTGTAGACTATATCGGTTAGTGTCAATATAGTTCTATGTAGTGTGTTGTAACTGCATCAACCAAAATTGATATAGTTACCTATATGTGTAGACTACATTGAACGGCTTGACATAGTCTATTGTGTTTATATCACTGACTGCATCGATCAGTTCAATACAATCTATTTATTTATCATCCTATAACCACTTTCTTCTCAGACCACATTGAACAACTCGATACAATCTATTTCTTATTATTCTCACTTTTCCCTAACTTGACTATATTGCCTTGATATTTCTATTTATCATTTAGGCCTCTTTGTGTCAGAACTATATTGATCAGCCTAATACAGTCTAATCCAAATCCATTTTTAGGCTAATACATTGAGCAAACCTATCTTGTCACTCTTCCTCAACCACCAGTTGTGCCACCTTTTTCATTATACTATAGACTACAAAATTAACTACATCGACCAGACCTAATATCATCTATTTTATGTAATCATTTATTTACCACATACACTTCAACCCTTTTTTACATCATAATGTCACCTACTATAATTTTATTTTCTAGCCTCAACCCATTCATACTTTATAGGGGTTGTTCTTTCCTACCTACCTTGTCTAGTACTAAACCCAAAACTTCAAGGTGCAAATCTTTCCAAAATCCATCTAGATATATTACATGAAATATGATTCAAATTAGCCAAAATCATGATCTAAACAATTCCCACATCTTTAGAAACCTTGATGATAATATCATTTACACTCCTAACAAGAATGATAACTTATCTAAAATTCCTTTTTCCTCTATTATGTTTGGGACAACTAATATCGATCTTGGGAGTCTTCCTCCCAATACTAATGTTGGTAATCCCTTTCTTAATAATTATAATAAAAACCTACCTATTGATATAACTCAAATCCTTGCACAAATGGTTCAATAAATGAACATCATCAAATAAATAATAATTCTTAAATTCTCTAAATTCAAAATCACATCTTACAAATGACTAACCAACCTCAAGTTATCATGTCTCAATAAAATCAAAATTTTGTTCCTCCTCTTAGAGATGCCAATGGGAATATCATTCTTCATTATTTCATTCACATAAAGATACTAAAACATATTCATAATGAATATTTAGCTTCCTTCATTATGTTCATAGACATTGGAAGTATATCTTCAACTATCTCATATGATGGGACTAAATATTCTGCTATTTTCCTTAAATCTTTTGGTAATATCTATAAGGAGTGGATCCAAACTAATACATTTACCACTACTAAACTTCCTGGCAAATATTTCATGGGAGGTGTTTTATAATGGTATAACCAACTTCCTAGACATTCCATTTTACAACTAGAGTAATTAGTCAATGCTCTCGTTAAGAAATTTTAACATAATTATCTTCTTGAGAATAGAATTAGCCATTTTATCAATGCTAAGAAACTTCCTAATGAATATGTCCACATTTTTATCAAATGATGGAAGTATTTAGCTCACAAAATAGACCATAACATGAGTAATGATAATCTCTTAAAACTCTTTGTTACCACATTCAAACCCTCTATTCAATACAAGATGAGGATATTTTCTTCCCAAACCTTAGAAGTGGCCTTTGATCAAGTAAAAATAAAATATTTATTTATGGCTCAATTTGAACCTTTTCATAATCCCACAAAAGAATATTTTCAAACTTAAACTAATGCAATTGCCATTAAAAATATTCAATCCAAGTCACCTTTACCCAAAATAGGAGAAACCAACTCATATAATCAACTTCCCTCTTGCCTCCCCTTAGTGTGGAAAAAATGAAGACATTGTTATCTCCATCTTAACATTTTAACCATACTACTATTGCTCCACTATAGCAAGAACCTAATAAGATTTGTTGGGTTCACTTTGACATTGGTCACTCTCATGAGACATGTTTTTTCCCTTCTAAAATTTGTGCTTTACCTCATGTTTGGAGAATATTTTGATCATGATGCTATGATCAAGGTTATCCATAATGAATCTAGTAATAAAAAATCTATAAATAAAAAATCTCAAAAGTTTTCTCAATCCTTGGATCTTAATACAAAACATTCCAAGAAAAATATTTGTGCTATTGACTCTAATTATGACCAACATTACACTAATTTGCATTATGTGAATGTGATCAAGGTCACCTACTACTATAAACTCAATAAAAAATACCCTGTTACCAAACCTAAAAATCCTCTATTGAGGAAAAACTTCTTAAGGATATTACAACTAATCCTACTTCCTCTTCAAAATAACACACTAGTGATGAGCTGACTCCACCATTGAAGCCTCAATCTAGTTCCTCCATCCCTACTAAGAAATGCATCTTTAGTCAGCCTAAGCCTCGTGTTATTTCTTCCTTTAAACCATAATGAAATTTCCAATATGAGCTTTAACTTTATGCCTTAAAGAATTTCTCTCATGGAATTGGTAATAAATTATCCTTATCACCACAAGTTCCTCATGAAACAATTGCAATACATCAAAAAACCTTCATTTAGTGATTTTGATATACCTATTTAAACCTATAAAGGTCCCATAACTACGGGAGTTCATGCTATCAAAACCATTTCTTAATTTTATTCCTCTACAAAACCCTCCATAGAATTTCTTGAAGAAGATATAATTAATGATGACATTATTTTTCTAACTAATGACCCACCTCTCTTTATTAAATTTAGAATCAACAATACCTTAATAAGGAAAGTCTTAGTAGATGAAGGCTCATGGATTAACATTATCTCTCTTTGGATACTCCAACAAATCTAATACTCTAAAGATAATCTCAAGAAAACTTGGCTCACTTTTCATGGATTTAATAAAACAAATTAAAAGTCTTTTAGTTTCCTTTGGCTCCCTTTCACTATTGGAACCCAAACTACACATGCTAAGATTATGGTTTTAGATTCCACTATCTTACAACATGCTCTTAGGCCATCCATGGACTCACCACATGAGAGCTATCATATCTTTTGATAGACAATGCATACAATTCATCTATACTGGCAAATTATACAAGCACAAGATAGATCCCAAGCCTTGAAACATCCAACTTCCCAATCCTAAATCTCAATATTGCATTCCCACTACTACTCATATTAACTGTCTACCTATTTTTGAGTTTGTCAACATGCATCCTAATCTACATGTCACTCTTATAGATTTTGATGATGATAAACCCAATGAATTAAAAATATTTACAACCACTCGATTACCTCCTTATATATCCAAATGGATCCTTCCTCTCATTACACAAGATAGGGCCATTCTTTTAATTGAGGATGTTACTAAAATTCCTCCCCCATACAATGTTAATGATTTATTTTACATAGATAATGATTTCACTTGCAATGAGTATGGAGTAGCCAAACTCTTTCAAGATCCTTTAACTATCTCCCCTCACATTTTTAGTAACATGGGTGTCTCCACTATAAACATTCATACTGAAATTGATCAGACTATTTCTCATGCATGTAACATTTATCCCTCTTATGATTATGCCTACATCATAACTCAAGCTCAATTCAAGGCTTGGATGTTATGCATTATCAAAAGACTCACTAAATTTCATGCCTTCAATCATGATGTTTATCTAAATTATATATCATCTATTTATATTGATATTGTATCAAACCCTAAAAGTCATGTCCCTTTTGTTAATCTACCATTAATAGATAGACCATGGGTTATACAAGAAATTTTATGTCTCTCAATATGATAACATCAACCATCTCAATACTAATATGACAATCCAACATACTCCTCACATCATCAAACAACTTGATATTATTTTGTCTACCTCCTAAGTTTTAGCCTGTATTGACCAAATCGATATAATCTAACCTTCATCTTTTGACTGCATCAACCATTATCATCTATCATTAATATGGTTTATTTTCCCCTATCATCAATAGTTGAATACATAGGTCAATTTAATACCATCATGACTGTTATAATATTTATCAATCATATCGAACAGATCGATATAATCCATCCCAACTACACTATACCAGATTATATTGGCTAGGTTGATATCCAATCAAATTATTTACCTTCTACTTCACCTCCTAAAATTACCTTAGAGGCTAAGGATACTGCTATAAGACAAATACATTTTGAGTTTTACAATAAAGGTAATCAAATTATGGACCTTGAAGTAGATGTCAAATATTATGTACTTTTACCTATGCTTCCTAGTGATGAAGCTAACCTAAAACTAATCCATGGTAGATAATCTCAACTTCCTCACCAACATCAAAATTTTTGGAATTTTTATAAAAAGGCTTTTTGCTTCAATAAATTCATTTTTATCATCAATCTCAACACAAATCCTATTTATGGGCTTCATTTAGATTCTAAATCATTTCCAAGATGGAAACACAATACTTGTTAAGGAAACTATTGCAATCAATTATGACACCACTACCTCTCCGAGGCCCTTTCTTGTCTCTAAGGAAATTTGTCTTGAAAAGAAACATAACTATATCTTCTTATTAAAAAAATATCATGAAACATTTGCTTGGTCATATAAATACATGCTTGGTATTTATCATATCATTCTTGTCCATAACATCATCACCTATCTCAATGTTAAAGTGGTGTATCAAAAGCAACAAAAATGTCCTCCTAATATTTTTACCTTATGTCATAAAAAAATTATCAAGCTATTAGATTATAATTTCATCAAGAATTTAGATTACTTATTATGGTATCCAACATTCTTGCCATTCACAAGAAATTCACTGTGGTCATTCACATCTGTATTAAATTTTATAATCTCAACTTATCATGTTTTAAAGACAACTTTCCTTTACCATCAATTGATGCCATTGTTGATTCTATGGCCGACTATGAGATACTATCTCTCATTGATGGTTTATCAGAATAGAATCAAATTCACATCACTCTTAAAGATCAACATAAAACTAATTTCACCACTGAAGGGGGAACCTATTGCTAAGTTAAGATGCCCTTTGGCGTTACACATGCTAGTGCTACTTACCAATGAGAAATGACCCATATATTTCATGATCTCATCCATAAAATAATTGAAACCTATGTAGATGATATTATTTCTAAAACTAAACATCATGAAAATTACCTTCATGACCTTGCTATCATATTTTATTGACTCATAAAATATAAAGTTTGATTCAATCCTCACAAGTGTGTTTTCGATGTTAATTCCAAAAATATTTTATGATTTATAGTTTTCTTACATATGATTGATGTTGGTCCCACTAAAATAAAGGCTATCATCAACATGTATATTCCTTACTTTATTTTATACATTTTTAGTTATCTTGATAAACTTGGAGAAACTTGTCCTTGAGATGGATTACTTTATCTATTCGATAAATTCACTCCTCAAGAAATATATTTTTCTAAAATGAATTTTTTTATAGAGGTACAATCACTAAGATGGGGGAGGGTGAATATATGAATTAAGATATTTAAAAACTTCAATCTAAATCCTTCAAACCCTTAGTCAAACACCATAAGCAATCAAGAAGCAAATAACCCACTCACAATAATGAACATGAAAAATAATCAAGATAACACAAGATCTATGTGGAAAACCTTCTTGGAGAAGAAAACCCACTCTCAATATTCAAAACACATGGACTAATTTTCCTCTAAGATGATTACAAACATGAGACTTTAGTGAAGCACCCACTTCATAAGGATCACCAACCCCTAAATATGACAAGCACCAACTCGCCTAAGATGTTGAGCACCAATATAAAATTTATGAAATGAAAAACTCTAGAACTTTGATTACTTCTCAATATTATAGAGAAACCCTACAAAATAACCTCCTTCAATCCTCTTTTCTTAGTCAAACCTTCACACACAAGCGTGGTAGCTAAAACCTCCTTTTGGATCAATCTACACATTTTCACTTGTTCTCATACATCAAACCTGTAAATTAAAAATTATAAATATGACCACAAAGTCATATATGCAATCCAAACTCTAATAAACCTCTCAATACATCCATAAGGCTCTCACATCTTTCACAATTTTTTTAACTCATATACTCACACAACTAGTACAATTAGTCCAATTAGACCTTGTACTTATACCACACTCTTCATAGGTTAGTCATTAAATCATTAATCCCAAACCACCATTAGGTCTTGGTGAGACCTAAAATAATTAGGCCTTCATACTCACACATTACATAGGAGACTACTTAGACCACATTCATCCTTCAAAAATGATTCAAACACATCAAACCTATCTCCAATATCTCCTTTCTCAATCTCATATGGGTCCATGCCTCCTAGAATACCAAATCAATATTTGAACCTACCGATTAAGTCTCCTTGCTCTTTAGGGCTTTATACATAAAAAATATAGTATCAAACTTCTAAAGTAACTACTCAAATATTTAACATATCCATATGATTATATAACATGGGTGAAAATTTGAGGACCTCTACAACATTTCAATGTACCTTATACACTTCAATACATACTCTAAACACTTAAAACAACTCTCTCAAAATGACCACTCAAGCTAGTCACACATAGTCAAAATATAATTATACTATTTTGACTCTCCATATTTGATCATAGGCATATCATGACATCAAAAAATTTGTCATAATACTTAGATACTTATATAATATCTTCATATTCATTTTTTTATTTAATTCTACTTAGAACTCTTCTAACTCACTCCTGCAACATGGTCACTGAATTTACCAATGTATTGAATCAAACACATTCAACTTCTAAGCAATTGCTCAAAGTGATTATGGATTTTTAAAACTTAAAAAATCAATAAAGATAGTTTTCATAGATTCTAAAACACTCTCTAATGGCTAGTTCATCTTGTAACATCAAAATACTATCAAGAACAACTCAATTATCCTTCTCGGGTCACTTGCAGAACATGGTCAAACACATAGTCAACTTTAGAGATTAATATATTTGACTATACATACATTCAAATTTTTTAAATCATTTTCATGGATTCACTTTGAATTTTTGTTCAAATTTACTTTTTACATCACCTTTAAATTCATCCTAGATCAAATGTTATGGCTCAAACACTACATACTGGTTTTTTCTTTGTTAGTTCAAATGCCAATGATGACTGTGTAAATGCTAAAATTAGACACTTTGTCATCATCTTGTATTCCATGGTAAATTTTAAAAAATATGCTCTATTTATCTCTTTATAAGTCTACTAACTTTAACCTTGCATCTCTCATCATTGATCTTAGATATGTACTTCTGTGATCATGCCACTTGGTATTTTTATGTGCCTTTCAAGCACATTGACTATTTCAATTGATCTACACCATCAATCTCCATTTGTATAAAACCTACATTCCATTGATATTCTATCAAAGATTCTAAGATTGTGACATTTGGCAACCTCGCATGCCTTTTGAGCATCCTTTGATATATTGACTAAATATGCACTTTTGGATCACTACTAACAAGATCACATACTCCATTAGATCATTATCTGGTCAGATTAAATGCTCACCATTAGATCTATGATTTGATTAAACACTCTCTGTAGATCTTCGATAATGTAAATTTGACTAATTATGGGAAGTTAGTGAACTATGTCTAAGAAGGCAACTTTGCATCTTGATAAATTTTGCTACATGCCATTTCCAAACTTGAAATTAGAACCACATGATCACCTCTCATAGGGGAATCCATCCGTGTATCAAAATTCTCCTAAAACCTTCACACATGTGAAAAATGATGTCATCAAACTACTTACTCAACTTTATCTATCAAGATGACTATTTGAGCTTAGACATTCATATGGATATTCTGATGAATTTTGTTTACTACCATAAACACTCCAAACACTAATAACAACCCATAAGGTCTCTGCAATATGTCCATACCATTAATATCATCCTTTAATTGCCTATCCAAGTCAAAAACTAAATAACTATGCTAGAACGTCAAAGTACACTTTGTCATTGTCATTCTAGCATACATGACACTTTATCAACATCCTTGGTCACCTTGGAGACATCATTGAAAAACCTTCAACAATCTCCCCTTTTATCATTGATGTCAAACACCAATACAAATATTATGCTTAGAATCTATATCTCTCTTCAAGTACTTTATTCTCCTTTGATACAATGACAAAGTGGGCTCATCTTCTGATTTTGAGGACCTGAAGAGACTTCAAGAACCAACAACAAGAAAGGACCATCTCTGAGAGATGATATAAACTCCCCCTAACATTGTGCATACCTCTTCTTACCTTAAGCTTTTTAAAATATGCTCCATGAATATACTCTTATTTGACCATACATAACTTCTATGAAGATAAAACATACATTAATATTAGAAAACTACATGAACTTACCTTGAACACATTAAGAGGGACTTGCCCTACGTCACCTAAGCTTAGGCACCCTTTCGAGCATCTTCAAACCATTAACAATGATGAATCAACATAATTGTCTTCATACATTCTCTCTCAAATGCTACTACACAATCCTCTGATCCTAAGACTTGACCATTTATAAAGATCCCCCTTTGTTTATGTATGAGGATTCAATACATTATCAAAAACATATGACTTGGTTTGATCAAGTCATCATACAATAATCATAACTGTGATAGACATATTCATATCTTCACCATGATAGAGACATATCACATATGCTACCCCTCACATCATGCATAGATATTTAAGCCTTTCAAACTATCTAAGTTAGCCTCCCCTAAATCCATGGTCCACCTAGATCATGATATCTTCAAAAAAGACTTCTCAAAGAACTATATCTATCAAAAACTCTTCAATACTATCCACACTTAGTTAATATCCTTATGAAACCACCAATAGATCTCATATCTTCATTAGATTAACTTAAAAAATAGAAGCAAATATGAATAACTGTCATAAGGATCTCAAAATAATTACCCTTTGTAGAAAAATAATTACCCTTTGTCTTCTACAAGCCATCACAATTTAAAACCTTTTTAAAGCACTCTCATGGAACTATCTCATCTTTAGAACACCGTGAACTCCATGACAGATACAACTTATCATATACAAAAATTTAATACCTTATTCATGATATTAAATATATGACAACACATTCTCTTCATCCTCCATATCAACCTTGTCTTCAATCTTTCAACATTTGATCAATCAATTTCAGCAATAGAAATTGACAAGTTCTTATCTTTAGGACCAAAAACCTTGAACACATGTTGAGAAAAAAAAAATAGGATCATCATACCTTTTTATGCAAATAAAACATTTTGACTACTCACCATCCCTGATTAGACACCTAGATACCTCCATTCCCTACTTGCAAACATTACACACATAGTTTCATTCTTCACTATTTAACTAACTAGATCATCCTTCAGATCACTAAAATTTTTCATGTCCTTTCATTGTCATCCAACACATATCATAACATTTCTTGTCATATAATAATAATAAAAATCACAACTAACATCCATCATGCTTCCTCTATCTGACAAGTGTCTCCTTGAAGCATGGATAGAGACACCGCTAACCCACAATGTCCTAGAACAATGTGAAACTAAAGAGTTTCCCATATTTCCTCATACTCTCTTTCCTTCTTAGATAACTTGAATTTATGATTCTTATTATTCTTCTTTTATTTGAATGAATCAACTTATTTATCTTCTTTATCACTTTTTTATCTTCTAGGATGGTATTGACAATACATGGAGAAAATAAAGATTCTTAGCATACCTTTTCACCTGAAGTATCAATCTCACATTTCAAAGCATCAACACTTGACATTATCAACTAATTTTATTTCTAGCATACTTTCTCAATAGCATCATGATGTTCACTTGTATCCTCTTCATTCTCAAAATGAACAGATAATGAGATAATTTGATTCTTTTCAACCTTTGTAGCATTCTCTACCATGACAAATAGTCCACTTAGACCTACAAACTGATCATGGTACATACTTTCTAATTTTTATTTCCATAACCATGTGTGACCTCTTTCTTGCACACTAAGAGCTTCATATACCTTATTTTTCTTTGAAAACACATTTAACCTGTTCTTATAATACCTAGCAATGTGACCAACTCTATGACAATTGTAGGAAACCATTCTTCTTAAAGTGAACTCATCTTGTCGTACCTAATTTGGATAAAATATTTTAATGTGTCCTATGTCATAACAACTAAAGCACTCAACTTTGATCATGCTATTTGATTGATGATTCCATTCATTCTCAATAGGTCTTCTACACTCTCTAGCCCTATGACCAAATTGATTACAAGTATAATAGTAACCATTGAAATTTGCATACATCATGGCATTTGGTTGTCTAATCTAATTTGTCCTCATTCTACCAATACCTTCAGTCCTTGATTGAAGATTGGTCTTCAAGTTTTGATTGTCTTTGTTCATATTGGTCTTTATCTTATCTTGATTTACATTATTTTGTTCTTCTTTGTAACCAAGTTTAGTTCTATCACTAGCATGCTTTTGACTATTCAGAATGTTGTCTAGATCACTTGAGCTCTTTTCAAACATCATATATGACTTCATCTTAGTAGATGTCTTTTCTAACTCAGCTTTCAATAACTCAGTTTCAATCACATATCTTGAACACTCATTTTATTTAGCTTTCTGGCTTGTAGATAGGATTTTCAATTGACAACTGAGATGTTTGACTATATCTTCATGCTCCTTGGTGTCTTAATTTATTCTTTCCTCGAACACACTGAATTGTTCTTCATAGTTATTTATTTGAGACTTCAAATTTTTGTTTTTTTCTTTAAATCTTCAAGGACATTCATCAACTCAGTCTTAGAGATTACCTTGTCTTCATCATCTGTATCATCTAAACCACCTCCAAACCATGTAGATTCTTCTTGATATAAGTAGCTACCTTCTTCAACTATGAAGAGAGCTTCATCTTCAATAGGACATCCATCTTCATGAGCATTCTTAAAATCACTACCATCATTCTCATAAGATGAGTTACAATATCCCTTGGTGTAGAGACTTCTCTTGTCCTTGTAAAACTTCTTTTAGCCATTATACCTTTTGAAACTATTCTTGCTCTTATCAGACCTAATTTTTTTCTTGTTGTTATCCTAATCTTCTTCATGTTCTTCATTATCATTTCCCTTATGCTTATGAGGACACTTGTTGGAAAAAATGACCTATCTCTCCACAATTAAAACATTTGAAGGGAAGTTTACCCTTAAACTTGCATGAACCTATTTTTTGTTTTATTATTAATAGAGCTATTAGTTCATTATCATCAATATCAGAAATCTCATCATCCTTGACCTTCTTACCTTGGAACTTCTTCTTTAGCTTATTTTTTTCATTGAAATCTACTTTTTTATTTGGTGGTTTGTCCACATTAAATATCATCTCATAGGCAAAAAGAATGCCATGCAATTCATCCATCTTCATTTTGGTGAGATCATGACTTTATTCTATATTAGAAACTTTTGAATCAAATTTAAAAGTGAGAGATCTTAATACCTTTTGCACTACAGTGCCTTCTTCAATAACCTCTCCCATGCCTTTGATCATATTCACCACCTCATCAACTCTTAGAAGATAGGAAGACACAATATCACCTTCCTTCATTTTGAGACTTTCAAATTGCCTTTAGTAGGTTTTTAGTTTTGCCAACTTGAATTTTGAATCTCCTTCATAGATGAAATGTAATTTGTCCTAAATATCCTTGGTAGACTTGTAGTGGATTACCTTGGTGAACTCAGCCTCAGAAAGACCACAAATGATAGCATTCATAGCTTTGGGATTGTTCTCACTTAGTTTATTATCTACAATACTAGTTGGAGGAGTAGGTGGCATGGAATAACCATCCAAAATATATTTCCAAGTGTTAAACCCCAAGGACATGATGTAGGTATTCAAACTTTCACTCCAAAAATTATAATTGGATCCATTAAACAATGGAGCTTGCTTAATAGAGAAACCTTGAGGACTTATCATTGTACGTAAGATTAATTTCAAGTGGTTAAACTTGTACAAAAGGTCTTGCTCTGATACCAATTTTTAGAGGTACAATCACTAAAAGGTAGGGTGAATCAGTGAATCAAGATATTTCAAAACTTTAATCTAAATCCTTCAAACCCTTAGTCATACACCATAAGCAATCAAGAAGCAAATAACCCACTTATAGCAATGAAATTGAAAGATAAGTAAGATAACATAAGATCTATGTGAGAAACCCTCTTATAAGAGAAAATCCACTCTTAATTCTAAAAACACATGGACTAATTATCTTATAATATTATTACAAATATGAGACTTTAGTGAAACACCCACTTCACAAGGAACATCAACTCCTAAAGATGATAAACACCAATTTAACTAAGATGTTGAGCACCAGGACAACATTTATGAAATTAATAACTTTATAACTCTGATTGCTTTTCAATCTAATGGAAAAACCCTGTAAAACAACCTCATTTAATCCTCTTTACTCAGTTAAACCTTCACACACAAACAAGACATCTCAAATCACCTTTTAGATCAATCTACACACCTTCGCTTGTTCTCATGCATCAAACCTATAAATTCAACATTAAAATTATGAAATTAAGGTCATACATGAAGTATACACTCTGATATTCCTTTCAAGACATCCACAAGGCTCTCACAACTTTCACAAATCTTTTTTCTCATATACTCACACAACTAGCACAATTAGTCCAACTAGACTTTGTACTTATAACATAATCTCCCTTTAACTCATCTTGGTCAGCCAATATGATTCACATATTTTAAACACACTTAGCATATATCAATACACATATTACATGTGAGAATTACACTTTATAGGTTGATCATTACCTCATTAGCCCTAACCACCATTAGGTCTTGGTGAGACCTAAAACAATTAGGCCTTCATACTCACACATTACATGCGAGACTACTTGGAAAACATTCATCCTTAACCAATGATTCAAACACATAAAAACTATCTCCAATATTCTCTTTCTCACTTTGATATGGGTCCATGACACCTGAAACATCAACTCAACACTTGAACATACCAATTAGGTTTTGTTGCTTTTCAGGCTTTTATACACAAAAAATACAGTCTCAAACTTCTGAAGTAATTACTCAACTATTTTATATAAAAAAATAATTAGATCACATGGGTGAAAATTTTAGGACCTTTGAAACACTTCAGTGTGCCTTAGACACTTCAACATAGGCTTTAAGCACTTAAAATAACTCTCTCAAAATGACCACTTAGGCTAGTCACACAGTCAAAATATAGTTATACTATTTTGACTCTCTATAGTTGATCAAGGGAATATCATGACATACAATAATTTATCATAATACTTATATTATTATAGAAATATCCATACTCATTTGCTTCTTTAATTATGCTAAGAACTCTTCTAACTCACTTATGCAATATGGTCACTCAATCTGCTAGTGCATTCAAACATAGTCAACTTCTAAGTAATTATTCACACTGAAGATGAATTCATCAAATATTTAAAATCCATAAAAATATTATTCATAGAGTTTAAAACATTCTTAAATATTTATTTTATCTTTAAACATCAAAATACTATCAAGAACAACTCAATTATCTTTATCGGGTCAATTATAGAACATGGTCAAACACATAGTCAACTTTAAAGATTAATATTTTTGACTATATATATATATTAAAATACTATAACTCACTTTTATGTATGTTCCTTGAAGTCCTCTTCAAATTTTTTTTATATCACCTTCAAATTCATCCTATATCAAAAGTTATGGCTCAAACACTATAGACTAGTTTTTCCTTTGTTAATTCAAATGCCAACGGTCATTGTGTAAATGCTAAACATCAATTTTTTTTTCATAATCTCATTTCCCCTAGTAAATTTGAAAAAATACACTCTATTTATATCATTATAAGTCTCCTAACTTCAACCTTTTATTTCTCACCGTTGATCTTAGATCTACACTTTTATGATCATGCCACTTAGTAGCTCTGCATAGCTTCTAAGCACATTGACTATTTAACTTGATATGAACCATTGATATTAATCTATAAAAACACTTTAATACCATTAATATTATGCCAAATATTCTAAGATTGTGACATTTGGCACTCTTTCATGCCTTCTAAGTATCCTTTGACATATTGACTAAATACATACCATTGGATCACTACTGACAAGATCATGCACTCCATTAGATCATTATCTGGTTAGATTAAATGCTCTCCATTAGATCTATGATCTGATATAATGCTCACCATAGATATATAATAATGCAAATTTGGCTAAGTATGGAAAATTAGTTAATTCTACTTGATAATTCAACTTTGCACCTTAATAACTTTTTCTACTCACCATTTCCAAACTTGAAATTTGAATCACATGATCACCTCTCATAGGGGAATCGATCCATGTATCAAAATGATATTAAAACATTCGCATGTGTGGAAAATTATATCATCAAATTACTTATTCAATCTTATCTGTCAAGATGACTACTTGAGCTTAAACATTCATATGATTGTTTTGATGAATTTTATTTACTACCATAAGCACTCATAACACCCCATAATGTCTTTGCAACATGTCCATACCATAAATATCATCTTTCAATTTTATATCCAATTCAAAAATTGAATAACTATGCAATAACACTAAAGAACATAAAAACACACTTTGTCATTGTCATTCTAGCATACATGATACCTTATCAACATCCTTGGTCACCTTGGAGACATCATTGACAAAACTCCAACACTAATGCATGTAAAAAATCTTTCAATAACATAAATGAATCATTAATTCATCCTCATACTCTTTGACCACCTTTGAATGATTTTCCACTCATCATATACACCTCATATACCCCCATATTAGTTGGGATGATGCTTGCTCAATAAGATGAATTTGGCAAAGAATATGCCATATGCTACATCAATTATACTTTGATAGATTATAAGACCCACTATATGTAATGAGATAGGATTAACTTGAAACTTATCATATTTATGAGATTTGGTATTGCAGAAGGTAAATCAAATAGATCTTATTGATACTTAATCTATTAAGATATAACCACATAAATTTGGTAAACTTATCAAGAGAAGCACTTATCACATAATATCAATAGATAGGATTTCAAAGCCTTTAGGCACTTAATTTAATGAAATAACCCTCGCTATAACTTCTATATTAGAATTAATATAATATAGTATTACCAAGCTAACAATAAATTTAAGGGGGATAGCTAAAAATAAACTAAAAGGGGGTAAAGAACCATGGTATAAAAGTGAGGACCTAGGTTACCTAAGGTGGAAAATGGAAAGTTTGAAAAACCCTATATCCACACTAAGTATAAGTGTAAATAAGATTCAAATAAAAAG
The DNA here is from genome assembly GCA_037957365.1 of Torreya grandis. Classification (NCBI taxonomy): domain Eukaryota; kingdom Viridiplantae; phylum Streptophyta; class Pinopsida; order Cupressales; family Taxaceae; genus Torreya; species Torreya grandis. Next base: position 1,357,492 of record JARHVA010002649.1, read on the forward strand.
TTATACATTCATTTAATCTAGTAATTATGCAACTTCTATCTATCAAATGAAAGAGATAGGGTAAAAATATACTTAACTTGAATAAGACCTGTTGAGCCTCAATCTCTTCCTTGACCATTGGTGCTTTGTAAGAGATTGTTGTGGTTGTAAAGATCACAAATGTTGAATCAAGATCTAGGATAAAAGGACTCCTCCTATTACATCAAATATTTCATAAGATAATTTTTTTTCCTCCAAGATCTAAGCAATGGTTTCTCTAATTATAGACATAAGCATAACTATGAGCAATGACAATGACATTGCATGAATGCTCTTATTTATTGGATTGAAATGAGGACTTGTAATTATAGTGATAGATGATCCTAACCCTTCTAAAAGTTTTAGTCAATGTCATCAGTCAACCTTAATGTAGTTGAAAAATATGATAATTTAGCCTTGAACTAGGTCAGCCAAGGCCTATTTAGTTGTGAAGTATATGCTATAAATTTTAGACTACATTGACCTGGGCCAACTTCATTTGAAATTTTGTGGGATTTAGGAAAACTACATCAGACTAGGCCAATATAGTCAAAAAATATGGGTCTTGGTATAGTTAGGGGTCATAAGGAGAAATATTGCTTGAAGGATTAAATGTAGGGCAAGTTTAATTGTTAAAGGCATGATAGATAAATAACAATGTCTTTTGTGAAGTACCATTGGTCTACCCACCTCTTTATTGTTACACCCTTTAAGGCATACACTTAGGGAGACTTAAAGTTGAAAAGTTGTAAGAGATAAAACATTAGTGAATGATAATGTTTAAAAATAGTGTTTATACATTTTCCCCACTCAAAGCTCATAATGTGCCACTAGAGTGTAACATATGATGGTGTTCCAAAAAAGAAAATAACAAAAAACTAACCTAACTAATTGTGGTAGAAATTAGAAAGGAAATGTAAGTAAATAATTTGAAAATAAATACCTTCACTTACATTATTGCTGTGAAAAAGAAGCTATACATGAAATAAATGAAAAGAGGTGTCTAGTGTGCAGAATAAGAGATGGACCTGAAAAATAAGATAAAATGCATTTTTTTTGTAAAAATATTGTGTTAGCATTGAATATTTTTTTAGTTTGTCAGGATTCTAGAGATTCTTTCAGTTTGTGAAAAGGATGTACATAAACGAAGTTATGATAAAAATATGAAATTTCTCAATAAATAATTAAAGTTTTAATTTTTTTGAAATTTTACTATAAAATAGATGATTTACTATTCATTTGCACATTTGTTATTTTTGGAAATTAGAGCTCTATTTATAAAAGAGAGACTTGATGGCTCGAGCTCAAGAAAGTGGATGAGTTGGAGGATGGATCATAATGATAATTGGTGTAGTCCAAATATGGGGTGCATTTATTATGATTTTTTACTATTTTTGAATTAAAATGGATTAGTTTTGAGATAAATAGGCACTAGGGCAAATCTATGTAGCAAAAATTTCCCTAGAAAATGTAATAATAAAATAAAAATTAAGACATGAAATGAGTAGGAGATTTTTTTAAAAAAATTAGGTCAATGGTATTTATTACAACATAGTGAAAAATCATCACCTAAATAAGATGGTATTGGTTAGGTATAAATCTATTAGACACATCAAAAAATTAAATTAACAACACACTTTGATCATATCTCTCTGAGCCTGTCACCCACACAATTAAGACTCTCTCATCATTATATTTGATGGGAAGGTCCCATTGTATTTGATAGATTTATGTTGGGAGATGTTGGAGAATGATATTTTGTATGATTTAGTTTCTATTATTTGGATGTAGTTAGTGCACAATTTTTATACTATTTTATCTAAGGGCCAACAAATGATAGGGCCCATTGTACTTGTTTCTAGTTAAATTTATGTGTGATTTCCTATGTATCGATTGATAGGGTTATCACATGATGTGGATGATTCTCTCCTACACATGCAAACATTAGAACATGATCATATGGTTTCAGTTATGCCACATGTCCTAACAATCCAAATTATTACTTAGGGTCAGATTATTTGGCACCCATATTAGGGTACTGTAGATGCTTGGTCCATATAGCCAAACATTATATAGACACAGGGTCATCTGAGGATTATGGGACATAATCTTTGGTGGGTATATCCCCATATAATTCATCATATACTAGGGTAGTTTGGATTATCACACTTGGTGGATCCAATAGTGGCCCTTGTATTTTGGGCTCGACATGCGAAGGAGTGGCATGGTATAGAAGGTACAGGGATATCGATAAAGGTTCACATTATATGGCCTCATCGAGATTGGATTATTACAAGAGGACATTAATGATAATGAGGATGGGATTCATTAATGATTGTGCCACAATAACATATACTATAGTCACCACCATGGCCATATAAATGGATACAAGATCACGTGCCATCACTAATACAACCACATGGATAACCACATGAAGATCCAAAAATGCAAACTACCTTGATTTGGTCTATTGTGCGATGTATACATAGTAGGACATAAAATGTTTGGGTGATTTAAATCAGCTAGTATATAGGTTTTAAACCACATTGAAGCCATGGTATGCAGGAGGTGATTGGTGATCGAGTAGATGGAGTTACTATTTGTGAACAAGATATGTTATATAGTGATTTAAAATATATATGTTATATATGTATAATTTTGGATATATAAATTGAGATATGATGTGATTTTGGTTTGCATTTTTTATATACTATGACAAAGGAGGTTCGATGGAGGACCTTGGTGGAGATAACCCATCATGACATTTTGGATGATGTGATACCATATTACGATACTATATAGTTGATCAATTCATTGGTACCTTCAACTTAGGGTTATGTTGAGTGGATTAGATTGGTTGGGGAGGCTACCCAAGAGATACATAGATTATTATCTACATCTTAGGCTATTGGTAAGGGGAAATTATAGATGTGGTAAATGTTAGTTGAGGAGAGAGCCATTTATTTGAATATATCTTGGTAGGTATCAAAGTTATAGGCCCATGTGGCCAATCTACAGGGATAGGTGGATGGATGACAGTAACATACAAAATCACTACAATAGATCATACGAAGAGAAAAGTCTCAAGCTTCTATGGGTAGTGTAACACTTTTTCATGAGGGATCATAGCCTTAGATATATTGGTGTAAGATTTGTCTCACTATTTGGTTTTACCTACATGGTCTAGTTAGCTTAATTAGGTATTTAATAGAGGTCATTAGGGAAAATAATCCCACATTTATGAGGATGTGAGGACATATATATTTTCCACCTATATATGTAATTTTCCTGACTTCATTTGGATAATTAACCTATAATATTATTGCATTGAATGTTTTTGCACATTGTGATGTTTCTTCCTCTCATGTGTTCATGGTTTCACTACTCCATATAGTTTCAACTTTGTGATTTCAATCCTATCCAATTATTGATCCTTGAGTATGGCCCAATCATACATGACATCAAAACATTGCTAGTAGATGATTGTCATATATTATGTTGTGATCTCACTTGAATTTTAACTCCTTTTTGGTGTTCTTAGTGATCTTGACTATTTTAAGGGGTTTGGTGGGGTTTCATAAAAATACATATAAACTATACTATTGAAGTCTCCAATTGAAAAATAGATAATGCCATTAGATTTAGAAGATGTCAAAACTTAAGAATGATTGTAAACATGACCTAGTTTTATAGCAGTTTATTTTTACCATTTTAAAGGATTTGAAGGTAATTTTTACATTTTATGCATATCCATACCAGTTAGTGGTAAAAAATAATTTTTTCTTTCTAGGCTTTACTAGGTTTTTATAAAAATACAGTGGGTCTTTATTTATTTTGGAGGAAACCATATCATATTTTATAGATATGGAAGATTTGTGTGTAGGTTTTGCCATTTTAGCATGTTCTGCAATTCAGGTAGATTTTGAGAACTCAATGGATATTTACCCTTAACAAAAAAATAATTGGGTTATATGCCTCCTCTCTACAGTTTTCCTTGGTAGGTTTCTACACCTTGGCAAACTTTGACTCCTAGATAAACATCAAAATCTTGCCAGACATTTTCACCTATCTAGATAAGAAGTAAAATTTGCTAGCTACCCAGACATGAATCTGATTCCAACCTATGTCTAAATAGGGATCAAGATCCAAACCCTTGCTTGCATAGAGGGTGGGATCTAAACCCCCTGCTTGCACATTACACATGTTTTGGACCTACTAAGCACACCACTAAGTTCTAGCCCTTGCAAGAGCACATGATAGGTTCTGCCACTTCTGTACCCTTCATAAGCATTAGTCCCTAGTCACATGAGAGTTTATCCCTTGGTCATAACTAATCTATGGGGGCCTAATTTTTACATGACAATTTGAGTTAAATATTTTGCAAACCTAAAATATTATGTTATAAGGTGATTTTTTTCAAGAATTTTAAACTCATAATTTTCAGCTTATAATTCCTTTTAGGCATTTTTTTTGAAAGTACAAGTATTTTGGAGTTATACATATTTATGATATTATAGAGACTTGTAAAATTAAAACAATGAAGTTTTAAGGGGTTACATTTCTTCTCTTTTACACACTTATGTTACTTCTATATACATGCTGATTGTATATGTACTTAAATGTGTAGATTATATATGTACTAAATACAAAATGCGAATTTATGCAATATTGGGAATAATATGGTGATTATTGAACATATTTCTCATTTGGATGCATTTTTGGCTGAGTCTAACATCCATTGAGTTGAATGTGTATGGTTAATTTTAGTCATGTCGACTTACCTATCTCCAACTAAGAAATACCAGATGAGGATAATTGATTCTACTCCAGTGGATCTTCTTAGAAAGACTAACTATGCTTCACGACAAATGTACATGGATTGCTTGATCATGAAACATGACCTTATTTTATTTCTGTATGGACAAATTCATGTCCCCATTAACCCTTTTCAATACAATGACTGGGACAACTCTTGTGATTGTGTTTATGGTCACTTATTAATGCATGTTTTATGGGATCTTCACCACCATGCGCAACACACAAAGTGTCCCTCCACTATTTATAACACTCTTTAGACTCTTTTTGGAGATCGTGTTGATATTTTTATCACTCCAACTCAACTCCCTATTGTCTCTTTAGATATTGTTATACTCCTTCCTCCTACTCCTATTTCTTGTAATAGTCATTTTAATGAACAATGCTCTTCCTTATATTAAGCCACTAGTAATGAATGGATTTATGCCATACCTTAGTTATCCTTTTATAGAATTCACATCAGTTCCATTATAGAATATTACTTTTCTAGATCCATCACATATTTTTTCTTCAAAGGATCATCTCATCCCATTAACAATGTGAGTGCACTTATTTAGAGTCTTGATGACTCATATATTCCTGTGAATATTCATTCTCCAAATTCACATGATTTATTTGTAGTCCAATATTTAATTTTGAGGATTATTGAGTCATTCTCTCTTCACATGGACATTATTTCAAAGAATGTTCCATGGCCTTCTTATGTTAGGTCTACTTTAGTGGAATTACATTCATTTCTTATGCATGATCTTTTCAGACCTATGCCACACTTCAATTTTAGACTATAATTAAATATTTCTATACTAATGCCTTCATCTTCAATTGCGTATCATTGTGTTATTTCTCTAGCAAAAGGAATAAATATTATTAGATGTAGATGCAGCTTCTTCAGTATTCAGACATAATATCTCATCATCGACCTTGGTCATTTTACAAGCTCTACTATAGACAACTTTAACATTTTCTATGGGGATTCTTTAGTTTTATATTTATTATGTACTTGGTTACCTCATCAGGTTTAGTTATTGGGACCCAATTTTCTACCCACTTAAGCTACATTTAATGGGGGTGTTGGTGTAGGCTTTTTCCCACTATCTGGTTTTACCTACATGGTCTAGTTAGATTATTTAAGTGTCACTTATGTGTTTAATAAAGGTCATTGGAGAAGATAATCCCACATTTATGAGGATGTGAGAACATGTCTATTTTCCATCTATATATGTATATTTATTAAAGCTATTTATTTAATTAACCTAAAATATTATTACATTGAATGCTTTTTCATATTGTGAAGTTTATTCCTATCACGTGTTCATGATTTTACTACATACAATTTCACTTTCATCCATTCAATCCTATCCAGTTATCGATCTTCAAGTGTGACCCACTTTGATAAGATTTGTTTTTATAATATGTATCATTGTGTATCATGCTTTATATATATTTTGATTCATATATGTATAGAGATGTGTTTCATTATTAATCATGGATTTTGTCTATTGATATATTTTATTTTTAGCACATGTGATTATGATTTTTTATGTATGGGAAAATGTAAAATTTAGATTTTATTTTTTTCTAGAAAATGTGAGCAAATGCACGGTTAAAAAAAGATAAATGAAAATTGATAAAAACATGTTAAGTAGATTTTTTTTTGAAAAATAATAAATGAGTGGTAAAAATGAATGTAAAACACATCACAAATAATGAGATATGTAGGACACTATAAAAAAAATTGAAAATGATAAATGTTAATCAAAGATGTAAACAAAAACAAAAAATAAGTAATGAAAACAAGGAGATGCTGATAATAAATAATTCAAATTTAATGCTTGTTCTAATGTGTGATGGAAGAAAGTATGGCCAATGAGTGACATGTGAATGATGCTAATAATATGGTATAAAAATATGTTTATGAGGAAAGCCTGATCCTATCCAAGGTCTTACATTACAACTCATAAAGGATAAACCAAAATATGTAAAGTGTGATCAAAGATGTGATCAAATATAAGTGATATCCATCAAGGGGAATATCAAGGATAAATGAGAAGTGAAAAAGAGGGAGTGAATTTATAAATAGGTGACATATAAATCCTTATCAATGTTGAGACACACTAAATAAGTATGATAGTGCTAATAATTATGGACATCAAGAACGTAGGACATTCCAATTAGTGAACACAGAGCTTGGGCTAATGAATGAAGTTCATAGATCATCCCATGAAGGCTATATGCAAGAAGAGTAAAAGAGTCTTACCTTTCCACAACATGTTCCCCATTATTTATGACCCCTTACAGATCTATCAATTTATTGTGAATATTATGTAATTTTCATAAGAAATTAAGTGGAATAAAATGAGAAAATGAGACCTCCTATCCTAGTCTACTAGCCTACCACAACCCAATGGACTTTGGCTCTATTATGAGGCTAGTCATGGATTTTGAGATTTAACTAGGATAGGATATGTGTCAAGAGATCACATATTTTACCATGATCGAACTTTTAAGATTGGATTTACCTTTTATTTTCTATTATGATATGGCTTTTAACTTTTTGTGGTTTTTCCTATTCGTCCTCCATACAGATTCAAAATATAAAAAATGAGTGAAATAAGTGACACACATAAGAGAGCTTACATTTTGTTATTAGAGAAGAGTACCAAAGATCATGGTATCAACAAGTTTAGGCCTAAAATTACTCACAAGTATGTGTGTAGTCTCAAAATTAAGCTATGTATGCTTATAATGAATGGAAATAAAAGGAAAGATGAAGATCATAAAATATCCATTCATGTAATGAGTGGTACAATGATGGGTATCCTTGTAGATAATCACAAGGATGTAGGACAATGTAATGGAAAATGTTGTGGGCTATATTAAATATATCCAAGACACTTGAAGACTATACTATCTTATCAAAGAGATATCACAAGTACTTATGAAAGTAATAATCATCTCAAAAAGAGGGAAACTAAGGAAATGAAAGTGAAATTTGATTAAAGATGGACCCAAAGGTGTTTATTCAAATGGTAATGTTGAAAAATGTGAAATAAAATCTTAATGTAAATAGGATATCATAAATGTGAAGTAAAATACTGAAAAATGAAATAAAAACATGATATAAATGAGATATACACCACAATACATCACCAATGCTCATAAAAAAATGGAAACATCAAATCCAATCATATGATAATATGAAGAATAATATGATATGTCACACAAAGATGTGCTTACAAATAATGATAGATAACTTGACATACACCATCAATAACATTTGATAAATCTTGTTACAACTGTCATCTAACTTTGATCATGGTGTCATTGATATTCATATAAAGTTGTGCAAGGACTTACTAATGCACAACCTCTATGGAGAAAGTATGAGACTGGGAACGATGAGGAGGTAGACCTAGTACTTGTTATGAGGTGTAATAAATAGAAATAAATTGTAATATAATATGACTAATATCCTCTAATATGTGAGAATGCATGGGTTTAGGATAAGGTCGAGCCTCCATTTAAGAATAATCTTGCTGACAATACCATGGAGGTGAAGGCATAGGTCATAAAAAATAATGAAAATTATCATGAGTAGTCTACATCTATCTATATGATGTGTAGTGCACTAAAGTTGAAGTGAGAATGCATGGGTTTAGGATAAGGTCAAGCATAAATGTAATATCAAAGTTGTTAGTAGTGTGTCGATGTATGTGAAGTCATTTCATAGAAACAACAACTGGGCCTGAGAGTAACTAAGTGATGAGATCTACTATATGTGGTAGGAATAGAGTTTCATGTTTGATTTTATGCTAATTATCTCTAGTATTCCCAACAATCTTTGCCCCAATGACCAACTATCTTATGAAATTCACATTATGGATCATCTACCCATTGTCTAGGTGGAGAATCATGTTCTAGAATGGGTAAAATTACATTAAGTAAATAATCATGATCCATGCATCTATGAGTAGGTCCTTGTGTATGATTTATAACTATAAGAGAGAGTCTCAGTGTAGGTCAAAATAATGTAGTCAATATCTCTAGGGGAAGGTTTCTTGAAGGATAATAAAATGTAAAAAAATGGTAAAGTCATGTCATGGCGTGATCCAAGAGCATCCCTTTAAGAGTCTCAGAGGTGAATAGATTAGAGTGAGTAGAAATTGGTAGATGCTCCATTTTAGACTTGTGAACATCAATGTAAGAATAAATAATGTTAGGTATAGTACAAGGAGAATATACTATATCTACCAAGTGAATGCTATGTATATGTAAATTAGAGTCATAAGAATGTTGTAGAGAATATCTATAATGAATAATTTTTACATATTTGGATTGATAGTAGCTAACTAAGACTGGATCATCAAGGGAATAGCCATCATCATAATTAGGTGTATGAATATTGATAGTGCAAATAACAATGATTATATTGGTCAAAGAAGCATGAGGGTGTAATTATTTAGGCCTGACTATTGAGATGGGAATATTATTCATTGGATTTTGGTGAGACCTAGGTCATAAATAAGGAGGTAATTGAATAAGTATGTATGAAGGGATATCAATACTTTTTATTTTTGAAATGATCTCATTGGGTTCATCATCATCAAATCTAATAGGTTAGGAGGGATGCTGCCCAAAAGTTTAGGGTGTCCATTGTAACAATGATTAGAATTAAAAAGATAGTTAAAGCATTGATATTTGTGAAAGGGGATTATAAGAAAAGGTTTAAGGGTAGGTATTTTAAAAACATCATGATCTTAGAATTGTTCAAAATTATAAGAATTAATGTCTCCTTGAATCTTATAAATAACACTGTTATGGAGAAATTTTACACATTGACAAGTTGAAGGGGCAATAAATTTCATGTGGTGTGTCTAAGATCAACAAAACAAGATGTTATTTAATAGAGGAAAAATTAAAAATCCTAACCTTAACTCTAACCATGACATTAAGGAATGTGATTGGAATCTAAACACAACCAAGGGGAAGCTTTTGTCTTCGATCATATCCTTGGCACATGATGTATATTTAAGATTGTATTTGGAGTATTTGAGAGTCTTAATTAAATTAAGGCCAGGAAAAAAGTGCTATATCCTTCATCAATCAAGGCATGCTTGACTTGAATATCACCTATTTGGATATTAATGAATAAGGGAGGATCATCCTCAGGAAGTAATATTTCATCTAGAATCATTGAAGCAATGGAAAATTTGAGTGTGAGAGAAGAATTTTTAGTTTTTTCAACATGTATAGACATTTATTCATAGTAATGAAGAATAACATCCCTAGATCTAGGCATGGTATCTTCTTTCCCAAAGTGTAGAGGTCAAGGGATGTTCATTTAAAATAAATGTTACATTAAATAATTATGATGATGAGGGGAAGTTATCATGAGTTATATAAAATGGATTTGAGATGGTAGAGAAAAAGTCCAGTTATAGGATTCCATTCATCACATCTTGTTAAAACCATATCAGATAAAGGTGCATAGTGTTGAAGTAAGTTCACAAAAGTAGGAGCAAAAATTCATTTAAATTGATGATGATTGTGAGCATGTTGTTTGGGCTTGGTCATTGTAGGTTGTTCAGGGAAATCAAATTATGTTGACATGGTTGGTTACATTTGTGTCATTGTTGAGTTAATAATTGAATCCCTTGAAGTAATTGGTGTTATGAGTGGATGTATATGCACAAAAGTAGATTAATTAATAATAATTAAATCAATTAGGCTTGATCAAAGAGAATATAATGGTATCATATTAACAGACACCATAATAATGGCAGGGTGAGAATTAAATTATATTATGTTGTTTAATATAGTTGGAAAAATGGTAAGGGAGAAGTGTATTATGTGATTAGTAGGTGTTTCCAAATGTGAAATCTCCATGAAGTAAGATTGATAAGTATCTTGAATGGTGTAGAAAGTGGGAAAGTTATTATAATTAGAATGTGGATAGGGATCAATATATGATACTACATGCTTCATGTTTTTCATGTTGACTATATTTTCATCATTGGTTAGAGAATTAGAGTCAATTGAAGTTTCCACAATCTTGGAGGTAGGAGGTTGAGTAGTATTAGATTGATGATTGGAAAGTGGATCTTTATAGATAAAAATGTGAGTATTAGCTTGATCAAAAGCTTCATGCTTGAATTTGGAATCATGAGATTTAGCTACCTTTTCATATGCTTATTGATGTTCATGAATCATAGTTTCATGATAAAAGTTGAGACCAAGGAGAAATTCAAGGGAAAAGTTGCTCAGTTGTCTACAAGTTTCATGAGGGTGTCCCCAACTTGCATGATACCAATAAAATTTTTGTGGATCATACCAATTTTTGATAGGGAGAGTAGGTTCAAGTTCTCTTTCTTAAGGTTTAATAATACATTTTTGGATTTTCACCATGGAAAGAGGTTTATGAATATCAACATTATTTACATATGATGAAGATGTTAGAGGTAGGTAGGAGGAAGTTTCCATGAAATGTGGGCAAGTAGTTTCCTCATTCGAGCCATCAGAAAGAATAACATGAATGATGTGTAGAGAATCATAAGTATTTTTAATGTCATCATTGGTAAAATGTGTGATTTTAGGTCTCGTAAGAATGCAAGTTCTGGCCATAGATTTGGAAGGCTCTAATTATCCTATGAGAAAATCTTGATGTTTAGCTTGGTCAAGGACTTATTAAAAAAATTTGGGAGAGAGAGTCATAACATGATATTGGAGTTTGGGATGAAGAGCATTAGTGAATAAATGGAAGAGATTATCTTTTGATATGTTGTATTCAACCTTTTTAGATAAGGCTTTCCATCTTTTGATGAAAACTTGAGTAGTTTTAGATTCTACTTATTTACAATTAATAAAATAGGCTAAAATATTTTTAGGTATATCATTGGTTTAAAATTATTAAACCAATTCATTAACTAAGTGTTCTAAACTAGAGATAATATGAGACTTAAGTTGATTGTACCAATATAGGGCATCATCTGAAACAATTCTGGATAGAAGTTTGGTAGCAATAAATGTATTTAGCTTTATTCAATATTTGTAAATGTTACTGTTGTCACCAAATCTTACACCCTAGAAGAGAGTGTTCAAGCCTCTTCCATATTTGGAAAATGTAGAAACACTTACAGGTATGTGGGTGTACCTATAGTGAAAGTGAGCCTCTAGGTTTAAGGGCTAGCTCCTTGAATGTATCTTGAAGTGATTTCACCTATGATAACTATTTGCTTATGAGAAAAGAGTTAGAATTTTGCATGAAATAAACCTAATCTAAGCGGGTGATACACCAAAATTATTTTTACATGACCATCATACTCCTATCACAATGAAACAAGACATACAAACTAGCTTCAAAGTCTTAAAGGATTCTAACATCAATGTTTCAATATAGAGGTAAGATGCATGAAACAACACAAGGTGAATGAATTAGAGGGTAACTTTCACACTCCAAAGATAATTTCACACTTGAAAAGAGAATAACACACTTGAATACACTCTATATGACCTATTAAAATATGAACTCTTGCATAAACATGAGAGGATAAAGGAAGAAAGGATAGAGGATTATCACTTTACTTCACCATACATCACTTTTCACACTTAGAAAATTGTTCATGAAATTAAAAATAGACTTGAATTAATGTTCACAATAAAAATACAATGTCATTTTAGCATGGCTTTGCCATACATGGTGTGGTCTATCTCTTTACAAAGGCCAAAATGGTAGCTACTTTTAGAATTGGAGAAAGAAGGGAGAATAAATAAGTCCAAAGGTCATTGTGCCACATGTTAGGGCATGAAAACCAGTCACATTATAGATAAATAGAGTGATAAATAGACCATGCATAGTATGATATGACAAATGGTCCTCCAAAGCATGAAACATCATGAAATGTGGCATAAGGATTTCCTTGCTTATTCAGGAAACTATTTTTGTCATGGATCATCTCTCGAGCATTTGAAATTGAATTAAGAGAGTTGACACATATGTATTATTAGAAGGTAGTTGAAACATGCTATGATAGTAATAATATGATCTCTTAATTACTAGCTATCTTCTAGACACATGTATTTACCATCTTTTGTCATTCATTTATCTCTTGGACTTCATTCTTCACATTTGGTAGTCACTATTTATCTTAGATTTCAACTAAGCTTTAATGGTTGTGTATGAGTCTGAGGTGCTTGCTTTGATATAGAGTCCTTTGATTCTATATGTCTACTTATGTGGCATTCCCTTGCCACATTTCTCATTCCATTTTAAAATATGCCTATCATCGTTTGGACACGTAGCCTCATCTTGTCCATCTAGAATTTGATCAAATTTATTCTATCAATCTTCTCTAGAGTCATTTTTATTCAACTTTAAACATTGGCCACTAATCTGTGACCCATACATATGAGATTATGACATTTAGAAGTATTGCATGCTTCTATGGATCTTATTATCAGTCCATCTAGTTAAATCTCTCATTCCAATTGAGAGTCTCAGTTTGATCTAGAATCCTTAGACTTTGACTCAACACGCACCATTAATCTTAATTGCTTAGTTAAATACATGTTGTTGATCTTTTGCTATAAGATCAAATGCACACCATTGATCTACTTGTTCAGTTAAATTATGACACTTGGTATGAGCATATTCACTCTTAAGATCATTTGACTCTTTGAACCTCACTCATATAGTTAGATCTTATCTAAATGATTTGACACACTTCATTAGATTTGGGTCCTAGTCTTTAAAAATGGATTGTTGATCTTATCTACATGACTCAATGTGTGCTATTAATCTTTGATCTAGTCACTATTCAATTTTTTGACCCTATTAAGCACTTATGTGCCTTGTTCTTAGCTTTATTGAATGAAATTTTTACACTTGGAAGCTTTTCATTAAAGCTCAAGATCCTTTAGAATTTTGAACTTAAACAATTGGTTCCCAAAGCCTAAACTTGACTTCTCTATGCACATCTATCTCTGCTAGTTCAACTTTAAATACTTATATATTGAGATATCAAGCTCATCAAGACACAAAATTTGTAGAGGATGATATTGGAACAAAAATCATGTCCATGTAGTATTTTTGGCCTAAAATATTTTCTAAGCACACTTGTAAAATGTACAACTAGATTGCCCTGTTCATTCTTGTGTGACATGCCAAGATGATCTGACCCCCTAGATGTCTCCAAATGAAATTAGACAAAAATAGATCACGAATAAAGTTAGAATGCAATTAAATGACATAAATTATACCACAACACACCTTATGACACTATGTTCTAGCCCCATATCAAGTCTTGACTATAGAGGGATAACCCATTTTGACTTGTGGTCCAAATGGTCAACATTCTTGGCAATTTCCCAAGGGCGGTATGATTATTATGCCACGACCAATTACCTAATCCTATCCTTTTGGATATGGAATCACATGTATACATGTTTGGCACACAAATTTCCTTTGATAGCATATAAAACATAATGAAAAGGCACACAAAATGAGACAAACTCAAAAGAAACACACGTGTTTAACTAGAACACTTAGGGAACACAACACAACTAAAATAAGAGAAACACACCTTATTCTACTATTTACAAAACTTCATCTTGAGGTGAAACATATAATCATACCTCAACTAGGGTCAAACATGGTTCCCCTAGCATCTTTATCACTCCATGAAGATAGCCTATCATGAGGAACATGCTTATCACTTACATATGTAGGTGATCAAGAATCCTACCACCTTTGAATCTTCTTAGGTATGAAACTGGACTATTTGGGACCTTCATAAATGATATTTATTGATTTATAAGAGCCTTGGTTGGAGCTGCAATCCTCTTGATCATTGCCATACCTGATATACATTCCTCATACTATAGAATAAGAATGATAACAACTACCTCAACCTTTCTATCTTCTTTCACATGATATACTTGATGCTTGGGAGTATATATTTCTTCTTTATGATCCAACCCATTTGGAAATATATAAATACTAGATGGATCTCCTAACTGTCCTTTAAACACAACAACTTCTGCCTTGACCTCACTAGGTCCCTCTAGAACTGCAAGATTTTAAATAACAAATTGATGTCTATATTCCATAATAACATGCCCTTTAATTTCATACTTTATATAACACTTGAGAGCTTGATCATTAGTTTCATCAAAAAACACATCAAACATACATTTCTTGGGAAAAGAAAGAATATTACCAATCTTGTCAAATTCTTGACATATGGCCTCAAATCTTAGCCATAAGTCATCCTCCTCTTCTTCATGAGTGTCATCATCCAGATCATCTTCATCAATATTAGGAATGAAAACATCGTTCTTCCCACTATGGTGATGATTCATCAACCTATGATCATCATATTCATGAATCATATAGTTTCACTTAGTAGCATGAGAATGCTTGACACTCACCTCAGCTCCTTCAAATGGCTCTTCATGCATGATGTAAGTCCCAATATTAGTTTGCTCAAAGTATGCATATAGATCATGCCCATATGCATCTACACCATACTCATCCAAAAATAAACCATAAATTCCCTCAAGTTTAGAAGAACCATCATCCACATTAGATTCTTCCTTCTAATGAATAATGCAATTCAAGTTAGAACTAGTTTCAATGTAAGGTTCAATGTGAAACCTTACAAGAGGCTGAGTTATAATGGTCACTTTAGTCCCATACCTTGTCCTAAAGGCCAAAAAGGACTGATTATCTAAGATATAGCCATCAATCTTGGCTGTAAAATCTCTTAATAGGTAGATTGCAAAGTGAGATAGAAGGTCAAGAACACCTATATCTTGAAGGATAGGAAAGAGAGGACAATCATGCAACAAAACCTTCATGTTTTTGATCATCCCTATGGTCTTATCAAGTTTAACATATATATGGATCACTCCTTTTCTATGAGGCTCATATTTCAAGCCAAACTTATCAGCTACAACTTTGGGCATGATTGAGGTAGAGGCTCCACTATCAACTATGCAATTATGAACCAATTTATCACCCACTATGAGAGTGAGGTAAAATAGTGAAGGTTTCTCAATCATAATAGATTGTTAAAAAATAGTGTTAGGATCATTTATAAGGACAACATGACTATTACTTTGATTTGAAGATGAAGGACTAGTAGGAATAGTGGACAATTGCTTTTGTAACAACTCTTTTTGGCCAGGCATATGAATGATATCCCATAAGGAGATAAATGGTTTAACACTTTTCAAGGAATACACTATGTTTAGAGCATTAGTAATCACCTTTTCTTGAGTCCTTTGAGGTAAATAATTTATTAGAACTTGAGGAATAAAGGCACCTTGAACATACCTTACCATATTTTGACTTGATGGAGGTGTAATAGCTTTTGGAACTGTCACACTTGTAGCCATGCCTTGTTGCCTTCCATGAAGATTGGATGACCCTATGGGCATGATACTTCCACCTCATAGAGCCTTTTTCTTGGCTCTAGTATTATCTATAATAGAGGCTCTTTGATTGAGTACAAAAGTGTCTTCCACCAAGAAGTTGGTGAAGCTTCTCCTTGAGGCTGCCAACCCTCATTAACTTGCATCATCACTTAATATTCAACTGATAGGAGGGGAGTAACTCCTCCTTGAGAAATAAGAGATTTCTCTCTATTATAATTATCATCTATAAATTGACCTTTCTACCAATTTTATCCCTCCACCAAGTTGTTATGTACAAATACCATCTCTCTTTCATTGGTGGTGGAGTTAGGATTGTACACATTGGCAAGCCTATTAGAGTTAGGCTACCATTGATCTCTTCTTATTATAAATTATTGACCATACTATTTATGATATGGGTAAGGATTTTAATAGGCACCTAATTGTATGTTAGCTTGCCTAAGCTGAGCTCTTAGCATTTAAATTTTTGCATCTTTATCTATGACATTATCTCCCTTCTTAAGAGCAACTCTAGGCTTGGTGTTAGCATTAGGAATTTGGGCCACATCTGAAGTATTAGAAAAATTATAAGACAATGGAGGCATAAAAACCTTAGGAAGCAACCTTCTAACTTGGATAAGACCATTTTTAGCTTTGATGGCAAGTTCATATGCTTCAAGAAGAGTGGAACCACCCATGTATTGAAGCATGATAGCAATTTTAGTACTAGTGGCTCTCAAATAAGTAAGGAAGACAAAAATATATTGTGGCCTCATGAGAGGAGGTAATCTATACCAAGTATTTTGAAACATCTCATTGAAGTCATGCATTACTTTCTTAGGGCCTCTTTTAATCACATTAAACTGATGTATAAGAGAGGTATGGTCACTGTCATCTTCAAATCTAGAAGTTAAAAACACTCTAAAATCTTCCCATGTTGTGATACATCCACATTCTAGAGTTCTATACCAATCAAGAGTTGTCCCTCTAAGGGACATGGCAAGGAGCCTAATGAAAATTTAATCTTGAGTAACATTTTGGAAACTACAAAAGTTGGAAACATCCCTAATGTGTTCACTAGATGTAACATGACTCTCACCATTGATTGTAGGCACACCTTTTGTGGCATTAAGGGGAATGTTATCATAGAATTGAAGATGGATTGAATTTTTAGTATTGAAGGTAGGGAAAGCATGAGGTCTATTCATGTTTTCTTCAAGATCTTTAATTTCCTTAATCTCTTCAATCTCTTCTCCTCTATCAAAATCTACTAGTTTCTCAAAGGGTAGATTAGGATGAGGGCACTGAACTTCAAGAGAAATTTCATGTTGCATAGGTGGATTAATGGGGTTAAACACTCTATTAGATGATGACCTAATGATAACCATGAATTATAAAACCAAGTTTATGATAAAATAATGGTCTTAAACTAGATTTACATTAATCATGTTTCCATATGTTGAGTATCACACTAATTTGCAATTGATGTGGTCAAGACCAACTTTTATCTTGACAAGTTGTATTAAAGATAATGGGTCCCATAAGGCATGCCAAAACTGTTGTCACAAAATTTTTAATCCTAGAAGAGGGTGTTCAAGCCTCTTTCAGATTTGGGCAACATGGTAACACTTCCAATTATGTTGGTGTACCTATAGTGAAAGTGAACCTTTAGGTTTAAGGGCTAGCTCCCCAAATGTATCTTGAAGTGCTTTCACCTATGATAACTATTTGTTTGTGGGAAAAGAGTTAGAAGTTTATATGAAATAAACCTACTCTAAAGGGGTGATACACCAAAATTATTTCCACATGACCATCATAATCTATCACAATGAAATAAGACATACAAACTAGCTTCAAAGTCCTAGAGGATTCTAACATCAATGTTTCAATATAGAGGTAAGATGCATGAAACAACACATGATGAACAAATTAGAGGGAAAATTGCACACTCCAAAGATAATTGCACACTTCAAAGGAGTCTAACACACTTGAATACACTCTATATGACCTATTAGAATAGAGACTCTTACATAAACATGAAAGGATAAGAGAAGGAAGGATAGAGAATTATCACTTTGCTTCACCATACATCACTTTGCACACTTAGACAATTGTTCATGAACTTAGAATTAGACTTTCATTAATGTTTAAAGGTAAAATATGATGTCATTATAGTAGGGATTCACCATATATGGTGTGGTCTGTCTCTTTACAAAGGCCAAAATGGTAGCTACTTATAGAATTAGAGAAGGAAGAAATAAAAAAGAAGTACAAAGGTCACTATGCCACATGTCAAAGCATGAAAACCAATTACATTGTATGAGAATGGAGTGAGAAATAGACCATACATAGTTTGATAGGAAAAATGGTCCTCTAAAGCATGAAATTTCATGAAATGTGGCATAAGGCTCTCCTTACTTATTCTGGAAACTATTTTCATCATGGATCAACTCTCAAGAATTTAAAACTAAATTAATAGAGTTGACACATATGTACTATCAGAGGGTGGTTAAAACATGCTATGACAATCATAATATATTTTCCTAACTACTAGCTATCTTTTAGACACCTATATTTACCATGTACAGTGATTCATTTATCTCATGGACTTTATTCTTTGCATTTGGCAGTCACTGTTCATCTTAGATTTTGATTGAGCTTTAATGGTGGTGTATGAATCTGAGGTTCTTGCTTTGATATAGAATCCTTTGATCCTATATGGATGCCTACATGGCAATCCTTTTCCACATTGCTTATTCCATTTTAAAATATGCATGTCATCATTTGGACATGTAGCCTCATCTTGTCCATCTAGAATCTAATTGAATTTTCTTTATCTATCTCCTCTGGAGTCTCTTTGATTCAACTTTTGATGTCAACCATTGATCTGTGACCTAGGCATATGAGATTATGACTTTTGACATTATTGTGTGTTTTTTATAGATCCTATTATTAACCCATTTAATTAACATTCTCATGCCACTTGGCAGTATCACATTTGATCTAGGTTCCTTGAAATTTGAATCAACATGCATCATGATCTTACTTGCTTAGTTAAATTCTTTGCATTGACCCTAGCCTATAATATCAAATGCACATTGTTGATCTGCTTGTTTAGTTAAATTGTGACACTTGGCATGAACATATTTACTCTCAAGATATTTTGACTCTTTGACCCTCTCTCACACCATTAGATCTTATCTGCATGATTTGACATGCTCTGTTAGATTTAGGTCTAATCTTTAAACATAGATCATTGATCTTATTTTCAAGACTTAATGCATGCCATTAATCCTTGATCTAGTGACTTTTTTGAATTTTTGAACCTATTAAACACCTGCATGCCATTGATATTAGCTTAATTGAACACCATTTTCCCACTTGGTATCTTTGCATTTGAGCTTAGGATCCTTTAGATATTTTAAACTTAAACTATTAGTTCTCAAATCCTGAACTTGATGTCCCTGTGCATGCTTATCTCTGCTAGTTCAACTTTAAATGTTTGTACCTTGAGATAGCAAACTCATTAAGACATGAAATTTATAGAGGATGATCTTGGAACCAAAAGAATAATGTCTATGTACTTTTTTTGGCCTAAAAGGTTTTCTAGGCACACTTGTAAAATATACAACTAGACTGCCCTATTTATTCTTGTGTGACATGCCATGTCAGTCTGAGCCCCTCGATAACTCCAAATGACATAATACTAAATTATATCATGACCAAGGTTAGAATGATATTAAATGACATGAAATAGACCACAACACACCCTATGCCACTATATTCTACCCCCATATCAAATCTTTTTTATAGGGGGTTAACCCATTTTGACTTGGTCAAAATGGTCAACAGTTACCAAAAGCTTTAAAATGAAAAATAGGATCACTAGATCCATTATAAGTGATATTAAGAGTGATACCTATTATGTCTATGTTTATAATTTGAGGGAGTAATGGTTCATTTTGAATATGCTTGATGACTTTATTAAAAATTAGGGGTTGAGGAATAATATTACCCTATGCATCTCTAAGGGGAGGGGGAATTTAAATTTTTCACTTCCTATTAAGGTTTTTGAGGATGATTTTACAATTTCAAAAGTTTATTTTGAATTTTCATCATTTGATTGGCATTATTGGTTTGAAAAGTAGCCATTTGATTCATGGCTTGCAATAATATTTGATTAATATTTAGAGATTGTTGGTTGGTAGAAGCAAATTGAGATGCATTAATATTAACAATAATGTGAGTATTAATATATGTACTTTGATTGGACCCATAGTAGTGGCTATACCCAACATAGTGGAAGAGGAAGGAAAAGAATAAGTCATGTATTGACTTGCCCCAAATCCTATTGAAATGGAATGGGTAGGTGATTAGGGGCCTCCTATGTGAGGTCCTATCATAAGATTATAAATAATTATAGGATCCTTTCCCCTGTGTTGAGGGGTTTCATTGCTAAAAATGATCATTTCTATGGTGTATTCAAGATCACTCTTATCGTCAATCATGGGCATGTAGGGAGGATAATTAAAAGGATATATAGGTTGGGAGTTAGAGAGTGAATTATAATCAATTATTCTAATACTTACATGAATATAATTTTATCTTGATTATTGATAGTATTAAAATGATATTTAGGAGATTTATGGGAGTTAGTCAAATCCATCATATTGTGTTATGATCTTTATTCAGAATCATCAAAGATATATTGTATGATGGAGAGTTTGAACTGAAAACTATATCTACCAACTCAATAAAGCAAAACATGTATTATATCAATCATGGTTGATGTAGTTACATATATAAAAATTTGGAATACAAAATATATCAAGCCTGGTCAATGTAGTTAGTAAATGGTATAATGATAAGAAATTTTACTATATAGACCATGGTTGTTGTAGTTACATAGATGGAAATTTAAAAGATAGACTATATCTAGCATATTCAATAAATGGTATAATGATAAGAAATGCACTATATCAACCATGGTTGATGTAGTTATATAGGCAAATATATGAAAGTTAGACTATATCAACACTGGTCGATGTAGTTAATAAAGGGTACAATGATAAAAAAATGTACTATATTGATCATAGCCAATGTAGTTCCAAAGGCAAATATGTGAAAGATAGACTATATCGAGCTTTATAATGTAATTGAATTTGAGAAACAATTATCAATATTATGAATACACTGCATCGATTCTGGTCGATACAATATGATAAACAAAGGCATAAAGGAAGTAAATTCAGTAGACTATGTTGAATTTGTTGATGTGGTTTGTTGACACATAAATAATTATATCAATGTTAACCAATGTAGTTAGAGCACAAAAAACAAAACTATATTGATGTTTGCCAATACAATTTACAATATAAAATATAATAACAAGCAACAGATTAAAAATGTAACTATTTTCATAAACTATTTATCTGAAATGAAGGTCAGGTAGATGTACTAAAAATGTGACTGATTTTTTAGCTCTCAAAGATACTTGATTGTCTATTAGATAGTATTGGATTAATATTTTAGAGCATTAACTATAGAGGAAGTACTATTTTTATAGCCCACTAAACTCAATTTTAAGGGTAAGCTGAGAATAATATCTTAGTGCTAACTGCTAATTGGTGTTAGAATAATTATAGTAATTAGTGTGTTAATCTTGACTTGGGTCTTGACCAAGGGAAGCTTCACCTTAGTTAGAATAACTCATGTGGGGTTTAATGTTGCACACCCACATGTGAAAATAAGAAGTCAACATGGTTGTTGGGATGTTGACATTAAGTGGCCTAACTATTCATTTGGCAACTAATCTTCTTTCACATTGCCAAATGATCCACCTAACCTTTTCTCAAAAATTGATATAAATAGAGGGAAAGGATGGCATGTTGTAAGAAAGCAAGCGAGGAGAAATAATCAGAACTTTGCTTTTATTCAATTACTTGTTTCATTGGTAGAAGGTGGTTTTGGTCAGGGGTGACCTTGGGTAAATTATATAAATCTCACATACAATTTCTTCATGGTATCATAACACACACTATTACCCTCCTTCTCTAAAGTCCTTCATTCTGTCATACTGCCCAAATTTGGACAATAGTGTTGAAAGGAGGCTCTTTCAAGTCCAAGAGGCTAGTTGTGAGAAAATCTCCATTTTGGAGAGTAAGTTACATTTTGAAGCCGATCAAAGTTCGTAGACGACTTTATTAAAGTGATAAAAGGCGATTCAATTTTTTGTTTTGTTAAAAAAAATCCATTTGGAGCTCTTGATCTACACAAGAAGGTTTCATATTACTATTGATTTTTTGGAGAATATACACATTTTAAGGAAGATTTGACATATAGATGCATCTACAATAGAAGAATTAGCTAGGAGTTTTTATTTCATGAAAATCGGACATCAGATGCTCTTGATATGCCCAAATTGCCTAATCAATTTGGACCATTCATTGGATAAAAGGTTTTAATTTTTTTTAAAATTTTTTTGGGCTATTTTTCATTTAGGGGGTGTTTTTTTTAATAAATTAAAAAAACACATTTGACTTTTTTAATAAATTATAAAAAAGGGCTTTGTTTTTTTTATATATTAAAAGATAAATAAAAAAGGTTAAAAAAAAATATTATATATATATTTTTTTAAGTTTAAAAAAAAAAGGGTCGAGCCTACTCCTCAGCCCCTTTCCACTGATACTCTCCAGAGACCTCCATGCCAGTCACCCACCTTACTGCATTGTTGCATCCACCACAATAGTGCCCAGTCGCTGCACCTTCCCACAACCACCCCCACTTGCCCAAACTACTGCTCAGATGCTTGCTAGAAATTTTTTTGCTGATTTTTACTTGCAATTGGAGTTATATGATTTTTAGATTGAAGCGTTGGAAACATGCATTATTGTATGGCTGCCACCAACCATCCCTACGTTGTATTCAATTGCCATTTTTTAAATTTAATGTCAATTTATTAACTTTGACTTGGCATTGGATAATCAAACTTCAAATGTGGGAAATGCAAGTTTGAATTGGCATTAACATTAGCTATCTATTTTCATTAAAGCATGGGAAAATTCCATTGCTATCCATGCCACCAAAACTATAGATTTGTTTTCGGTTCAGCTGCCAACCCAGCAAGAAGTTGATTTTTTTGGCACTATGGAGCATTACCACCGTTCTTCCATTTGACAAAGACAAGTGAGTGGGGCCTAGTTTGATAGGTGGTCAAACCCCCTCACGAAACACTTGGTTTTTATAATTAGTGATTTTTTCTCTATCTATAGCCATTTGGAATTTTTTTTGCTCTTGTTCGTGTTGATCATCTTTTGCAAGCCTCCTTCATTGCAAGTTTTTAAAGACATACTTGCACATTTTTGCTCATATCTTGAGCATCATTTAGAGTTTGGAGGCAATTTATATTGCATTGGAAAGCTAGTTCTAAGATATTTCATGCAATATATTTAGTTTTTTTCTAAACTCTTTGCAAGTATGATTGTTTTATAGTTTTTTGAAAACATTCTTGGCATTTGAACATATTCAACTTTTTTGAGCACTTTTCTCTGCATTTAGGGCACCTCTTGAGGTGTCATTTTTTTTAAAGTACATGTTTTTTCAAAAAAAATACACATTTGTAATAAAATTTAAGCCCTATTATATAGAAACATATATTTTTTCTATTTTCTATTTTTACAATTTTGTACAATTGCACGATTATAAGTAGATTGGGGGTTTCGAAAGCATGATTTTATGCCCAATATAATTAAGGTGGGGGGGGTTAATCGATAATATTTTGTGTGCCCAAGTGTTATTTGATTGCATGTGTCATTTTAGATGCACTTCTTCTACTTGGTCTCCATTATTCTAAGTTTCTCACATTTAGTTCTAACCACACCACTTGCAATCATGTCAGACTTAAAATTACTAGCACCTTTAACTTCAAGCAACTATTATACATGGAAATCTTCCATCATTGATTTATTATGAGGTAAAGGACTTTATCAGGTTATAATGGGCATAGAACTTGAGCCAAAAAAAAAATGGACAAGATCCAATGGATGAATCAGTTTGATGAAGTATTAGGACTCATAAGTATGAGTATTTTGGATGATCTCAAACTTCATGTTCAAAATGAAACATCTCTTCACACAACATGGGATAAAATTCAAAATCTTTTTGGTGCAAATAATGATATCAAGACTTTTTAGATGGAAACTAAACTATCTTCATTAGATCCTAATGATTTTGAAAGCATTATGGACTATTTGTCCAAAGTCACACTTCTCAAATCCCAATTACTAGGCTATGGCCATCCAAATCTTAATAAATTCTTGATCATGACCATTTTTTCTCCACCATGGAAAATTTTGGAGATAAGTTTGAAATGCCTTCATTTGAAGAGTTTTGTGACCGTCTTACAAAATAACATGATTGACTTGCCCTCACGAGAGTCATCTCCTCTAGGCACTCCAAGACTTAGGTATTGGTGGTAAATCATCCTTTAGGGATTAAAAAGAGTAAACCACCACCGGCATGACCCCAAGGCCCCAAGTCCAAAAAATAGAGACATGCATCTTCTTCATCAACACCTTTCTGCAAGAAGCCCACTACAAATGATTGTAATTTTAATGATCAAGATGGTCATCTTAAATCTCAATGTTGGAAGAAGATGTCTCTTCTAGAAGCTGTGATGAAGAAGCAAAAAATTCACGTTCACAAGTCATATTCTTATTCATCTTCCAACAACAAAGGCAAAGGCAAAGGTAAAGCTCTTTTTGTAAATGCTTATGCCTTCACTACCACTCATTCCTCCAGGGATGCTTGGATCTTCAACTTGGGAGCTTCCCATCATATGACAAAGACAAAAGATGCATTCACCTCTCTTGTTGAGATTAACACCTCTAAAATTTTGGTAGGTGATTCTTCTCCTTTATCAGTCTTAAGATCCAACACAATTGACTTACAAGATGGAGAAGTGAAAGATGTTTTGTATGCACTTGATATTTTAGTGAATCTTCTCTCCATTTATTAGGTTTATCATTCCTATGGAGGTCACATAATGGAATTTCCTCCACATAATGTTATTATTAGAGATTTGCATAATCCTGTAGTGGTTGTTATTTTTGGAAAAGAAAATGATGCATTTTACCTATATCAGTTTGATAACCAAATCTCCTCATGCACTCATTACTCATGTTGATTCTCTGAGTAAACTATGGCATGAAATATTTGGTCATCTCAATTTTATGTACTTTTAGTAATTGAGTACTCACAACATGGTAAAAGGCCTTCCCAAAGTATCTTAAAAATATGGTGTTTGTCAAGGATGTTTCTCGAAAAACATCACAAATAAATTTTTTTGAAAGGAAAATCTTGGCATGCCAAAGCTTTTCTTCAGTTGGTTCATAGTGACTTAATGTCTTTTCTCAAGACATCTTTTTTTTTAGCTAACTATGTACTCACATTCATTGATGATTTCTCTTGTCAAACTTGGGTGTACTTTTTGAAGTACAATAGTCAAGTTTTTGATCACTTTGTTGAGTTCAAAGAATTTGTTGAGAAGCAATCCAGGTTCTTGATTCAAAAACTTTAGACTGATAATGAAGGTGAATATGTGAACCATGCCTTCATTAATTATTGTGCTACTCATGACATTCAATTACAACATACAATTCCTTACACCCCTCAGTAAAATAGTGTTGCTGAGAGAAAAAATTGCATGATTCAAGCCAAGAATCTAGCCCCATAGTTTTGGGCTGAAGCCATCAATTATGCTAATTATATTTAGAATCATACTCATCGAGTTGTGAAAAATTTGACACCAGAAGAGGTTTAGTCAATAGAAAATCTTGATGTTTCTCACTTTCATGTGTTTGGTAGTGAATCTTGGGCCTTCATTCCTGATGAAAAAAGTAAGGCCATGGATAAGAAGAGCCAATATTGCATTTTTGTTGGCTATTGTGAAGATGTAAAATCCTATCATTTATTTTACCCTTGTACTCTTGAAGTACTTTATAGGCATGATGTTCATGTAGAGGGACACTCTTCAACCTATGAGCCACCATCTTCACCTTCTTCTTCTCTAATTGTATATGCTTTACATTGTTATTCATCTAACACTGATAAAGATTCAGATGATCCAATGGATAAAGACCTCTAGTTTCTTTGGCTCTTCCTCCACCTCCTATGGCAAAGATAGTTCCATGATGGGTCAAAAAGACAAGATAATTAGCTGGCCCTTTGGTAGGTGATCCCACTGACACTCATCAAACCAGGTACAAAAAAGATGTTGTGGGCCTTGTTGCTCGTGCTCCTAATTCTAAAGATATTCAAACATTTCATGATGCAGTTGGTAAATCTGAATGGGATGAAGCAATGGAAGTTGAATATCATTATTTGTTGAAGAATGATACTTGGGACTTAGTTCCTCTTCTAAAAGGAAAAAAAATAGTATGATGCAAGTGGGTATATCACACCAAGTATGCAATAGATGGTTCAATTGACAAGTACAAGGCATGCCTCATAACAAAAGGGTTCTCCCAAGTTAAGGGAGTTGATTATTTAGAGACATTTTCCTTTATTGCAAAGATGAATTCTATTCACCTTATTCTCTCACTTACTGTATCATACAGTTGGAAAGTACATCAAATGGATGTTAAGAGTGCTTTCCTACATGGAGATTTATAAGAATAAATCTACATGGAGAAACCATCAGGGTATGTTCAAGATTCTTCCCTTGTTTTCAGACTTTGATGATTTCTCTATGGTCTCAAAGAATCTCCTTGAGCTTGGTATGAGTGAATGGATCATTTTTTACTTGACAATGATTTTTCCAAATGCCATTCAGACCCCACCATATACACAAAGATGATAGATGGTGAACTCCTTATACTTGTGATTTATGTTGATGACTTGATCATCACTGGGAGTTCTTCCTCTTTGATTAAGGATGTCAAGTCAAGCCTCATGGAGTAGTTTGAGATGTCTGACTTGGGCCTTCTTCATTACTTCTTTGGTCTTTAGGTTTCCCAATCTAAGACATGGATCAACATTGATCAGCCTAAGTATGATGTGGACATGCTTCACTACTTCAACATGCTTGATTTCAAGCCAACCCCAAATCCTTTTCAGTTTGAAGTCACTTTGACTGCCAAGTATTCTACACCATCCATTGATGCTACATTATATAGACAGTTGGTAAGCAACCTTCTTTATTTGACTCAGCCAACCAAACATCTCATTTTTTATTGGACTTGTATCTCACTTCATGTAAGATCCCCATAATAGTCATTGGTAAGCCACCAAGCACATACTTCACTACATTCATGACACAATTAATTATGGCATTGAGTATACACTAGGAGGCTTAGCTTAGTGGGTTATACAGATTTTGATTGGGTAGGTGATGTTGATGATCACAAGTCTACTTATAGCTACATATTTTATCTTGGCTCTAGTCTCGTCACTTGGTCAAGTAATAAACAACATGTTATTGCTCTCTCTTTGATTGAGGCCAAGTATCATGGAGCTATCAATGCAGGCCAAGAGACTCTTTGGATCTGTTAGATTTTGTTAGATTTTGAATTTTCATCTGACCAACCCACTATAATTTGGTGTGATAATCAAAGTGATATCCACATTTATCATAACCCACTAGAACACTAACAAAATAAACATATTAATATTCACATGAAATTCATTCAACAACTCATTCAGGACCATGCGGTCAATCTTCAATACAGTCACACAGAAGACTAGGTTGCTGACATCTTTACCAAACCTCTATCCACATCCAAGTATGAGTCTCTCAGAGATTTTTTAGGGGTCAAGGAAGTTATCATTGAGGGGGGATTATCTATAGTTCTTCCTTCCTCTTGATTGTCCATGGGTTCCTTATCAAGGCTTGTCACTAGGACTCATTTTCATAGTTTTCTCTTCTCACCAAGTTAATCTTAAGGGGGGGATGTTAGAGTAATTATAGTAATTAGTGTGTTAAGCTTAACTTGGGTCTTGACCAAAGGAAGCTTCACCTTAGTTAGAATAACCCATGTGAGGTTTAATGTTTCACATCCACATGTAAAAATAAGAAGTCAACATGGTTGTTAAGATGTTGACATTAAGTGACCTAACTATTTATTTAGAAACTAATCCTCTTTCACATTGCCAAATGATCCACCTAACCTTCCATCAAAAAATGTTATAAATAGAGGGCAAGCATGGAATGTTGTAAGCAAGAAAATAAGGAAAAATAATTAGAAATTTACTTCTATTCAATTAGTTGCTTCATTGATAGAATGCAGTTTTGTCAGGTTTGACCCTGGATAAATTGTATCAATCCAACATACAATTTCTTCAATTGGTGCACTACAAAATTAAATTGATGGATAGATTACTAAGGTTTAATAAAAAAATAATCTTATAAATTTCATAAATACCATGAGGTATGTGGATATTAAAGTCCATGTTTAACTTTTTAGTATAGCTATGACTACAATATTTTTAAAAAATAGTCAAGGACTATAAATAGAACACCATATAGTCCTTCACAATAGTAGCTAAGTAATTTTAAAATTGATAAAACATACTTTTTAAGGAAATTCAAACAAAAAAAGTTAAAATAAATTTATAGTATTTAGTGAATTGAAATAAACATGCAACCAACTTAAAATTAAATGTTTGATTAATTACTAAAAATAAAAGTTAATTTATCTTGATTATGCTGAAAAATCAAAATACATAGAACTATATCAATGTATGCCATTGTAATTATTTACGCAATATTTAACTATATCGATAGAGGTCAATACAATATGTGTAAATATAACTTAGACATGAGTAATAAACTAGATCATATAGAGCCAATATAGTTTGTTAAGCATGATGCAATCATAAAACTATATCATCCAGGTTCAATATAGTTTCACAGATAGAAAATAAACTTATAACTAAATCAGACAGGTTTGATATAGTTGTCTCAATAAATTAAATGTGACAGAATTAATTTTTTTGATATAAAACTAAATCTAGTTACTTAATCAAGTTGACTGAAGGAAAGAATAAATATAATTATATCAGATTGAGTTGATATAGTTGGGTAACAAAATACCTAGTAAATAATAGTAGATCGACCTTAGACAATATAGTTGGTTAACCAAAGAAACATAAATCTAAATGTAAGACTATATTAACCTGCACTAATGTATCCTATTGGAAAAACATAAAAGAATTAAACTATATTGACTCATGCCAATATAGTTTTCCTAAAAATACATTGATATTAGATTGTATCAACTTACATCGATGTAGCTTGTTAAAAACAATAAAGAAATAAAACTATATCGATTCATGCTGATATAATTTGTTGAAAAATAAAAAATAATGGTTAGTTCAAGTCGGGTTTACTATAATGTATGCAATGAGTTAATATTGACCTATAACTTATCCTATTTAATATATCTAAAATCAAAGAATATAAATCAAATAGAAGCCATTAATACTTAATGTATTGAGATATGCACAAATGGATACACTAAACCCTAGCAAGAGGATCACTTATCACATAACATCAATAGAGAGGGTTCTAAAACCTCTAGGCAATCAATGTAATGAAATAATCCTAACTGGGTCTTCTAATATTAAAATTAGTCTAATATAGTATTGTTAAGCTAACAACATAAACAAGGGGGATAGGTAAAAATAAATTAAAAATGTGTAAGGAACCATGTTAGGCAAATGAGGACGTAGGTTGCTGAAGGTGGAAAATGACAAGTTTGAAAAACCTTATAGCCTTGCTAAGTATAAGTGTAGAGGAGGTTCAAACAAAGAGTTATATATTTATTTAAGCTAATAATTATGTAACTTTTATTTATCAAATGAAAGATCCAGGGTTAGAATATAATTACCTTGAACAAAACTTGTTGAGCCTTAATCTCCCTCTTGGCTAATGGTTCTTTACTAGAGATTGTTGTGGTTGCAAGGATCACAAAAGTTGAATAAAGATCTAGGATAAAATAACTCCTCTTATTACATCTAAGATTTCATAAGACAAGTTTTTACCTTCAAGACAAGATTTAAGAAATGGCTTATCCAAATGTAGAATTAAATAAAATTGCAAGAAATGATAATGTAGAAATTAATGTTCTTCTTTATTAGATTGAAATGGGGACCTATATTTATAGTGATAGTTTATCCTAATCTTTCCTTAAGTTTTATCTGATGCCATCATTTAACCTCGATGTAGTTGAAAATATGATAGTTTGCTCTCAAATTAGGTGGGCCAAGGCTAATTTATTTATGAAGCATCTACCATAACTTTTGGACTACATCAACATGGGATGATTTAGTTTGAAATTTGGTGGGAATTAGGAAAACTACATCAAGTAAGGTTGATATAGTTAGAAACTATGGGTGTTGGTGTAGTTAGGGATCACAAGGAAGATTATTGCTTAAGGGATCAAATTTGGGGGAATTATAGTGGATATAGGTATGATAGATTAAATAAATGTCTTTGACAAAGAACCATCAGTCTGCCCACCCCTTTCTCAGCGTACATTTTAAGATATACATGTAAGAAGATTGAAATTTGATAGGTTACTGCAAGAAAGAAGACATCAATAAATGATAAAGTTTAAAAATATTATATATACACTCATTACCTGAAAGTGGAATGTGGTTATATCATCATCTACTTTGTAATAAAAAATATTCAACACTATATCTTTTTTAGACCACTTATGTCATGCTCTATTTTGACCCCCTTTGACACTTCTTCTCCAAACATTTATTACTTAGAGATAAAATTGGAAAATAGATGGTATTCTTAATGGAATTTGACTTACAAACTTTTATGGTAAAATTAGTCAAAGGCCAAGTGATCACCAATCAACTAGATGCTGTACTTATACCAGCTACTAATCACCTTTAAGAAACTCTTCCTAGTAAATAAATTATTTTCCTTGAAGGTATTATTCAATCTATTCTATTAAATATTATTTCCATAATTTCATTCAAGGGAAAGACCTTCGAAGATCCTAAAATATGAATCTCCAAACATAAACCCAAAGTCATCATAAAATAACTACCCAAAGTTTCAATTGACTTACATGAGAAAACTTGGACACTTCACTTCTATGGAGCTAAATGTACTAGGATAGGCTATGTCTTAGTCGATCTTCATGGTCAAATCATTATTTTCACTTTTTGATTCAATTTTGAAGTCAATAATAACATGGATGAATAGAAAGCTCTCATCTCATGGATATAATCAACCATCAACTTAGACATCCCATACTTACATGATTTATGATATACACAACTTATATGTCATCAAGTTAGTGGTGGATATCAATGCAAAATTACAAGTATTATCACATATTATCAACTTGTCTCCACTCCTATTAAAACATTTTTATCTTTTATTATTAAATAATTTTCATGATAATAAAATGCTATAAATGATTTTTTGGCCTCTCTTTTGATCCTCATCAAGCATTTAATGACTCTATAGATACTAAAATATGATTTCTGTAGTAATCTAGTCTTGTATACTTAGAAAATATCAATCATGGTTATACCTTTCAATTATAGACATACCTACCATCGAAAGGATCATGTTCACTATCTATTTATACTTAAATTGATTATCTCTTAGTTCAACTACTATTATCCTAATGACTAGACCTTCTATTTTGTGTAAAAGATCTAAACCTGATCATAATCCTTCACTGATAGTTTTGGACCTATACCTACTTTCTATCTTCCTAGACACTTGCTTCTCAGGTAGACACCTACATCGATACAAGTGTCTCCCTTTCCTACAAAGTGTCTAGTGTCAAAAGATAATCTAATTTGTA
Source organism: Torreya grandis (assembly GCA_037957365.1). Taxonomy (NCBI): domain Eukaryota; kingdom Viridiplantae; phylum Streptophyta; class Pinopsida; order Cupressales; family Taxaceae; genus Torreya; species Torreya grandis. Next base: position 1,389,573 of record JARHVA010002649.1, read on the forward strand.
AATGAAACATATACTAAAGGTTGGCATAAGTGATTTAATGTGAGATATTTACAAGAGGGATTGGTATATAAATAATATCAACCCTCATTCATTCATCATCTAATGAATACCAATAACTCACAAGGAAACTTACCAAAAAGCACTCAATCAAACATTCAAGTGAGAAAACCTACCATATTCATCCATATTTCTATATCAATCATAGGATCAATATTCACATAGGTCTGAAGTATTTGAAGAGAAGTTCATGAGCCATATTTTATAAGTTATAAGTTAGGTCACTGCATGTCACTTATTATCATATATTACATCTTTGTGAATGCACAAGATAACATAGAGGAGAAATACATAGGTCTGAGACCCTCTTTGAAGTATTAGATATGTAGGTAACACCCATCAACAAAGAGGTCTTTGGGGTAGCTCAACACCATGATCCCATTAATATTTTTCCTATAGTCACTCATAGAGTAAGGAAGCTATGGATTGATCATTTGATAAAGAGTAGTATCCTAAGCATGCAATTTGAAGGCATTAAAATAAAGGCAAGAAAAAACATAGAAAGTGTAGAGAGATATTCAAGCACAATATGGATTTAACTATGTAAATTTAAATCCAAATATTAAAATACCTAGTTAAAGTCTAGAGCCATTAGAATTCGATGCAAATAGATGAATAAACCATTCAATCATAAAAATAAATTCTCTAAACTAAAATCAAATGAAATAAAAAGACAATATGATGATATTGCTTACCTTGACTCACAAATTTGATAGAGTGATGTTTCTTGATTAATTATTATTGATGATTGATTCATGGACAAAGATTCAATGCTTGGTTGCTAGTTAGCTTCCATGGAGGATGAACCTTTTTTAAATAGAAAATGGAGGGAGAAATCAATGGTGGAGATTCAAATTTGGATAAGGGAGATCAAGGGTGGAGAATTAAAAAAAAATTAAAATTCTTTGGAAGCCTTTAGATTTAGAGGCTTCTAGAGAAGAGGGGTGAGAATAGAGAAGGTTATAGATTTGGAGGGTTCTAAAATCCTTATTAGGGTTAATGATGATTAAACATGGGATTAGATGGGGATTAAGTGAGTGATTAAGGACTAGGGGTGTAGGAGAGCTTATGAATAAGCTTAGTAGGTGGGCTTTAAAAATTTAAAATTTTCAAATAATGAATAAGATAGATTAGGATGTGATAATGGGGCTTTAGGATAAATCAATGATGAAGTGGGAATGAATAAGGTTAGTAGATGAAGAATAATAGAAGGGGGATATTAGGAAAATATCTAGAAGGGATGATTTTAGGACAAGATTAAATGAGATAAGTAGAATTAATGATGACTAATAGAAATATTAGTGATAATAATATATGTGAACGAATTTAGATGTATACATTTTGCCCTTCTTTGAAAGGGTATTATGAGTGGAGAAAAGTGGAAGGAGTAATGGTCTTTCAAATAAAAACATGTCATGAATGAATGTTAGTAGATGATGTTAGTGGATATGATTCCCCCTCAAAGGGACATGTGAAGAGGAATGTGACATATGGCCACTCAAAATAAGAAGCAAGGGGTGGAATGTGATAGATAGATGAGGGGATCAGATGATATATGTGAGATATATGGTGAATAATATAATTGTGATGAGTAGTGAGATAAAAATCTATGATGCTCTTAACAAAGACACATGCACAGGGAGCAAAGATGATGGGTGTCATGGTTGTCAACACATCCCAAGGGAGAATAAAATGTAACATGATTGAATTTAGACCATTAAAATAAATGTTTAGGGATTTTCTATGGATTTTTTAATTTCATGGAGGTCTCTAAAATTAGAAAATTCTAGAGGAGAAGGCTAAAATGGAAGAGATTTATAGAATCCTCTAATTCTATAAATATCCATAGGGTTTACGGGTTTAGGAGAGGCTAGAATAGGATGGTAGGTGGGTAGGTAGATTATTTAGTATTTCTAAATTGGATAGTTGACTTAGGGATTAGGTTAGAGGGTTATAGATTCTATTAGGGATTTAATTAAGGGATTAATTAGTTTTTGGGATTGGGTAATGTTTGTAGGATAATGGGAATGGAAAGGGGACAATGAGATATTAGTTAATTGAGATAGGAAATATGGGAATTATACTAAATTAGTGGAAATTAACTTAATTAGTATAAATAATAAGGTGAACATACTTTAGTGCATACCAAAGGCTTTATTTGGTCGCATCTAGATCAATTTAGTATTTCATATAGGGTACTTGCATCAAAGTTAGACACATGCATTGATGCAAATGTCTAGATCTAATGCACGTGTTTGAGGATACATAAAGAATATTACTAAAATATCATGATTATTTTAAGATTATATTTTAATCCACTTCTAACCCATTCTAGATCAAACTTGCATGAGCATAATAAACCAAGTATCATTGTTACTTATTCATTATAATATCTATCAATAGCTATACTTTACAATTTTAACAATATTAGTTTTTGACTTAAAAATAATATCTATCTGAGTTTATATTAAGTCACTTGCTCATTAGGTTAGTTCACTATCCTCATGTAAAATCTAGTTTAATACCCATTAACCCTAGATATCTACACATAAATTTATGGTTAAATAAGATTATGATTTCTCATCCACATGTAAAGTCACCTTTAGTCTATAATCCAAGAATGATTCTCCTAGCTGCCACATTGAGGCCATCACTATTCGATAAAGACTATGGTATAAAGACATCATTAGATTTATTAAGGATCATACTTATCTTCTAGAGATTAACTCTCACAAATATACCCAAATTTTCAAGCAAACTTATAAATATGTAGTTAGACATGACATCATTTATTATCTTAATGCTAAAGGTACATTTCTCTATTGTGTTTCTCAAGATGAAGTTCCTTCTCTCCTTGAGAAATAAAATAGAGTCATTTATAATGGCCATTTTAGTGGACACAGTACAATCCAAAAATGCTTGCACATGAGATATTTCTAGCCTACTCTTGAATAATAAGCCATCACATTTGATAAAAATGTAATCTTTGAGAAATTCATGATCTCATTCACTCTCCTTCGATTAGGATTCAAACCTTGGAGTTTCCTTGGCCATTTTATATGTGGAGATTATATCTCATTTTCAAGATGGCCATATCTTCATCATTACCTCCATCGAATAATTTACCAAGTGGGTTGAAGCTATGCCCCTTGTAAATTTTGATGGTTTCACTATATCTAAATTGATTCTTAATCAAATAACATGTCATTTTGGAATTCCTCACATCATCATCTTTGACAATGGTGGAAACTTTAAAAATAAAGGCATGAAACAATTATATAAAAAATTAAAAATTACATACAAAGTTTCTACACCCTATCACCCTCAATGTAATGGTCAAGTTGAAGCCACTAAAAAAATACTTAACAATATCTTACAAAATAATATTAAGGACTCTTTTTATGACTAAAAATGTAAGATTTACTCCACACTTTGGTCTTATTGCACTAGTATCTATATAACCACTGGGCCAACTCATTTTTCTTTAGTCTACGACTTTGAAATTGTCTTACCTTTATAATTTGAGTTACCTTCCTTACGTATCTCTCTTGATTAAAATAATGATGAAGAGTTTTATGAATCCCATATTCAAGCCTTATATTTTCTTGATGAGTGATGCATGCATGTTTTATAACATAATCACCAATATAAAGCTCACATCACTAAAAAACATAACAAAATAGTCAAAGTTTATACTTTTAATGTTGTTGAATTAATACTCAAGATTGATTACACCCATGATAAAGAAGGAAAATACACCAAAAATTGTGGGGTCCCTTCTTAGTCAAAGACATACTTGGACCCAATACTTATAGACTACAAACCCATGACAAACACATCTTCAAAGAACTAAACAACATTCAATTTTAAAATAAGTAATTTGATTAGTATCTTGTTATTAGTTTTATTTTCTATAATAATTTTTCCATTTATAGTAAATTTTAATTGCATGCTTATAGATTTACTATGGAGCTAAAATTTCTTGTAGGGTTTACTTAGAGTTTATTTTATGTAGCATACTATCAACTTCACTTATTTACACACCTCCAGGTTGCTCCTTTTACACATTAGCCTTAGTTCCTCTCTTTGGTCCTTCAGTCTTTTATGCCTACTTATACCTCTTGGCTATTTAGGTTGTGAGTTGTATTGTAACACCTCAGATATGACTATACTAATAGATATAGTTTATATTTATAGAGGATTAATACAAATAATTTAACACATGTAATGGAGAAATTAATGTTGTAGAACACATAGAGCACATGAAATAATTTAGTCACATAAATAATAATAATATACTCAAATTAATTTCATTCAAACATATTACAAATATATAGGATAATATTCCTATAATAAGGGATTATAGATCCCTACAAACTCTCAACCTACTAACCAAATAACTCTAATAATCTACCTGTATAATAATAATATAACTGAACCTATATGCTACAATATAATATCTTACTATAATATCCATATGGTTACACATTAACCAATATGCTATTTATCTCTTGGTAAATACCCAAATTTATGTAAATGTAAAAGTTAATCCCTAACATTCCCCCCTTAGTTTTTACATGTGTAAAATATTCATACTTTTATTTGCAGTATGCTCCCTATGGCATGCAAGCTATGTGGCTCATGACCCTGATATAAAAGGTAGGTACTCTTTGTCAATCCTCCCATGGTTTTTAACATGTTTACCAAAAACTTATACATAAATAGGGACCCATCAACCTATTCACCTCATGTAGTTTTATGGATTACTATGAACCATTTCATAATCCATGAACTATCTTACATTATTGTTTTTATCCTTTCACTATGTTCTCACATCAGGGAATCATGTTTAAAATTACATACACATTGTATATTTTGAACAAGAATGTACTTATATTCTTATTCAAATACATAATGAAAATTATAAAAATATAACACATAAAATATCACCAAATCATTAGTGTGGCCCCATTATTGGCAACTGATGAGAGGTCACTAAAAGACCTCTAACCTCCCATGCCTCCATCCCCCATTTCATAAATTTGATCACTTATCTAATGAAGTTGTAAATCTCAATTGCATGTGACTTTGAATGGAATGGGGTCCCATTCAACATTTAACTTAGGATGTCACATACAAGCGATAGTGCATCTTTTATAAATTTTTATTTTATTTTTAACATTTTGAATTTTAATATGGATGACTCAACTATTGACTCAAAGCCTTTTAACTCATGACTCATTCTTGATTTTGACATTATTGACATATATGAACAATTTTATGGACATTGAAAAAATGTTAATAAAGACTTTAAATCTATTAAAATATTGACAAGACTATAATGAAATGACAACTAAAATTATTAATTAAAACTAAAACTACTACACCAAAATAAAATGACTCAAAAGACTCTTATTATTCTTTTAAATAAAAGAATGTTGTGACAACTAATACTAAAGAGGCTTACTATAGAATTACAAAACTTGGACCTAAAACTAGATAAAGTATAGATAAATCGACTATAAAGGGAGACTCAAATAAATAAAACTACCTCTTAATTGATACAACTATTAACAAACCTATAACGACCATCACACCTATCTGAGTTGAACCTGATACTAATATATCAGCTGAATGGAGGGAAAATGTAAATGAAAATAAGATACTCAATGATCCATATTTCATTGAGTGTCTTCCATTTCAAAGTGTTGATAGTCGAGTTGTAAACTAAGATGAGTCTGTGGAAGAATTGATGTTCACTAGAAGTTGTTGTGTTGTCTAATTTTCTTTACATGCAAGGTAGTAAGGAGAAATCACAAACATACTGCCTTAAAGATCTAATGTAGGATGAATGAATGTAAAATAAAACATGCATATTTGATGTTTTCTTTCAGTCTGTAAGGATTAGTTTCACATTCTAGCTATCAATCCAATGGAGGTAGCTATCAATTCTTCTAGGTAAAATTGGAAACTTCACATCCTTCATTGTACTTGCACAGATGGAGGAATGTACATAGTTGGTGGTACAAAGTTAGAATTGTAGAGACATCTCCCTTAGTTCACAAATCACACTAGGTTTGTTTAATGAATAATGAATGGATCAAGTCTTTCTCTCTTATAAATATACATAATCTAACAGAAAACTACAACTCATTTAAAAAATAATAGTTTCTTCACAAAAAACTATCATTCTCAGAGGTGTAAGATTGAATGGTTGCCCCTTAAAAAGTGATTAATATCCTATTACAAAAAGGATTTGTCACTGCTTTGATACTAGATGATAGATTTGGTTTATATTTATAGAGGATTAATATAAATAATTTAACACATGCAATGGAGCAATTGTTGTTATAGAACATATAGAGCATAGGAAATAATTTAATCACACAAGTAGTAATAATCTACTCTGATTAATTTTATTCAAACATATTAAAAATATATAGGATAATATTTCCTATAATAAGGGATTCTAGATCCCTACAAAATCTCAACCCATTAACTAAATAACTCTAATAATCTACCTATACAACAATAATATAACATAACTTATATGCGACAATATAATATCTTACCATATTATCCATACAATTACACATTAAAAAATATGTTATTTACCTCTTAGTAAATACCCAAATTTATACAAATGTAAAAGTTAATCCCTAACATAAAACTTCCTTACAAAAACCCATTATCTCATCTTTTTATAAATTAAATTTGCTCTCAACCTTAGTTAGATGTCTTCCTTGAAAGATAAGATAATGTTTGAGAGTAATGTTTTACTACACTTAGAATCAGTCATATTATTTTGTGGTATAACTCTAACAGTCTATCCTTATGCCTTCATTTCACATATACCATTTCTTATGATGATAATTCATGCCTACATATCATTATACCATCCTCATTCATAATTTTATTTTTTATTCCATTTGAGGAAACCCAATTGTTATTTTATTATCTCCATCAGTCCCCCTATTTCACATCACTTTGGTCCTATTAAGGTTATTTTCAAGTTTTTTACCTTTTCTCACATGCAATTCTAAAGAGTCTTAGACACCATAGTCTTTGAGTCTTCTTCTCTAGCCATCAAGTGTAATCTTGATTGTGATAGTAATTTTTATCACCCATGCTTTATTTTCTAAATCTATATGGAGGAGGAATAACAAAAGGTAATAAAAGTTGAAATCCATATCATAGAAGAAAAAGACAATGAGTAAAATGCAAATAAACTTTTAAAAGTCAAATCACAACAAAAGAGGTGATATTAATTTGGCATATATCCTCTCCTAGTTGAAGTTCAAACTTCGTAGTTGGACTCATGATAGAGTTGAGGTCCATTAGGTTGTGGTAGGACAATATAATAAGGTGGGAGGTATCTTATATCATTATATATTTTTGTGCCACCTATCTTCTCACATAAGTACCCAATATTTGTAGTAGATTGATAGATCTATAATGGGTATTGAGGAGCATTGTTAAACATGTTATGGAAATGTATGATCCATTTTATTTTTATGCATATGGCCTTCATGGGATGATCTTTATACTTCACTAGTTATACCAAAGTTACATTGCTAGGTAAGGTTCTCTCGAGCCATTGCTGTCAAAAATATCTTAGTCTTACCAAATTAATTCAAGTATCCTATTTTTGGTAAATATTATGTTTTTGCCTTGATGTTGCCATATTTCCCCATCACCTATTTCATTCCCCATTGACATGTGTTGGTTAATTTTTTTGTAGAGGTACAAATTGTGGGTTTTCGATCAACAGTGTGAGTATGAAATCCCTCTCCTATTAGTAGGAAAAACTACCTTTATTGAAAGAAAAAGACAATGTAGAAAATAAAATTATTTATAGCACAAATGTTATTTTTAGAGGTTCTCTAAATTTTAACAGGAAAGTATGATAATGTGGTAGAAAATATAATTGAAAGGATAGGAGAGTTTTTTTTTTTAAAGGTAATAAAGGAGAAAATAAAACTATAAAGAAAGAAGATAGTTTCTACAATTTAAAGACATAAAAATGGTACAATTACCAAAGGTTGTATAGGGTTAGTAGTAAATATTAATTTTTTTTTTTTTAGAAATGCAATAAAGAGAGGATTCAAACATAAGATTGAATCCCATACACCAAGGAGATTTTAAGACCAAACAATTGCAAAACATTCATGTATTCCTTGCAATAAATAAATGCAATTTTATTTTTAGACTTTCACTTAAGTTTCCTAATTTAAAGTTTTCAATATAGATTTTTATAGGTTTATATATTAAGAACATAAAACCACTTGATGATTCAACAATAATATTCTACAAACTTTGAAGGAAATAATTGAAATGAATGACATACTCCTGCACATCACTCATCCAAAAAACATTCAAGCACAAAGTCTTGTAAATCTTTCTTATATTGATTCTTTGTAGAGTTGTATAGGTAAACTCTTCTTTATCTCTTGTTTAAAATTTGCACAGTGTCAAAAATCCCTATATAATGAATGAAACTCATATTTATAGGTTATGAAGGCATGACCAACTCATAACCACCTTTTAACCAACTCATAACTAGCTTTTCAGTAAAAACTTTCTATTTTACAATTCACTTTTCCCTGTATGACTTTAAAAGTGAAATGCAATATTTTCAAGTGCTTTCTAAAATTTCAATGGAGAAATAGAAAGTTAGAGAGATTTAAAATTTTCACAGTGTCAAAAATCCCTATATAATGAATGAAACTCATATTTATAGGTTATGAAGGCATGACCAACTCATAACCACCTTTTAACCAACTCATAACTAGCTTTTCAGTAAAAACTTTCTATTTTACAATTCACTTTTCCCTGTATGACTTTAAAAGTGAAATGCAATCTTTTCGAGTGATTTCTAAAATTTCAATGGAGAAATAGAAAGTTAGAGAGAGAAAAATGAATTTTGAGTGATTATGAAAAGAAAGAAGAATCATGTTGACAAAAATGTTGATCTACCATTGTAATTGGATTTGACTCCTCTTTCTAAGAATATTTGAACCTTTGCACTTTGAATTTTTTAACAACTTGCATAGTTTTTGTAATTAATGTGTAACATGCATTCACACATTCTAATCTGGCCAATTGACAACTAATTTTCCTATCTCAATCGTAAGAGAAATGAACATGATTTATCAAGCCATACCACTTCATAATTTATGCATATCTCCATTCAACCAACTGATAGCCATTTTGCCAATCTAAATTATATGAAAAATGAATATGTGTTGTTAGGGCAGATCACTTACTTTAGCTAATCTGCACATTTTATTGCTTACTTGAGGGAATGCATGAGAAGATTTGTCTATTCATATAGAATTTTAGGAACAAACATTCACACCACTATTTTCATTTCAATGAATGCATATGTCATAATCTAAACATAGTGCCCAATATCTCTCTTGGGGATCCACTTGATTGAAATGCTTCAAGGATCCTCTTGCATGCTATTTTATGATATGCATATTTTTTTTAGTTGTTGGGGGATTTAATGTCTTTGACATGACTTGGATTAAAAAATTAGTTTGAAATGAATACCGATCTATTAAAATGATTTAAGTAATGAAAACTATGTTTCTGATTCAAAATGAGATTCACGAGGCTTTATAATGTGTTTCAATCACTTATGGATGATTACTACTTTTATTTCACCAATTAATGTTTTCAATACATGATATGTACTAATTTATGTTCCTTGAGATTCAAATATCCTTTATTTTTTCTTCAACTTGTCTTGTCCACTTTTACAACACACTCTCACCCATGCCATTAAATCTCCACAAATAAAATGCTTCACCAAACTTTAACATCAATTTCATCAGTTCAAATCTTATAGAATTTGAGTTTGAATACTTAAAACTTGTAGATTTGCCTTGTTCTATAAAATATTTTTGAAGTACATCATTTGATCCATCTAAGAGTCACACGTAATTTCCAAGGAATCTATGTGAGTATCCATCATCATCATCATTGGTCTTCATAACTTCCATTAGCTTCTCATGAGCTTTTGCTTACCAAACCAGGTTTGAATCTCATCCCACTTTACAACATGTTTTTAATATTCTTAGTTAGGTTTCAAATAACCTCTTTGTATTATGAGATGAACCTTTTGAATGAACTTGGCCTTTGGATACTTCTATTACAAGTTTATTTGGAAATAAAGATGCCATTTTACAATGAAGAATATTAAAATCTAGTTGAGGAAACCTAATGACCATACCACAAGTTTATGCTTATTTTGAATTTAAAAGAGCTTCTTTGTATTATGAATTAAAATTTTAAAGAGCTTAAGAAACCTTGGAATTTTTAAATGGCTTTCACATTACAAAAAGTTTTGATGAAATCCATTTTTGGAAATCAGGGTTGAAAAATCCACTATAAAATTACATTTGAAATGTTTTTGGAATTTTGAATTGTAAAACATACATTTGAATGTCAAGACAATAAAATAGCTTTGAAAACATATTTTATATATTTTTAGATGCATTTTCTTATCCTACAATTTTTTAGAATTAATTTTGCATGGTAAAAAAACTCAACTATGAAGTCTGCTTTATGCAAAATGGGCTTCCAAAAGATGTTTAATGTTGCATGAGAGATTTGTTCAAAGCATTTTTGGTGGCCTATTAGGTTTTTAAGATTATTTTACATGAAAAATGTTTTAATAAGTCTTTAGGTGCAAAATAGGTTCAAAAAGTTTGAAGGTGCAAAATAGACTCAAAAAGTCCACATGATAGCATTACAAGCTTGAAAAAGATAATTTTTAATGAAGACAATTATGGTTCAAGAGCCTTTGCATGATATCAAATACCTTTAAAAACATCAATGAGAAATCCTAGCTATTGAATGAAAACTATAAGCTTGAAAACATAAGGCAAATTGTGAAAATGTTTATCCACGACAAACCGCCTTTTAAACCACCTTTGAATAAAGAGCAAGCCATTTTACCTCTTATGCCACTTATCATTAAAAAAAACAACTTAAGCCATTTATATGGAAGTACATGTTGTTTACATAAAGATTTGTATGCATTGATCTATAAAATTTATTGAAATCATATGCATTTAGAAAAACTCTTTGCACTGCCATTGAAACTACTTGTTAGAAAAAATAAGCTTGTTTGCATGTGTTTTGAAGGAATTTAGGTTTTTAGAGACATATAAAACTTTTTGAGGATTGTCCAATCATGTTTCATACCTGTATGGGTTTTGAAAACTATTTTCATTGAGTTTTAAACTTGAAATAAGAATCGACCACTTGACATAATCTCATAGGCTGTGTGAAAAAGTTCATTGAAATTGACTGTGAGTGTTTGAAGGCAAATAGTGGGATTTTGAGATATATATTACATTTTAAAATTTAATTTTGGATTCCACACTATAAAAAGAGCTATATAAATCCACATAAAAACTATAAAAATATTAAAAACAGCTCAAAAGTTATTTGAATAAAGGTGAGAAATCACATTGAAATACCAAAACATTGTTTGGGTTTACTTAGGCTAAATATAACTTTTTGCAATGATTTGATGCTTTGAAATAATCAAAATAATAGATGTGGGTTTACCAAAGACATTTATGATTTTTAAAATCACTTAAATATATTCATAGATCAATCTAGGCTCCACTATCTTGATTAGAACTATTCAAAGCTATGTCCAAAAAATAATTCACTTAATTGGATTTTTTAAAGTCATATGACACTTAGAAAAACTGCCTTAAGATACTAAATACTTGTCTAAGTTTTCTAAGATTGAATATAACTATAAAATATTTCCATTCCAAATTATGAACCGTGTGAACTTGCCAAAGTCATTCTAGACTATTTTAAATCCTTTGATATCTCTATAGACTTTTATGGGATTTCAAAGCCATTTATAATTTTTAAAAGAACATTTGAACATCTCATAGACCTATATAGGATTTCAAATTTATCAGTCATCAAGTTGAAACCACATCAAATCATTCAATATTTTCCCAAACTTGAAAGGCCAATTTAGAATTGTTGAGAAAGCATCAAAATCATGAAATACCTATTAATAGGTTTGAAAGTTGACAACCACTTTGTGAAGCCAATGAATAAGATTAAAAAATATACAAGCTTTAAAAATTATGAGGTAGTTTTATAAAAATTATTATAGTGAAAAATGGACTCAGGTGAAAATTAATGAATTAATAGTGGAAACTTATGAACCTGAAAACTGTTCTTATGAAAACCATTATTTGAAGCTTCGATACTAAATTTGACCTCCTAGTTTAGACGAAAACCATCTTAATGTTTTTTCACATGTTATTGAAAGCTATTAACCTTGCTAGTAATTTAACATTCAAAATGGAATATTGGACCTCAAGATTAAAAACTCGAGTTGGTTAAAACTAGGGAAGGCATTCATAAATTTATCAATTGTATCATTTCCACTTAAGATGACTTTAAAAATATGCTCATATTTTGAGAGTGGTTTTATAGACATTTTGACCTCTAGATGACCTTTGTTTAACCAAAACAAAAAAAATACTCCGATTAGGTAGTTTGTAATCGAAACATGGGTTGACAATTTTGAATTTTTAGAAAATTCAATTTTTGTGACAACAATAGGCAAATTTTATTTCAAAATCTATTCCCATTTTCTATATTTCATATTCTCCATCTCTTTTTTACATGGTTAGAATTTGATAGTTTTAGTTTATCCATCATTAAAATATAAGTTACATATTTGAGTTATTACAACATGCTCTGTTAGTTATTTCCTTATCTTTCTAAGGGTTCTCTTAGTTAGATTTTCATACTTTCAATTTTATGTTTATCCTTTTTGCTAGCCATTTGGTCATGTTTCTCCCTTTTAGTTTTTTACATCATTTTTCCATCTTTTAATTGAGTATGGCTTGTTGCTTCTCTTCTATAGATGTTGTTAGCATAAATCATTTCATGTTTTTTAATATTTATTTGAGTATGGATTGTTACTTCTCTTACATTGATGTTGGTATCATTTTTTAGTTTCATGTGCCCTTTGGTTTGATATGGATTGTTAAATTTATTACTTTGGATGTATTTTCAGGTCTTTCAAGAATTAATACCCTTCAATTTTTGGCTACTTGATATTCCCCTTGGTAATTATTCATTTTTCTTAGTCTTTTGGTTCTAACCTAGCCTTTTTCATTTTGGTTTGCCAATCTTCCAAGTGATTGATTGAGTTTTGAGAGTTTTTTTAAAATATTTTTGGCCTTCTTTCATTTTATTTTTTTAATTTTTTAGCCTTATATCCCTAAGGTTTATCCAATTTAGTTATTGCACCTTCCACAATCAAGATTATGATTTTAGCATGTAACTATTTAGTGATAAAGGTAAGCCAAGGTATGTATCATGTTTCTTTTAGTTATACATTTATCAAGCATTTTATTTGTATATTCATTTTAATATTTTATTTTAAGTTAACCCCATTATTATGTTGTTATTTTCTTCCCCACAACAACATCCCATGTTACACTATTGTGACATATGATGAGATTCAGGTGGGGCATATATATACACATAATATTTTTAACTTTGTTATTTATTGATGCTTTCTTTTGTAACAATGTGTCAAGATTTAATGTCTTTAAGTGTGCACCTTAAAGGGTGTACTGAGAAAGGGGTGAGCAAACCATTATAATTTTATAAAACATATTATTTTCTATCATTCCTATATCCATTATAGCTTCCTCACACTTGATCCCATACTTAACTCCTTCCATATTACATCCTCCAACTATATCAATACCTATATTTCCTACTACATCAGCCTAGTTTGATGTATTCTTATTCAATACTTGTCCCTTCCCTACCACATTGACCTGATCAATGTAGTTTTGAATGTGTTGGCTTTAACTTTGTAACTATATCAGCTAAGTTGACCTAGTTCAAAGTTTATTGGTGTATTTTGTACTACATAATAGTGGGCCAATGGTGTCATCTTAACTTTTAAGATGGATTACAACTATTGATCACTATAAGTACAAGTTACCATTTCATTCCAAAGAGAGAGAGATCCATTCTAATTTGCTATTACTCATACTTCTTCCCTCATCTACACTTGGATGATTTGTTGCTTAGGATCTTGTCTCAAATGAAATATTATCTTGTGGAGTCATGGAAATTCATTATGAGGATTTAATTTAGCTTAGAGTTTGATTCAACCTTTGATATCTTCAAAACCATAAAAATATCTTACAAAACTCCATTGGAAAAGTGGGAAATTGAGGCTTGATGGGTCATCTTTGAGGTAAGTATATTATAACCATATATTTTTCATTTATTAGAAAAAAGTTGCATAATTACTTATTGAATGGATATGTATATTTTAAAAAGATTTATCTACACTTATACTTAGTGTGGATATATAGTTGATTTAACTTTCCATCTATCCATTTTAGGTATCCTAGGCTCCCATTTTCCTACAATGGTTCCTATTGTTGCATCGAGATACACTTGTTGAAGTGGTGTTTTAGGCCTCCCCGACTAGTTAACTTAATGGGAACACTCTAAAGGTTGTTGGTCACCGATAGTTGGAGAGAACTTCTAGAGAAGGCTAACTTCCTCTTAGTGTATTATCTACATTACTACATTTTCAAGGAAAAGGGAGAGAGAATGGATAAAATAAAGAAACTAAAAGCAAGGGGGGTGATACACTAGAATACAATGACATCCTCTACTTGTTTAAGTTTGCATAATGGAAACCTTGGGAACTGCAGTATACATAAGTCAATCATGAATTTCCTAACATCAATGTTTTACAAAGAGGTGTAGGAATCTATAACAACATTATAAGGAGAAAAAATCATCACACAACTAACATTTCATAAACATAAGAAAGCACAAACTATGACCTAGAAAAGACAGTTCACTTGTATGGAGGTGAGGTGAAATTGGACACAATCAAAGGGGACAACATGTCACCATAATGAGATCATCAACAACTTATAGAGTACACATATAATGAAATTTATTGAGAGGGAAACATCAGTTCTTCATTGCTTTGAAGGCATAAGAGAAAGGTAGAGGGGTCAAAGATGGATCAATTTGTACAACATTTCTATGCTAGAAAGAGTCCCCCTTTTGATTAAAATTCTGCTTATATAAATAGACAAAAAATATAGAGCTCTAGGCTCTTGAATCGATCTTACCCACTAACAAGGTGGTTACAAATTCAAATCATGACTAGGGAAGGGGGTCAAAAAAGTGGAAATATCTCCTCAGGATTGGTATAGCCACCCTGCATAACTACATACCATGTCCCTTTAAACCTACAACTTGTCTTCTATCTTTTATGCTCTACTTGATCCAAATGTGCATGCCATATTATGATGACTCAATGCAAATCATCACCCCTTCCCCAAAATATACCATTTGGAGTTGAGTTGCATCATGATTCACACCTTGAGTTATTGCAAGATTGATTATGTGAATCAAATGTAATTACATAATCATTTCATAAATTTGACATCTGAACAGGTGAAATACGCTATCAAATTTATTTTATCTAGTGCTAGCATAGACACCAAAAATCTATTTAGTGGTGAGTTATGACTATGTGTTGACATCAGTTTCATTCTATGCCTTCTTTACTTTAATGATTATAATCTCCCCTTGGGATCCACATACTCCACATTTTGTATACTCTTGAGCCTACTCTAGGTTCACCAACTATCTTCTTTCTATTGGGATATAGATATTTAGGCTCTATCAGGTCCACATGGTAAATTATTATATGTTTACCCCTTCCAAAGCTCTTTTAGTCAAGATCTATTGAGTGCCAGCTAGTGTTATCCTATTGCTGAGCACTCCTACCATTGTGTGCTTGGGACATGCCACCTCTATGTGGTTTCTTCTCACTCTTCTATTACTTGTCTAAGGTCTCAAATAGATGCTAACTATATATCCTATAGTGAAGTGAGATTTTACCATACGATAACATCTAGCCCACCTTCTACCTTGACACACTACTAGGATTACATGGACCACCTCAAGGACGTAGAACAATAGGATCATGATATTTGGTGCCATCCCACTCACCCGCTAGACCAAGGATCTAACATATGTTAGGTTTTATGAAAATATATAGGAGATTATGGAAATGGGATTATACCACATGGCATCATCCCACTAACTCACTAGCCCATAGGATTTTAACTTATATAGATAGTTTCAAGATACCCAGATGCTAGGATTGTGACAGGTGGAAGCATCCTGCTTACCCACTTACTTGAGGATTAGCTGACATGGAGACCCACTGAGTAAACATTGAATAAAAATAGCTAAATATTAAAAAAATTCTCAAATAAGCCTAGGGCTATTGGGAGAGTGATGCATGGTTCTGGACAACTTTGTAAAAGAAATGGCTAAGTCCCACTAAGTAGAAAAGTGACACATGGATCTAAGTGAATATGAAAATTGAATAAATCTTTTGTTACTTGTCTCTTTCTCCTTTCCTTCACTTCACTATTGCTTTTGCTTCTATGGGATCTAGGGCTCCCCATAAGTCACCACATGGCATATTTTTGGGAACCTAAGACCTTGAAGGGATTAACCTTTAGATAAATATTTCAATGTCCCTAAGCTTCCATTTTTTACAACTCCTTCATGCTTTCATGCCTTTGAATGCCCAATGATTCCACACTATTTTTTTTGAGTGACTAATCTATTGGGATCTGTTTGAAACTAAAAAAATATCTAAGTATTGGAAAGCCTTCTTTGAATTTGAGAAGATGCTAAGTCTTTGCAATAATTTTTTTATAGCCATTTTTTTGAACTCAACTGAACTTGAAAAGCCTATATGTCTTCACCCAAAACCCTAAACTAAAATATGATCCTTCATGGTGACAAAAAATGGTCAACATTATTGATGACCTCTACACATTACTTACCTACCAAGCAAGAATCCAATAGCATTTTTAAGTAATCCATTGGGCATGGAGTCATAAAAGCCTTCAAAAATCTTGATTTTGAGAACATAACCTGGTTTAACTTACTCAGCTTGATGTCAAACAATTGAACTAAGATCACATCTCAATAAAAGTAAAGAACAAAAATAAACAAATATGCCAAAGAACTTAGATAAAAGAGAACAACTAAACTAATTTTCAATAGTGAATATGAAAAAAACAACAACTAAAATACTATATACAAACTAAAAATAGGGATCTCAAACCACCATATCAAAACAAAAAAAATTAGAACTTTCTTGACTGCCTATGAGAAAATTTTCACTTGATGAATAGATTTTATTGGAAGCTTGCTTGTGGCATGATATGTATGCTTTACCCCTTGATCTATTGACATGTTTGTGACCTTAATTGTAAATAAATCTCATATCCTTCATTTCTTCATATGTTAGATGATCATGGTAAACAAAAACATTATCATACCTTGCCCAAGTCTAATTATCTACCATCAACAATTCAAATTTTGTTTCACCCGAAGGTTGATTTTGAATATCCATGGCCACTTGAGGAGGGCCCTGTTGTAAGTTAACCTCTACAATTTGATTAGTGTCTTCATTGTACCTTTTACTAGAAGTAGATCTACCAAGGACCTCACATTCTAGAACAAGGTGATAGTATTGTTGCCTCCATTTATTGGAGTCTTCTTCTAGTTCTCTTGGAGGGAGAACTAATTTAGTCGCACCTTGATTATTTTCCTCATGAGATTCATGCTTGTTAAAATCTTCAAATTATTTACAAATGCCTAAATAAGACTGTCACTTATTATCAAAACCTTCTTTATCTTCACTTGTAGCTTCTTGAGGTCTACTAGGAGTCACTATATTTTATTTTGAGTCTCCACGTACCTCATGTTCTACTGCAATGTCCTCTAAGACATATTGAAGATGGCCTTCATGAGTTATTTCCTTGTTAAGAGTCTCACACTCTTAAAGAACATATTCATTCTTCCCTTAAATGAATTTAGATCTGTTTAATAGTTCAATTTCCTCAATGAAATCATGGTAAAGCTACCTCCATGAATCATCAAGTCTCTACTTCTCATCAAGAACGGATACAACTCCTTTAAATCTTTCCCTATGTTGATTAGTTAAAATAACTATTTTATCTTTCTTCATGAAATCATGACATAACTCACTCAAATGGCTATTATCTATTTCCTTTTGTTTTAAAAAATAAGTTGGCTCATCATTATCAATGAAAAAGTAAAGTTCACTTAGGATTCTTACCTCCTCTTGGCCACTAGGAATTTCTTCATGATAAACCTCATGAGGCACACTTACATCCTTAATTTGATTTTTCTCTTGATCTTATCTCCACATAACAAGTCTTTCAATGCAAAGGGACGTGGTAGGAGGGAAAGAATATCCACTAGGTGGAATAGGAACATAGGGCATTATGGGCTGCTCTTGAATGGGCTTTGGGGTTGAAGATGTACTCTTCCAACTTGCAAAATTCCTTGGTTGAGATTCTACCACTTTCTCCCTCTCTTGATCTTAGATTAACACATGAGAAGTAAATAAAAAGCTTTCAAACCTCTTTGGTTGGGGAGTTTCAAGAAATTGAAGAAGTATTTGAGTTGGCACTGGGATTGAAGAGGCACTATTCTAACTTGAAAACTGTCTTGGTTTAGAAGTTTGGTGAACTTGAGGAAGGATTGATGGAGATTTCATGAACACACTCTCTTTCATAGGATTAGGAGTCGTAAAGATTGGGATCTTGAAGTAATTAGACTCTCTTATAGGTTTAAAGGGTTGAGCCTAAGTTACAATAGTAGAAGCTTTTCTGAAATTAAGAATAAAAGGAAAAGAGGAGGTTGACCAAGATTCCATATTTTTCCTCTGCATAAGCAGTTGATGTATCTACTCTTATTTAGCTATAATATGCATAGTCAAAATTTATTCATCATGTCTTTCTTACCCATTCACTTTTTGCTGATGGAAATAAGATTGACAAACAAGGTCCTCTTCCTATCTACTACAATCTAGATCTACATCAACCTCCATCATCTTCTAGTTAAATTCTAAAAGTGTATCTCTGAGACTTTATTGGGGATAATTAAGAAGGTCATAATACTTATTGGGAGTAGCATATCCTTCAAAAATTTGATTATAATCAAAATCATGTTACAAATAATGCTAAGCAAGGGTGAAAGGGAGGTAAACATTGTGACAAGGATAATATCCTACTATGAGAGGGTTATTTTAAATAAAACCAGTAACATTTTTAGTCTGATATGGGTGGTATGAAGTCATACAAAATGTATTTTCACAAAATGAGATGTGAAAAGACACCTTTAAGCACTTAGAATGCTTAAACTAGTAGATGCGATACTTTGAGTCATCATTAATGCTTGTATAAATGCCTCCAAAAGATGATGTATTGAAGGACAACACCAACAATCCTTCAATATATGAAGTAGTTTTAAAACTTATCCTACTAGGCATGATATAAACTATTTCCACACTAATTTATATCCATTGAGGAGGTGTTTCAGGACTCATAGCTCAGTTGACATAATGAGAACATTCTAAAGGATGTGGGTCACCTCTAGTTGGAGTGAACCTCTAGAGAAGGTTGGATTCCTCTTAGTGAATTGCCTAAACTACTACACTTTCAAGGAAAATGGGGAGAGAATGCATACAAAAAATTAATTGAAAGCAAGAGGGGGTGACACACTAGAATACAATGACATCCTCTACTTCTTGAGTTTGCACAATGGAAACCTTGGGAACTGCAACATACATGACTCAATCATGAACTTCCTAGCATCAATTTTTCATAGAGAGGTGCAAGAATCTATAAAAATATTAGAAGGAGAAACATTCATCACATTAATAACATTGAATTAAAAACAATAACACACAAATTGTGACCTATAAAGAGAGTTCACTTGCATGCAGGTGAGGTGAAACTAGACACAATCAAAGGGGGACAACACTTCACCATAATAAGAGCATAAACAAATCATAGTGTACACACAAAATACAAGTCATTGAGAGGGGAAAAAATATTTATTCATTGATTCAAAGGCATAAGATCAAGGTAAAGGGGTTGAGGATGGATCAATTTTTACAACATTTTGTGCTAGAAAGAGTCCCCTTTTTTATTATAATTCTACCTATTTAAATTGGAAAAAATCTAGAGGTCAGGGCTCTTAAATTGGTCTTACCCACTAATAAGGTGGTTATAAATTCAAATCATGACTGGGGAAGGGGGTTAAGGAAGTAGGAATATCTCCTTGCGATTTTCAAGGACACCCTACATAACTACATGCCATGTCCTTTTAATCCTACAACTTGTCTTATATTTTTTATGCTCTATTTGATCACAATGTGCATGCCATATTATGATGATTGAGGCCAAATCATTGTCCCTTCCTACCACTCTACTAGTTAGAGTTGAGTTTCATCATGATTTGTATGCTAAGCCACTCCAAGATTTATTTTATGAATCAGATGCAGTTACACAATTGGTTCATGAATTTGACATCTAAATGGGTAAAACAAGACATCAAAGTTACTTCAGCTAGTGCTAGTGTAGATGCTAGTAAACTCTTTAGTTTTAGGTTCTAGATACATTTTGACATTAGGCTCATTCTAGGCCTTCTTTACTTTTGTGAGTATATTATCTTATTGGGACCCATGCATTTGGTATTTTATAGATTCTCGAGCCTACTCTAGGTTCAATAATTGTCTTCTTTCCATTAGGATATAAATCCTTAAGGTTTATTAGGTCCATGTGTTAGCTTCTTATTTGTTTACCCCTTCCTTGAGCTTTTTTTGATTAGGCTCTATTGAGTGTTAGTTGGTGTTATCCTATTTATTGGGTGGTCTTGTAACTATGTGCTTAGGGCCTACCACCTCCACGTGTCTCCTTCTCACTCTTTCATTATTTTATTGAGGTTTCAAATAGATGCTAATTGTTTCTCCTATGGTGAAGTGAGATTTTATCACATAGTAAAATCTTACTCACCTTCTACCATGACACACTATTGTGCCTATACAAACCACCTCAAGGTCATGGAGTAATCAGATCATAATACGTGGTGCTATTCCACTCACTTGTTAAACTAGGGATCTAACATACACTATGCTATATAGAAATATCTAGGAGAATGGGGTAGTGATATTATGCCACATGGAATCATCCTGCTAACCCACTACCCCAATGGCTTTGAGCTTGTACTAATGGTTTTAAGATACTAGGATGCTGGGAAGGTGATATGTGGAAACATCCTAATTTACCACTTGCCTGGGGCTTTATTGATGTGGAGAATTGTCAAGCAAACTTTAAAGAAAAATGACTAAGAATTAAAAGACTTCTCAAATAGGCTCGAGCCTATTATGAGAGTGACACATGGGTCTAGGCAACTTTGTAAAAGAAATGACTAAGGTCTCACTAAGTAAAAAAGTGACACATGGATTTAGGTGAAGATGAAAATTGACTAAATATTTTGATGCTTTCATCCTTCTCCTTCCCTTCACTTCACTATTGGCTCTACTTCTGTAGGATCTCCTTGGAAGTCACCATGTGGTGGATTTTTGGGAACTTGGGACCTTAGAGGGAATAACCTTTAGCTTAATATTTCAATATCCCCAAACTTTTATTTTTTCCAACTCCTTCATGCTTCCAATCTTTCAAGCACCTAATGCTTCTGCACTCCTTTTTTTTGAGTGCCTAATCCATTGGGCTCTATTTTGAAACTAAAAAAATTAGCTAAGTGTTTGAAATCCTTATTTTAACTTGAGAAGTTTCTAAGTCTTTGTAATTTTTTTTGACTTAGCCATTTTTTGTTGAACTCAACTAGACTTGAAAATCTTGCATATCTATACCCAAAACCCTAAATTGAAAGATGTTCCTCCATGGTGCCCAGAAATTGTCAATAGTTCCTTACCCATTTTTATGTTTATAACCCTTCTCCATTACTTAAATTTATTTTTTACAATATTAGACTACTTAGAAACATATATCTAGTTAGAGATATTTCATCGTGTTATTGGCCTAAAAGCTTTGGAACCCTTTCCTTTGACATTATGTTGTAGGTGCTCCTCTTGCTAGGTTTATAGATCCATTTGGTCATAACTAGAATCATTACATATCATTACCATCTCTTTAATTAACCTTCTCCAAGTCTAGATATCTAGAGATATGATAGTTCTAAGCTATTCCTAGCCCATCCATATGCATACTACATGGGAAATTGATAACAAAGAGGGAATGTGGAAAAAAAATGATGTCTAAAATCAATTGTAACCACATAGTATTATAATCTTGTTGATAGGAGAAATATATGCACATGGAAAATTTATTTCTATGGGAAGATATGGTAAAGTTATGTTAATGAAAGTATAAATAAAAGTATAAGAGAAGATGAAATATAAAATGGAAGATATGAACAAAATTTATCAGTAATTAAATATGCTATGAAAGAGGAAGATACAAACAAAACAAGTAACTAAGGTTTTAGGAAAAGGGAAGTGGTTATCCTACCTAATATGGTATATATGATTTATCATATTAACACCAATAAGAAATTATCATAAACATCTTATATCTATTAGTTTTTTACACCATGATCTCAATTATTCATCTCTAGTTTAACTTGATCTATGTTTTGATATTTTTATCCCTTTGGGTCATACTTGACTGACCATTGATTCTAACCCTTACCATTTTGTGGATCCTTCCTACCTCACCCTTATTACACATTCCATGATTTTAGTTATCACTTTTTTCTAGGGACAACCTATGTTCAAAGTGTCATAAGGAGCCCTATATATAAAAATATACCCTTAGTCATTCATATCTTGGAAATCAATCGAGATATATTACATGCCTTTTTTCTAGTACACAATCATCAAGCCTTATCAAGAGTTATGTTTATTTTTCCAAGGATATTGCACATAGCCTACATTGTATCAACATAAATCTAAGTATTATTCCATCACATATTATACCAAGAGAATGTCATAACAAAGCATAAAGTTGCATTAGATTATCTTAGGAGAGGAGGTGAAATCCAATCTCTCACAAGGTTGAGATTAACTTAGAACCAATACAACTACATAGATCCCTAATTCTAAGAATGCAAGATATGTAGTTGTGACTTCTCAAGATGTTTCTTGAAATAACTAACTTACATACACTCTTTTATGTATATGTGATTAAGGATTAGGTAAAAATTAAAGGAGAATAAAATTAGACCATTACGTGTGTTAGATTTGTGATCTAAAGCCATAATTCAAATCAACATTAGTCTATATAGAGGTAAATAAATTTTAAAAATACAAAAAAATAATGGACATAATCATTTTTAAAGGACATAATCGGATAACAAAGTTATAGATCATAATTAGATTCTTACTTAGACATAGTCATCTCTTCATAAATTCTAACTAAGTTATATATCATAGTTATATTCTTAGGACATCTTCTATGATAGTTTAAGACTCTATGCTTAGTCCCATATTTTAGATACATTGTATACGTGTGTTCATTTTAGTCTTCTTGATATATGCAAAAAATTAAGATAGATCTACAACTTATCTTACTTAGTAATTCCAAGATCAGATAAAGTAATCAACTAACATCCATTATAACACTTTTATATCGAGAGCATGACCAAATTAGATCTCTTAAACCTAATTAAGGGAACACTTATCACACAACACTAAATGAGGGTGATCCAAATACTCTAGATAAATAATATTATGTAATAACCTTAGCTAGGTCTAAATACATGAAATAAAATCTACTCTAGTGTTATAAAAGCATATAACACAAAGGGGAATGCTTAAACAATTAAAAAAATTAGGGGATTATGGTAGGTAAATGAGGGCATAAATCACCTAAAATAGAAAATGATAAGCTTATAAAACCCTATAGCTATATTAAGTTTAAGTATAGAGGTAATATAAGCAAGGAGTTATACATTAAAAATCTATTACCTTATGCAATATCTATCTATAAAATGAAATTAAAAAGTTAGAGATATATACATTTGAGAAAACTTGTCGAGTCTCAATTTCCCCCTTGGCTAATGGTGTTTTTCAAGATATTATTGTGGCTTTGTAAGGATCACACTATAGAAATCATATATAGGCTAAAAGACTCTTACTTTTCATCTAAGACTTCCCACAAGATAGATATTTTATCTCTAAGGTAAACCCTAAGCAATGACTTCTTCAAATGCTGATGTAATTTAATTTCAAGATGTAATAATGTGAAAATGAATGTTCCTCTTTATTGGATTAAAGTGAAGGTTGTATTTATAGCAATAGCTCCCAACCCTTCTAGATTCGTATCTGACAAAGTCAGCCAACATGACTTTATTTTGGAAAAATTTACCATTAGGCCTTAAACTAAGTCAATTAGGTTGACTTAGTTTCATAACATGTGCCATAGCTTTCATAACAAGTTAGACTAGTCTTAATAGAAAAAATGGGTGATATGGTCAACTAGGCCAACTTTATAGGAAAAGTGGGTGACAAGGTCGACCAGGCTAACTTTGTAGGAAAAGTGGCCAACCTAGTTAGGGGCTATTGATAAGGGAGGTTGCTTGGGGGATAAAGGCATGAAAGGTGATGAAACATGCAATAATAATAATAATAATAATAATAATAATAATAATAATAATAATAATAATAATAATAATAATAATAATAATAATAATAATAATAAGTTTACATTTAAACATGGATATACAATTTCTAAGTTATATTATATATATTTAGAATGTTTGAGAGTGGTTTCAGACTTCTAAGAGCTATAATGCAAATGTTAGGTTTTGGAGAGTCCTACTTGATTTTAGACTTAGCCATATTACAATATTTTAGTATTGCAAACTTAGCCATATTTTAGGGTTTTGGGATTTGTGGGATACATCATATGAGTTAAGTGGATATAATCTCAAAGTAAGTTAGACTAATAGTAGAAATGATATGGTTAAACAACAATCTTGTGAAACACCAATGGTCTTCCCACCTATTTTCTGACACACCCTTTAAGGCATGCACTCAGAGAGATTGAAACTTGATAGGTTCCTATAAGAAATAAAGTGTCAATCAACGATAAAGTTTAAAAATATTTTATGTACACATATGCTCCACCTGAAGCTTATCATGTGTCAAAATAGTGTAACATGAGATGGTGCTTTGGAAAAAAAAAACCATTGAACTAATTCAAATTAAGTACAAAAAGAAATAATAAAAGTAAATTAAAATAATTGAAAGTACTATATACATATCTTAACTTTATGCTAAATGATTGCATGGAAATATCATAGTCTCGATTGTGGAGGGAATAATACCTGTATTTAAGAAACCTTAGAGATATAAGACTAAAAATAGAAGCAATGTATGCATACATAGGATGATCAAATTATAAATGGAAAACTTTTAAAACTGATTAAATTACTTGGAAAATTGGCAAGCCAATATCATTAAGGCTAGTTTAGAACTAAAAGACCAAGCATGCAATGAAAAAAAATGAATGTAGAACATATTAGATCATGTAAAACATTGTAAGTGAAAAGCAATATGATCAAATAAATATATGTAATTAAATTAATTTAACCTCATGTAAGATAAGCATATTGAATGAAGCATGAAGACAATATAAATGAAAAAAAAAATATAATTCAACATGTAAGACAAACATGTCAATTCAAACATAAATAATTAAAAAAAAAACATGTAATAATGTTAAATGTCCTATGTAAGATAAGTGAATTCCATGAAAATTAAACAAGAACATGATGGGTAAATGAAAAGTCAAAATCTCTAAAAAATGACGACTCAAACTTTGTGTTTGTTCTAAGATACAATATAAGAAAATACAACCACCTAAAGACATGACTAAAATGATAATGTAGTTATGTGGAAAAAATATGGGAATGAATGTTTGTGAGGAAAACCTAGTCCTATATGAGGTATTATAGTGCAACTCACAAACTATAAACCAAGAGGATTAATCAGGTAAAGGTGATCAAGGATGTGAGCAACTAAAAATAATATCCAATAAGGGGATAACAAGAATAATATGATTTGAATAAGGAATTTGAGGTGCCACCTAGATTATGTGAACATTCTTACATGAATGAGACACACAAGGCAAGTGAACAAGGCTGGAAACTATAGACATCAAGGACCTAGGACACTCCAACTAGTAAACACAAATCTTGAGATAAACAGTGAATTACATAGATCATACCATGAATGCTATATGCATGAAAAGTAAAAATAGATCCTACCTTCCCACATCATGTTTCCTATTCCTCAAGATCCCTTACAAAGCCTTTGGTTTACTACAAATATTAGGTACTTGTGTGAGAAAATAAGTGACAATATATATATATATATATATATATATATATATATATATATATATATATATATATATATATATATATATATATATATCTTTGAAATTATGAGACCTCTTACTGTAGTCTACTAGGATACTACACCTTAATATACTTTAGCTCTATCATGTGGCCAATTGTGGAGTTTGAGCTTCATATATATATATATTTGAAATTATGAGACCTCCTACTATAGTATACTAGGATACTACACCTTAATATACTTTAGCTCTATCATGTGGCCAATTATGGAGTTTGAGCTTCCACTAAGATAGGATATGTGACAAATAATAATCATATATTTTAGTGTGATTTTGACTTTTGAATGTATAATTTATTTTTGATCATTGATTTTTGTTTCTTTTACGATTTGGATTTTTATATTCCTCCATACAGATTCAAGAAACCAATCATGATAGGTGACAAACATAAGAGAGCTTACACTTGGCCACTAGAGAGAAGGACCTAAAGACCATGGTGTCTAAATACTCATATGCTTTCACAAAATTAAGTGGCAAATCTCAAAACTGACCTATTTGTACTTAAAATTAAAGGAAATAAGGGAAATATGGGGATTGTGAGGTATCCATTTAGGTAATAAGTAATACAATGATGAATATAATTTTAGCTATTCATAAGGAGGTAAAATAGTGCTATGAAAGGAACATGACTATGATATGAGATTCACGTCATGAGAGAAGCCATACTAACATCTAAGGGATCTAACACAAGCACTAATGAAAGTATTAGTCATCCCAAAAGAGAGAGAAAGTAAATAAGGAATAAACAATCATAAAGAGATTAAGGAAAAATATAAAAAATGTGATCAAATAAAAATCAATGAAAAATCAAGGAAACAATGGTGCAAGTAAAGTGAAAGAAAAACCAATTAAACCAAAGGAAATAATTGTGTAAGTAAAGTGATACTCAATAAAATAAAACACAACTTGAACAAATAAACACGAGATAAAAATCATGTGAAAAATATATGCTAACCTCTATATCAAATTTGAGAATACGAAATATAAGCCTATATCTCTTGGAAGGTTTTTTAAAGTTGAATTTGTTTGTTATAATGCAATGTAGAAGAAGAGGTGGCATCGTACGATTCTCCAAAGGGTAATGTCATGTAGGAATGGGCATTAAAATATGCCCCAACATGTGATGTAGAGTGAGGTGAATTTAAATAATTATAATGAATTGCATTAGGCTAGCTAATGTAGTTTGAGAAATGTAAATGTGTTGATATGTTAGATTTTAAGAATGTTGAAATTTACATAAGATGCGTAGTATCAATATGAAGATGTTTATAATCCAAAAGAAGAACATTTGTGATGTGTTATAGAGAAGGAATTTAAACTAGGTTATCCTTGGGTTCATGTGACCTAAGTGGTTGAGGTTTGATGAATTCAACCAGCCATTTGAAGTTGTTCATGTTAGCTATCAGTTCCTTATTGGTGTAGGAAGAAGGATCAAATGTGTTTTGAAAAATATTATTGGATGAGGTGGAGGTATGGGGTAATTATTATTGATCATTATATAGGTGATGTTGATGTGATTGTGATTTTTTATATTGTGCTTAAGAGGTTTGAAGATAATATTGATAATGTCATTGTGTAAGAGTATCAAGATGTAAATATGGACAAATCAAGGAGGTAAGAAGGAATTGGTTAGTATAATTAGAATTACATATCATAACATGACATCAAAAAATCTTATCAGATTTCTACCACTTTTGAGGAGGTTTGGAAATATCAAATCTCATGGGTTTAAAGGGTGGTAAATTTTTCTTAAGTTCTTTTAGACTCAAGGGAGGGTGGGTTGGGTCAAAATTGGTTAAAGTGGATGTTCCATTTTAAGGTTATGGAGGACTGGATGAATCAATGTTATGATAAATTGATTGGAAATATTCTTTGGTATTTTCTTGAGGTGATTCAAATTGACTCATAAGAAAGTCTCACCTTTTTTGCCTAGTATAAGGCTTCTTCTAAAGTTTTAGTGGAAATAATCCAAACTTTGTATTGAATATGAGATTTAAGAGTGGTAAAAAATAACTTTAAAATATTATCATCATTCATGTTATGGTCTTATTTGTGAGATAGATATTTCCATCATTTGATGAAAGGGTGAGTAGATTCATTAGGTAACTACTTAAAATTGATGAAGTGGTTAAGGTTATTTTCAAGAAGATCATTATATTAAAATTATTTAACTAAAACATTATTTAAACTCTATTTTTAAGATGAAATGTTGAGAGAGTTGATTATACAATTATAAAACATCTCTTATAAATGTTTTAGCTAAGATTTTGGTCATATCAAAGGTGTTAGTTTGGACCCATTCCTATAGAGATTACTAAAATATTTAAGAAAAATATCAGGGTCCTTAGTTCCATCATATGTAATAGTTGGCAAAATGTTTTCAATATCTATGGATATAATGAATGGAGATAAAGGTTCATTTTGAAGATGTTGAAGCATTTTATTATTCATGAGATGTTGATGTGTGATATACCCATTGGTATTTCTAAGAGTAGGAGGGACATAATTTTGATTTGGTTGAGTCATGATGACCTGAAGTGGTTGCCTAGTAAATTATAATATATGAGATTACATTTTTATCATTTGATTACTATGAGTGATTTGTATATTAGTCATTTATTGAGGTATTTGATCAAAGAGTTAAGTAGTATCAATGGGAGAC
Source organism: Torreya grandis (assembly GCA_037957365.1). Lineage (NCBI taxonomy): Eukaryota > Viridiplantae > Streptophyta > Pinopsida > Cupressales > Taxaceae > Torreya > Torreya grandis. The sequence continues at coordinate 1,418,688 of JARHVA010002649.1, forward strand.
ATAATATTGTTGGGTGGAGGAGGATTTCCAACATTGGTAGTAGGAGGAGCACTAGGGTGATTAAATTCAACTACATTATAATATGTTTGCCTCGAGGATGCAAAATTTAGGTTGCATGATGCAATAGTTGGTTTAGGATTAGAAATACATGAATGAATAAATTCAATAGTTTTATCTACAGTGATAATATAAGTGAGGTTATGATCTAAATCCTTGATTATGTAGCATTCCTAACTAATTATAATATAAAAATAAGACAATTATGAAATAAGATAAAAATAAGACAATTATGAAATTAAGAGGTTATTTTCCCTAGGTCAGCCACCTATTGAACTATGTCAACCACCTATTGAATTAGGAAAAAAATAGAACAAAATAAAATAGGTAAGCCACCTAATGAACTAAGTTAGCCACCTACTAAATTGGGGAAAAAATAGGCCAAAACAAACTAGGTTGTCTACCTACTAAACTAAGTCATGCACCTATAGAACTATATTAGCCACTTACTAAACTAGGGAAAAATTAGGCCAAAATTAACTAAGTTGGCCACCTACTAAATTAAGTTGGACACCAACTGAATTAAGTTGGCCACCTACTAAACTAAGTAAAAACAATTCAAAATAAACTACATTAGCTATATCAACTTAGTTTGTTGGCATGCCAAGTAAACACATAACTAAGCTGACTAGGTCAACTTAGTTGACTATGTGATATAGCTTTAACATAACAAAAAAATAGGGGAAAAAATGGAAATCTAAAGTAATAATTAATTTTACTAAAAAATAAATTAACAAAATTGAGATAATTTATAACTTTGAAGTACTAAGATAGTTTAGAAGGAACTTGAACATGTTTGGCTAGGTCGACTTAGTTGTTTTAAGTTGAAAATTAAAAATTATTAAAAATGAACTTCATTGACCAACACAACATAATTAAAAGCTAAAATATGAAAATTATAAAAAATGAACTAGATTGACTAGCACAACATAGTTGAAGAATAAAAGATGAAAGTTTTATAAAATGAACTATGTCAACCAACACGACACAATTAAAATATGAAAGTTGTAGAAATGAATAGATTCGATCAACATGACCTAGTTAAAAGCTAAAACTTACAAAAAAATAGGGTTAACTAACACGACCTAGTTGAAAGTTTAAAATTATAGAAATGAAAAGGGTAAACCAACATGACCTTGTTGTTGTAGATGAAAAACTAAAGATAGAGAATAACACTAGGTCGACTACTGCAACCTAGTTGACTATAAATCTAGAATATGCAAACATAAAATTAGATTATGTTGACCAATACAGCCTAGTTGATTGTAAATAGAAAATTTAAAATGTAAGGATTATATTTATGTTGGGTTCACTAATATATATATATATATATATATATATATATATATATATATATATATATATATATATATATATCTTACTTAGTAAATCTAAGATTAATTAAAGTAATCAACTAACATACATTATAATACTTTTTATATCGGGAGCATGACCAAATTAAATCCATTAAACCAAACTAAGGGAGTACTTATTACACAACATTAAAAGAGAGGGTTACAAATCCTCTAGGAAAATAATACTATGCAATGACCCTAACTAAGTCTAAATACATGAAATAAAAGCTAATTTGGTGTTATCAAAACATATAACACAGAGGGGAATGATTAAAAAACAAAATAATAAAGGGATCATTGTAGGCATATGGGGGCCTAGATTACCTAAAATAAAAAATGGAAAGAGAAAAAGACCTATATCTATAATAATTTTAATTGTAGATGTAATTTAAATAAGGAGTTATACATGAAAAACTTATTACCTTGTATAATATCTATCTATCAAATGAAAAAGAAAAAGTTAGCGATACTTAGTTTTGAACAAACTTGTTGAGTTTCAATCTCACCCTTTGCCAATAGAGATTTGAAAGATATTATTTTGGATTTGGAAGGACAAAACTATATAAATTAGATATAATCTAAAAGACTCGTACTTTGTATCCAAAACTTCCGACAAGATAATCTATCTTCCCTTTAAGGCAAATCGTAAGAAATAACTCCTTTAAATGTAGATGTAGTAGAATATAAAGTTTTAAGAATGTGAAAAAAATGTTACTTTATTGGATTGAAGTGAAGTTTATATTTGTAGCAATGTATAGGTACCAACCCTTCCATATTTTTAGCTAACAAAGTTGGCCAACAAGACTTTGTTTTGGAAAAAGTTATTGTTAGTCCTTCAACTAAGTCAACTAGTCCAACTTAATTCTATAGCGTGCGTCGTAACTTTCATAACAAGGTCAACTATGATGAATTAGTAGTAAAAATGGGTGACAAGGTCAACCAAGCTAACTTTGTAGGAAAAGTGGGTGATAAGGTCCACTGAGCCATTTTTTAGGAAAAGTGTCGATGTAGTTAGGAGCTACTAAGAAGGGAGGTTGCTTGGTGGATCAATGCATAAAATATGTTGAAATACGTAGTACATATATGAAATAAACATTAAAGTATAAGTTGAAATTTATACATGGACATATAGCTTCTTATACTTTAAGTTTTACACACACACACACACACACACACACACATTCAAGATGTTTGTGAGTGGTATTATACTTCTAAGAGATATAATACAAATTATAGGTTTTTGGAGGGTCACACTAGATTTTAGATGACCATATTTTAGGATTTTAGTATTTAAAACTTAGCCATATTTCAATTTTTAATATTTTATGGAGACATAATAGGAGTTAAATGGATTAAATCTTTAAGGAAGATGGAATAATAGTAGGAATGATATGTTTAAATAATAATATTTCAAAACACCAATGGTATACCCATCCCTTTCCTAGTGTACTCTTTAGATTGAAACTTTATAGGTTTATAGAAGATATAAAGTGTTAGTAAATGATTAAGTTTAAAAATATTATGTGTATACACTTTCCATCTCTTTAATTGTTGTTGTTTTTTTAATCAATTCATTGTACTATTTGTCATAAATTTAACACATTAGGATTTTAAATTTCTATAAGTTCCTATATTACCTTAGATCCCTCTTGCGCCTTTCATTTTATAATTTTAATTAGTGGAATTTACTTTAAGTGTCACTATTTGATAAATGAAATTGGTAAACCCCTATGCATTTCAAACATCATCAACCTTAGGGCTTCCTAGTTATACATTCTTCTAAGCTTTGATTTTTTATTCTAAACATGTTGGATCTAATTTTTGGATTTACATGTGATGCTTGTTTATTTATCATTATCCGTAGATTCATTCATGTTTTTTATGTTTTCATCTTATGCCCATTAATAAGAATAGATATACAAACCCTTCTAAGTGAACTGTTAGATTGAATGGTGCCACTAGTGATTTGATTTATCTACCTTTGCTTGATACTTGTGCTTCTTTGAAATAAAAAATGCCACTTATTTGTTAAATTCATTCTTCCACTAGCATTGATAATGCAAATGATCAAAATATGAATGGAAAATATAAATATGTTGTGGATTGCATTCCTTTCTATGATTGTGGCTTTTATGATGATGATTTGAATGAATATAATTATGATAACAATGCCACTACTTGTAATGAAAACCATTCCATTGATATTGATTTCCTAAACTTTGATATTATGCCCAGATCTGATTTTGAAAATTGTCTTAAGACTATCCCCAAGGAAATCAATGGTTATGATTTATGTTGTTACTAAGGAGAAAAATATAAGAATAAGGGATAAGGTATCTAAACTTGAGAATCTTACCATAAATTATTTGAATATGTATAATTAATCTATTAGAGTCTCTAATTTTATATCAATATGTGAGGCTAGTGTTCTTAGTGCTTCTACTCATACTCCTATACCACCACGTAGTGTTTTATCTCCTTAGGTTAACACCCCTATTCCTACATAGACTATTATCTTGACCCATTCTGTATGATTTATATTTTGGTATTTTTCTTGGTCTTTGTCAAAATACTAAAGCCTCTATTCCTATCAATGTTAATCATACCTTGGCTCATACACATACCTCTACATATGAGGATGCTTGTATTTAACAATCTCTCCAAGATATGCGAGAAAAAATTACACAACTTTCCCAGGAATCTAAAAAACCTATCCATGTGGCCACTTATCAAGATATATTACACTAATAATTGGATCATGAAGTTCACACTCACCCTTTTCCTATTACTTTTATAGTGATTAAATCTTAATTATACAAAGGAAAGGGTTATTCTTCACATTACATTCTATCTTTATAATTATTTTCTTCATTCTTTGGATTCGCTCATGATGATTTATTGATGACCAAGCTATTTGTTATAATTTATAAAGACTATGCATTACTAGTAGGCTCCATGCATTGATTCAATGATTTTATTGACATCTTATTGTTTCACTTTTCCATAATCATTAACCAAATGTTCAAATTTTATCCACTTGTTCAACTTAAACATGGAAAGAATGATAAGTTAGTATGTAATCCAATTCAAGACTATAATTACAAAAATATCTCACCAAATAACTCATCAAATACCTTTTAGTGAGTTAAAAAACATTTTCTCCAATAGTTAGCTTCAACTACTCAAATAAAAAGTTATATTTAACACCTACACATCTTTTGATGACATTTTCCACATGGTTTTAAACTTTAAAATTAAACTTTTAGAGGCTAACATTCTACAATATAGGTGTAGCGTCCTTTTCTATAAAAATAACCCCAAATGTCAATGTAAAATAACATTAAAATCCAATGCTAAATATGCTCCAATTTTCAATCTAAGAACGAGGTCAAAAATGGAAATGTAGTTTCAAAACCACCTAGCAAGCTAATTTTTCCACCTTCTTGAGAATGTATAAGTTTACAAGTTTACCCAATCCTCATCATCATGTGATTATTATTTTGATTTATTTCAACAAAATATTTTTATCCATGCAACATTAGTTATCTTTGCCTAGAGTATATTACGTGAATCAAAATAATGACTACCACATAGTTTTAAGACGTTATAATAATCAATGATATTAATTAAAAAAAAGATATAATATATAATTTATAGTAATGTTATTTACGTATAATTCCATATTAAAACATTTAATGAATCTATTTATATGCCTAATCAATGATTATAAATATTTAACAATCCATTTCTGAATCATGACAATAAGAAGGAAGACAATTTTCACATGGTACTATTGACACATCCATTATTGTTTTATAATGATCATATCATAGTTTATATCATTGGTATGGTTACCATTTCTTATAAATTTTTTTATATCTATCACATTTTATGATCACAAATTATAAAAGATGATTCTAATAATGATATGTTATATGCATGCTTTTGATGATTCACATTATATGATCAAACATGGGATAATGATAGACAATGGTTCAAGTGAAAAATTTAAATAAAATGTCATTTATAGCTAGCACATGGCATACTAAATGAGAATTAGTTGGTACAACCATGTTACTTAAAAGTTATGATATTCTGACATGGACATCCATCTGATATCACATTACCAGTCATCATTGGTCATAAGACCCTATTAATATGGATATACACATTATTAGATAGTGGGACTTAAGATCTATTACTTGGATTCTTATGTATAAATTAAATGAGAGTAATCTCATATTGAATATTAGGATATAATAATAACACACAAGTCATTTCAATTTTTATACACTCTAGGATCACGCTTTTGTAATAATCCACACACAATATTTTGTACAACAAATTTGATGTAATAAAAGAACTCTCCTCTATATTAATATCAGAATAATTTTACATAATATTTCTCATTACCAAAATGAATGAGGATTTTTTTAAATAAATATCTTGGAGAGCCTCATAAATAAAAATGGTTTCATTGATGCATGTGGTTTTATAAATGCAATTGGTTTCAAGTCAGGGCTTAAAGTCCACATTGGTGTGAAAATTAGAATTTAGTGTATTTTGACATGCGGGTATAAAACTTGGACTAAGTTGCATTTCCAAATACTTTTATTTAATAAATAAAAAAAGTAAATACTAATTTTTTTCTTACTAATTAAGTAAACTTAAATCCTAATGATGTAATTATAAATTTACACCAACACTCCCCTCAAATGCAGCGTAGGGAGGCTATAAAAAACTTGAGTCTTAACCTCTAATATGGCTCTTGACAATAAGGGTTTATGAGGTACCCATTTATAATATGCTCAATAATGAAGGTGGACTTAGAATAACCTCAAAAATATATCTTCCTTATCCCCTAGCATTGCTCAAAGATAAACATACATGGGCTCAGTGAGGGGTTTAGTGAAGATGTCAACCACTTACAACTTTGTGAGAAATAATTAAATATAAATGATGTGCTCATGAATCAGTTGTAGAATATAGTGATTATGGAACTCAATGTGTTTGGTGCATTGATGTTACACATGATTCTTATAGATGTGAATAACTATGGTTATTACACCAAATGATAGTAGGTTGATGTTTTTTGATGCTAAATTTTGACAAGATCTAATGGATATAAATAGTCTCTATGGATGCATTGACAAGTCCTCGATACTATGCCTCTATAAAATAAATGGCTAAGACATGTTACTTCTTACTCGACTAAATAATAGGTCTAGAGCCACGATTAAAGACATGGCCCAAAGTAGATTTATGCTCATCAAGATTGCCTTCCAAATAGGAGTTAGTGTAGCTTAATAACTCTATAAGATAACCTAATGAATATTGAATACCATGTGTATGAGTGACTCTATTACAATGGATAATATACTTAACATCTGTCCAATAAATTAAAAAACTAAGCCAATGAAAAAATATATATTAAGGAGGCTGTGAGTCAAGTAAATAAGACTGCCAACTAGATAACTCTACATGGTAGCATCAACCAAGGATGTAGAGCACTTGATTGAAAGATTGACTTTAGGAAAAAATGAAATGGGTGAATATTTATAATTAGACATGTGAAATATTTATAAAATATCTAAGGCATACTTGGGCTATGAAAGAAATATTTTGAAGTTAGAGTGAGTGACCTATAAACCAAGGAAGTGTATAATACCCAGTTCCTACATATAAAACTAATAGTGAAGGGAAGACTAAAAATCTAAAATAAGTGAAGATGAGATGCTTATGAGAATAAGGTCATCCACATAAATAAAAATTAAAATAAGATCACCATGATGCTGATGAATTAGATAGTGAGGTTAGGATGGAAATGGGAGAAAATTAATGAGATAAGGAAGGAGTCCATATTCTCATATGATGATTGTGGGGATCGCTTAAGGACATAAAGGGGATCTCTTTAATTAACATACAAGGGAGGAGTCTTGGATAAAACTAAGAGGTTTTCCCATGTATTTATCATTATAAAGGTCACCATGAAGAAAACACTCTTCGCATCTATCTTATTTACTATCCATATCTCATATGTGATAATCAAAAGAAAACAATGGAAAGAGTTGATTTAAAAACTTGGGGCAAAGGTCTCAAAATAGTTAGTGCCTTATACTTTAGAAAATATTTTTACAACTAGTTGTGATTTATATTTATTGATACTACCATATTCTGTATATTTGGTTCAATAAATCTATTGATAACAAACCATATTTCTTCCTTTTAAAAGAGGGACTAAATCCCAAGTATCATTATTCATAAGGTAACCATATTATTCTACCATGGTTTTGTTTAAATTTGAGTTGTACTAGCCTCAATGAATTACTGAGGATATAATGCTATGGGAATATAAGCATGAGGGAGTTCACCATAATATGATCAAGTACACCGAGTATCAAAATGATCACCATAAATAAAACTAATTGCTTCTTATATCTTTAGATCCTATCGATGAAAAGACTTATGAGCAAGAGCAAATGGAGGTGGTGGAGGATAATCCTGATCATCATGAGGTATGCCATCCTCAGTAGTAATACCAAAAGTATAATCCATATAAAAATAGAAGAAAAAGTGGGACTAAATGATGTGGCATGTCGAGGGCACTCATTAAAGTGAACACTATGACAAATGAATAACTTATGTGTATCAAGATTTGATAGTAAACAACCTTTATCATCATCAAGATAAACCAAAACTATGTAAATCTTAATATGAGGTTTCAAATACTTATGTTTGACTTTATAAACTTACACCCATGTAGTGAATCCAAAGACTCTTAGGTGCTTATCATAAGGTTTATTATTGATCCAAGCTTATTTAGGTGCCATTTCCTTGATTACCTTATTGGAGTCTATTTTTTAAAAATAATTTACACAATCAATATATTTAGCTTAAAATTAAGGAGATAGCAACCTTGATTGAGTGTGTGATTCTTTCTTTTAGCAATGCCATTGTGATATGGACTATATGGTTCTATGTGCTCTAGTTGGATCTTATGAATGACATAAAAGTCCATAAAATGAGAATTCACATATTCTCTAACATTTTATATCTAAAAACACTTGGTGAGTTTTATAGATTATTTTTCAATAAGACTTTTAAGTCAAAAAATGTGGACAAAATCTGACTCTTATGCTTAAAAAATAAACCTAAGTATGCTCTAGAAACTCATCAATAAAAATAAGCACATAACAATCTTGATCAAAGGAAGGTGTTGGAAAGGGCCCTTATATATAATTATAAATAAGTTGAATAACCTCATATACTCTCCATGCTTTCACTTTCACATAAATTCCATATAGATGTTTATGCATGGAACACCTTGTGTATACATAAGATTTTTAAAGATTTATTATTTACCGATGCTTTTTATCTTACAACCTATTGAGTTTTAATATAATTGAGAGCATGCCTTAAAGGGTGTGTTGGGAAAGGGGTGGGCAAGCCAGTGGTGATTTATGAGATATAGTTTTTCCTATTTATCAATCTTACATCTATTATAACTTCCTTAGATTTGATCACCCTAATTTATATCCTTTTATCTTACATATTCTATCTATATTATGACCTATATTTCCTACTACATCGTCATGACCTGCTGTAGTTTTACATGTCATCCATCCCTTCTTAATTATATCAACTAGATTGATGTAGTTACAAATGTTATGATGCAATATTCACAACTAAATCAATCTAACCATCCTAATTTGAGGTTAGTAAACCTATTTGAAAATAAATCAAGCCAGACAATAGTGTTGGATGGATATTTAGGAGGGATTAGGATCTTTCACCACTATAAATACAAATTACCTTTTCATTCCAAGAGAGAGGAACATTTTTTTTTGCATTGTTTTTAGTTTCACTTCTATCCTAAATCTACATTGGGAGGAGTTACTCCTTAGATCTTGTCTTGAAGGAAAACTTCTCTTGTGGAGTATTGGATGCAATAGGAAGAGTCCTTATAGATTAAATATTGATTCTCCATTTGAGATGCTTAAAACTACAATGATCTCTTATAAAACACCATTAACCAAGGGGATATTGAGGCTCAATAGGTCTTGTTCAAGGTAAGTATATTTTAACCCTCTCTTTATTATTTGATAGATAAGAGTTTTATAATAGCTTGATTAATGAATGTATATCTCTTTGTTTGAATTTGATCTACACTTGTACTTAATATGGCTATAATATTGTTTGAAATTTTCATTTATCCACCTTAGGTAGTCTAGGCCCCTATTTTCCTACCACAGATCATTCCCCATTTTAATTACTTATAAATATAGACCTAGTTAGAGTTACTTCATTGTATTGATTGCCTAGAAGATTTGGAATCATATCTCTTGATATTGTGTTGTAGGTGCTCCTATTTCTAGGTTTGTGGATCTATTTGGTCATATTCTGACTCATTAACTATCAATGGGATATCTTTGATTTACCTTATCTGAGTTTGGATCTTTAAATAGGATAGTTATAGGTCAATCCTAGTTCACTGCATACATTTTGGTAAACCAAACATGAAGCTAACCATTGCCTTCACTTATTCAACTAACTGTATTGAAATGATTGATATAGTTTTGTTTATAAAATTTTCTTAACAAATTGTTTTAGTGATCGTGATATAGTTTTTTTTCAGATCTATTTCCAACCAGCTATATCAAACTGATCGATATAGTTTCATCTCATATTTTTTACCAAATTTGTTTCTATTAAACTATATTAAAGGGGTAAATATAGTTTTATTTAGGCATATTTTCAATTAACTATTTCGACAACCATGATACATTTTAAACCCAAAATCTCAAATTTCATTTAGTAAATTATATCGAATAAGATGACATAGTTCTATTCAAACTTATTTCCACTCAACTATATCTATCTACTTGATATGGTACTGTATCTACACTTTTTTACTTATTTATAAGATTTTTTCTAACCAACTACATTAATTTGTTCAATTTAGTTTTGTATTTACAATTATTTTTAATAAATTATATCTATATGTGTGATTTAGTCCTTTAATGTTGTCTGCAACTCTATTTAAACACACTGTATTGATTTTTCAATACATTAATGTTTTTTTAATTTTCAAGCTTAAACAAGATAAATAAAATTTTTATTTTAGAATTTAATCACACATTTAATGTTTGTTTTAATTTTCAAGCGTAAGCAAGATAAATAAAATGCTACACATTGGTTTTTGATATGATTTTTGAACTTTATTTTTTATTTATTGGCTTTCCCTAATAATTGTGTTCCAATAATTTTAAAACTACTTAGCTACTATCATGAAGGGATACATAGTGTTTTGTTTATAATCCTAGTCTATTATTTAAAAACATCATGGTGTGAGAGGATTTCCTCAATACTCATAGCCATAATATATAGCTAAACATGGAATTTAGTTTCTCCGTGCCTAACAATATATCAAAAATTATTAGGAACCTATTTTTGTTAAATTTTTGGAAGCCATTCATATGTATGATTCTGTAGGGAATTGATTAAAAGTTAGCACCAAGAAATTATTCCTAACTTACCCTTGAAACTGAGTTTTGTGGGCTATGGGCATAGTGCTTCCTCCATAGTGCTTTGAAAAATTGGTCTGACACTATCCAACATATAAGTCAGTATCTATGAGAGCTTAAAAATTATTTAAATCCTTCAGTACATCTATATGATCTTATTTTCAAAAAAAAGTTAGAAAAAATAATTATATTTTAAATTTCTACTAGTTATTGTATTTCATATTGGAGACTATTTCTTCCAGTGTTGATACAATTCTATGTTGTGTGATATAACTACATTGGCCATCATTGATATATTTACCTACCTATGTTGACTACATTGATAAGATTAATCTAGTTTCTTGTGTTTGCATCCCTATTTACATAAAATAATTTAAAGTAATCTATCTTTTTATATCTCTATACCTATTTGATTGTATTGAACATGTCGATATAGTTAATTTTTCCAACCACTTATTTTAAAAATTGCATCAAACAGATTAAAGTAGTCTATTTTATACTACCCATAATTCTCCTAGATCAGATTACATAGTCCAACTCAATACAGTCTATAACTCATCATCTATATATGTGAATGTATTGAACATATAAATATAGTTCAATTTCAATCTTTTTAAAGATTTTATACTAGATTATATCACAAAGTGTGATATAGTCTACTTCTTAACACCATGTTCACCAAAATAAATAAAACTACATGATATAGTTTTAATCTCCCTAATTTATTTCTTTGATTTGGTTGATACCATTAATTTTCTATAGTTTTATCTCCATTGGCTATCTCAATTAAGTTTATACCTCAATATTACATCATGTAGTATATACTTGATAAATTGAAATAAAGAACACAACAACACATGATGAAATTGACTAACTCCCACAAAGCTCCTAAATAACAATTTTACATTATCAAAAACCAAGATATAATCAATATTCACATGAATAATAGGACCATTAATTATAATCCACTCCCCATTTCCCAACTTTGATCATTTTAACTATCTTCCAAATATGCCTAATATCTAAGATGAGAGTGACCTTGAGTATACTACTAAAATGACCCTCTTCATTAATAAAAACCCTCAACATAAGGGAAAACACCCTACAATAATATATAATAGCATGATGGGAGCCTACATAGGATGTCCCCCTTCACCTACACATATATTTTATACATGATTGGGGAAAGTCAATATACAATTTCTCACCTTCCTTCTTCTACCATGTCTAATATTGATACTAGCATGGTAGGTCATTATTTTAGTGGACCCATTCAAAGTTCTTATATTAAAACTCACCTTAATTTTATGTCTAGTTCATCTAAATCTATCTTTACTAGTCAACAAACTCTTAATACTAATAAAATATTATTACAATCCATGACTCAAATGACTACCTTCCAAACTAACAATGCTAATCAAATGATGCAAATGTAAAATCAAGTCTCGCAATTACAAATTCATTCTTAACAAACTTAATGGGTAGTGAATAATCTAATTTTCACCCCACTCCCCTTAGATATGCATAAGGTAATATTATTCCTCAATTCCCACTTCTTAATAAAGCCATCAATCATATTCAAAATGAACCATTAATTCCTCAAATTATAAACATAGCCATAAATGGTATCACTCTTACTATCACTATAATGGATTTAATGATCCTAATTTGCATTTTAAATATTTTGGTAACCTTTACAAATGTTGGATTAAGCTAAATACCTTTTCTGCTACCAAAGTTCTAAGAAAAACATTTTATGGTAATGCCTTAGATTAGTACAATCAACTTAAGTCTAATACTATCTCTAGTTTATAAGACTTAGTAAATGTATTGGTTAAGGAATTTCAAACTAATGATCTTATTAGAAATAGTTAGCCCCTTTCATTAATTGTAAATAGGTAGAATCTAAAACTGCTCAAATGTTCACTAAGCATTAAAAAGCCTTATCTAACAATACTGAACACAACATGTTGTAAGACAATCTTTTCCATTTTTTCACTAATTATATTCATCTAAAACTCTAATATAGAGTTATAACTCGCTCTAAAATATTTGAAAGAATCCCTTGATCAAGATAAATGCTAAGATGTTATCATAAGATAATTTGAGCCTTCCCAACCTACATATGAAACTCTTATGTTGATCAAATATAAAAATAAACATGATACCAATGATGGTGTTACAAAATATTATGATTAAACACATACCATCAATGTTATTTTTCTTAATGGATCTAACAAAGTGACTCTTCCCCAACCTTTCATGGGAAGTCCCTTCCAACCTCCTTTGATGAAAAATCATATGTTTAAAAGAGTCATTTTGTTTTAGTTATTTTTAGTTTTAGCTTTGAGTAGGTTTAGGAGGTTTTTTTAGTCATTTATAAGGTTTTTAAATATATAATATTCTAAAATTTGGTTATTTAAGCCTAATAATGATTTTCCCACCAAAATTATCTTTTTGAAAATTTAATTTTGTAAAGGATATTTGAAGGGTATTTGTCATCTCCTAGTGTAACCAAAGGTTATGGTATTTCATGAAGAAGTAAAATAGTGTCTTGGACATGTTTATAGTAGTCCAAATGTATTTATTCATAACTAATTTTCTCAAACTCAACCAAGGTTAAGACTTAGGTTGAGTCTTCTAGGTTAGTTAAATAGTTTGAGAAAGTTTAGGAGATTATAATGAAGAAGGGAGAATGATGAGAGAATAAATATAGTGAAGGAGAAAATATGAAAGAGGATAGATAATAAAAAGACTAAAAAACTCCAAGATTTGGAGAAAAGAATGAGGAAGTTTTGAAAACTAGGGTTTTTGATAAGGCCGTGTAATACTTTTACATAAAAAAGAATGAAACAATGACACTTTAAATTTTATTCTTCAATTTAAATCTCATAATTGTGTGTAAGTGAATGTATTATTGCCTTTAAATAATTTTTATTACATTGAAATAATTTTTATTCATGTTGTATGTGAGAAAACATAGTATATGTTGATATAGTCAGAAAAATAGGGTTATAACAATCAAGGCAATATTCTATTACTTTTTAAGATTGGTTAAGAGATAAATAAAGTGTCAAGGCAAGATACATGTGTAAGAAGAGTTTTTAATTTAAAATGTTTCAAAATTGATTTGAAATATTGAGTTTTAATTGACTTTTAGCTCACTAATAATATACAGTCAAGAAATGTACATTTATAACCAATAAAAGTTATATTCATTATGTTTTATGATTGATCAAGGTGTCAAATTAATTGAAAAAATAAAATATATATGGTTATAACCTTTCTAATTAAAATATTTCAAAAACAAGTTATAAAATGAAAATTTTCCTTGATTGAGTGCTCTTAGCCTACATACAAGTCTGCATACCCTAAACTTAGGTTTTGAAGACTAAAATCCTCCTAACTTGAAAATGAATCAGTAAAAATTGTAGGAATGTATATTACGATGTTATTAAAATGTTAAAATTGGTTTCAAAATGATTTTAAATCTTTAAATAAAGTTATTCTAATACCTTAGTTTGTAGGCCTAGTTCTTAGGCATAAAAACCATGTTTTAATGTTTTCTTATATTTTCAAGTTTGGAAAAAGGTACATATGAATATAATAAGTTTAAAAAAGATCAAGTGAATATGGAAAAATGGTTTTTAGTATAAATATAATTTTTTTTGTTGGAATTTAAGTCAATAAGATATTAGACCTATTCTTCTTTTGATCCCTTACATCATTTTTGGTATCAAAGCAAGGATTAGTTTTTATTCAAAAGTGACCTAAGGAAAAATAATTTATTGAGAAGAGTGAAGAGTAGGTTTTTAAAAATAAACTTGTAAGAAGTGCAAAAATGACACTTAGAAGAGTAGCCAGAGGTGGTGCTAGAGCAGGTCTAAGAAGACAACCAAGAGATGTCTTGCTAGAGGAAATAACAAACTTGAAAGTATGTTTAGAGGTAATAAAAACTATTCAAAAAAGAGGTGTTATGATAAGTGATGTAAGTGAAGGAAAGGAATAACCATAAGATGAGTTTTAGAATAAGAAGAGAAAGAAATAATGGAAGAAAGACTCTTAAAAGTAGTCATAAGATCCATACCCAAATTAGAGGTTCCAGTATATGGAGACAGTATAATTATTGAATAAATTGTAGATTAGATATATGTAATAGATAAATACTTTAATTTTGAAAGAGTTTATGAAGATAATAAGGTAAAGTTTACTTGTACAAGGTTGAAGGGACATACATGTCTTTGGTGGGATAATGTTAACAAGGAAATAAAAAACAAAAACAAAGAGAATATCAAGCCATGGGATATAATGATAGGGAAACTAAAATCCAAATTCATGCCTATGGAATATCAAACAAAATTTTTCAAAAAACTTTAAAATTTGAAGCAAAAAAACATAAGTGTAAAGGACTAAACTGAATAATTCTACAAGCTTACAATTAGAGATGGTAATGTAAAAGAAGATGTTGAGAAAAAAACAAGGTATATAAATGGTTTAAGGTTTAATATCTAGGATGAAATAAATTTTTTATCTCCAAGATCAATGGAAGAGGCTCATAAGTTTGCTCTCAAGGTAGAAGAAAAGTTGGCTAGAAGATAAATTCCACACTCTAAAAGAGGACGAAAAAATTTTAGAGCTAAAGGACAACAAAGTGGTATAAGTTAGTTGCAGGTTCATAATGAAGAAAAAATCAAATCTCAAAGTCAAGGCAATAGTATGAGAAGCAGATATTCATAAAGAATAAGAAAGCCAACACAAGAGGCAAAGGAGAAGGGTTTTGGAAAAATATTTCAAATGTAATAGGTATGTTATCCATATGGCATATAAATGTCATGAGAATCTACAAATAATCCATATAAGAACTAAAGGCATCAATCAAGTTATTCAAAATTAAGAAAAAAGTGTATGATCACTATCACATG
Organism: Torreya grandis; assembly: GCA_037957365.1. Lineage (NCBI taxonomy): Eukaryota > Viridiplantae > Streptophyta > Pinopsida > Cupressales > Taxaceae > Torreya > Torreya grandis. The sequence goes on from JARHVA010002649.1 coordinate 1,434,546, forward strand.
TGGAATAACCTAAAGTGGGAGAGTCCTTATTCATGAAAATAGTATTGTTAAAGCCAAACAAGGAGGTGAATGAACCAACCCTAAGTAAGAAATTGTTTAGGACTACATGCAAATCAAAATATAAGTGTTGTAAATTTATCATTGATAATGATAGTACATATAACTTAGTTTCTTAAGAAATGATTGAAAAATTAGGATTGAAAATATTGACACATCATAAACCATATAAATTATCTTGGCTTCAAAAGTGATATTAATTATTAGTGAATGAATAATGTAAGGTTGATTTTCAGATTGGTAGCTATAAGGATGAAGTACTTTGTGACATTATGCCTATAGATATTTTCCATGTGTTGTTGAATATACCTTGGTAGTTTAATATGAGGGTTACACATGATAGAATGAGTAACACACACACACACACACACACATTGGAGGAGGGAAATAAATATACCTTGACACTATTCAAGGATGGAAATAAAGTCACTGAAAATAATACTAAGGTGATGATAGTAAGTGAAAAAGAATTCTTGTAGCTGATAAAAAAAGAAGAGGTTGGTTGTGAATTGATATCCAAACCCAAAATAGTCATCAAAACCAATAAGTTGACTAATTTACCATTAAAAATTCAAAATTTATTGGAGAGTATGTGGATATAGTGGTTGATGAGTTCCCTAATGAATTACCATCAATGAGGAGAATAAGCCATTATATGTATTTCATTCTAGGATCTAGTTTGTCAAACAAAGCAACCTATAGAATGACACTTTAGGAAAATGAAGAGATATGAAGGCAAGTACAAACGCAAGACAGTTGTGAGCAACCCATATAGGAAGGATTTATCATAAAGGACAAGATAGATGTATTAGAGTTGGATAAAGAAGATGAAAATTATGAAGAGTTACATATAGAGAAAGAGATAAACCAAGTAGATTTACAAGTTTTCATGTTGAAAGAATTAGATGTAGAGGTTGTGCAAGTAAGTGAACATAAGGGGATAATGTAGAAGGTTTAGCTATGTAAAGGATCTGAAATTAGAGGTGTGATTAAGGAGAAGACAACCTTGGAGGTGGCTGATATGGAAATTTTAAGTGCTCATTGTGAGAGTGGAAAACATGTTAAGCATGCTAGCATTAGAGAAGGGTTGGACAATATGCATTTGGAGCATGATGATATGGTTAATGAGGTGAATGAGTAAACTCCTATTTTCCTTAATATGTTTGTGCATAATGTAGGTCCAACTATGGATATGATAAAAATGATAAAGACTAAGTGTGGAACGGTCCCAAATGTTCATTAGTATGACATATGGATTGAATAAAATGACCAAGTGATTGATATGGAAATAATGAATAGAAAACTAGTTGGTTTTGATGTTCCAACCAATGTGTAAGTTCTTCAAGCTAATTTGGAGATAAGAGAGTGTGATAGAGCATCAAAACAAGTTGGTTCTCAAGGAGATATGTAGGTGAAGGATCAATTGCAGCCAATTGAGAAATAATAAAAACTAAAAGTTATTGGACAAGGCTTTAAGAATCCAATTATTGACATGGAACAAGATTATAGCATGTTTAATGATGAATTGGAGAAACATTGAAGACCTCATGAGTAGGAGTTCATGAATACTTTTTGAATTTAGGTATCTTGATGTAAGAGCATAGATTTAGAAGATTCATTTTGTTATCTTTATTTTTATTTTTGTCTTTAAGTAGGCTTAGGAGGTATTTTTTATTAATTTAGAAGGTTTTCAAATCTCTAGCATTCTAGAATTTGGTCATTTGAGCCTAATAATGATTTTCTTATCAAAACTATATTTTTGAAAATTTGAATTTATAAAATATATTTAAAGTGTATTTTTCATCTCCTAGTGTAAACAAAGGTTATGGTACTTCATGGAGGGGCCAATGAAGGTATTATACATGTACTGTGTTTATTCATAACTAATTTTGTGAAACTCAACTAACATTAAGACATAGGTTTAGTCTTCTAAGTTAGTTAGACAATTTGAAAAAGTTTAGGAGATTGAGGTGAAGAAGGGAGAATGAGGAGAGAAAAAATATATTGGAGGATCAAGTGAGAAGAATGAGAGACAAGAAAAGAGACAAGCAAACTTCAATATTTGGATAAAATAATGAGGAAGTTATGAAAACCAAGGATTTTGATAAGGTTGTGTATTACTTTTGAATAAAATACAATGAAAGAATGACACTTTTAATTCTACTATTAAATATAAAGCTCATGATTATGTGTAAGTGAATGTATTATTACCTTTAAGTCATTTTTATTACATTGGAATAGTGTTTATTCATGTTGAAGGTGCAAAAACATAGTGTAGGTTGTTACATTTAGAAATATAGGGTTATAACAATCAAGTAAGGTAGTCTTCTTTTAATTATTGAGAGGTTTAAAATATAAATAAAGTGGCAAGGTAAGATACATGTGTAGGAAAATTTTTTCAATTGAAAATATTTCAAACTTGATCTTAAATATTAAGTTTTCATTGATTTTTAGCTCACTGCCTATATATAGTTAAGAAATGTATATTTATAGCCAAAAAAAATATTTTCATTGTATTTTGTGATTGATCAGGGTGAAAAATTGATTTTAAGAGTAGGAGATATATATTAAGACCCTTTATAATGAAATATTTCAAAAATAGGTTATAAAAGTCAAAATTTCCTTGATTGAGGGCTCTTAGTTTGCATACAAGTTTGTATACCTTGAACTAGGATTTTGAAAACTAAAATCCTTCTAACTTGAAAATGAACAAGTCAAAATTAATTAAAATTTTTAGGAAGGTGAATGAGAATGTTATTAAAGTTTTAAAATTGGTTTAAAAATGATTTGACATCTTGAAATAAATTTATTCCAATATCTCATGTTACATGCCTAATTCCTAGGCCTAAAAATCTTATTTTAATGTTCTCTTATATTTTCAAGTTTGTAAAAAGGTAAAAATGAATATAATGAGTTGAAAAAACATAAAGTGAATGTGGAATAGGTTTTTTTAGTATAAAGACTCCTTGCTTTGTTGAAATTTATGTCAAGTAGATATTAGGCCTATTCTTTCTTTGAACCCCTATGTCTTCCTCCCTCTTTATCATCATATATGAAAAATGTTGACATTAATAAAACCCTTTCCCTAGTGGAAATCTAAAAATGTATTCTTAAATATTTATAAAGAGAACTTGACACTAGTCACTCTACCAAACATAGATATTATCCACAATTTTTTTTTAGTATCACGTAGGTTGATGACATTCCCTTGAAATATTTAGACATGTTAGAAAATTTTCTATTGAGTTTCTCCTGGTACCAATTTTGATCATGAAACCATGATCTACAAACATCAATAAGCCTAAGAGAAGATAGATAAATCCCATGATTCTAAAGTTAAGTATGATGTTATAAATTAGGCTAATGCTCAGTTTACCATCTATAAATATTTACTTCCAAACCATCAATCTAATACTGCCCAACTACCAACCTTAAATATTATTAAAGCATTAATTGATCCTCACTCTTTAACCAATGATGAAATGTGGTCAAAATGAACCATGTGAGGTGTGTAGTATCTTAAATTGATCCTCATCTATAGTCTAATTATAAAAATTTACCCACATACAAAAAATATTCAAGATGCATATCCATCTCATTTCTTGGATGTTAATTATATGGAAATAACAAGTCAATCAACTCATGTGACTACAACTACAAGATCAATATAGTCAGATTATTTAACAATAGTTCAAATTGTATCAAATAAATCAAGACAGTTTGATAATTCTCAAGTCAATCTATCAACCAACTTGATATAGTCCATTAATTTTCATTCATCTATTTATACTTCATTGGCCAACTAGATACAATCAACTATTACTAAAATATAAACAACTACATCAACCAATGTAATGTAGTTTGGTATCTCTATTTCATCCCAAATAAATACATAGACCATATTGATGTAGCTTATTCCTTGTGACCAAACTATATCAACCAGCTTGATGTAGGTAGTTTTTAGTCTTCATGTACAATTAAATACATCGACCAACTTGATAAGTCTATTCATTATGACTAAACTTCATCAACTAGTTTGATGTAATTTGTTCCTCCCAACCAAACTAATCGACCATGCTAAAAAAACATGGTTAATTTTTTACTCAGTTTACATATAATTCAACTATTCCATTAGCTAAGTTGTTTCAATATTATCAACCTTTATCTTAGTATAGTCAAGTTCCCTTAGGATATGATGAGAGGGACCCTATCATAGAACTCTCTCGAATTCCCTCTCAAATTCCTTTTTCTTGAGTTGATGAGGACTCCCCTCATCATCGTAATCACTTGATGTAACTTTTATTTGAAATAAATATCCCCCAGCCTCCATGTATAGTTAAATAAGCCACTTTGTTTAAGTTTGAGGATAGTATAATTCACTAATGTGAAGAAATGTCCACATAATTTGATGAAACTTTGGATGCTTCTTTTTTACTTAAATTTCCTATTGCTTCCATGATTTTTATGAAATATTACTTTGTGTAGATGATCCTCCTCTATTCATTAGTGTCCAACTAAATTATATTAAATTTAATTGTGCCTTTATTGATTAAGGGTTAAGCATTGTGTGCCTCCCTTGACTTCATTAAAAATCTTAGATACTCTAAATGCAACATTAAATCTATTTAAATCACATGCCAAAGTTATATTCGAAGATAAATTTCTCCTCTTAGTTGTGTTTGGATCCCTATTATAGCCCCTCTTATTATGGTTGATTTAAGGTCATGATTTTAAATTTTACATTATCCTATAAAATTTTAATTGGTCGACCATGGATGCATTACATGAGACCCATCACTTATTTTACATGCCATTATGTAAATATTCCCCATAATAGAGTTATATATAAGTTTAAAGGAGATTCAAACCTTTGGAATTTTAAACAACTTCAAGAATGTAGTGTCTTTAAAATACCTACCTATTAAGCACATTATATATTAAGGGGGGGTGAATCAGTATATCATATATCTTATTAAATATTTTAATTAATTCAAGTCCTTAATTTGCTTAAATATTCATTCAAGATATGTAATAAAATTGAAGCAATAACATGCACCACAAGAGAGAGAGAGAGACACCAAATTTTTACAGGAAAACCCAAAGTGAGAAAAACCATGGATAACTATCTCAAGTATGCAAATGAGCACCAAATTTTAGGAGCACCAACCCCTTTGTTGAGAACCAACACAATAATGATTTTTGAGCATTAACCCATAGGAGCACCAACCCCTCTGTGTAGATAACAAAACTATCTCTCAATGTTGCTTTCTCTACAAATGATAGAACTCTATAATATCTCTTTCTTTTCTATTATATTTTCTCTTCTCTCCTCTTGCTCTTATTAGTGAAATAAAAATCATGCACACTCTTTCATATTACAAATGGATTCTCAAGCCTTTATTTATAGCTTTTCAAATGAATTTTGGCATTCACACTTTGTGTCCCTTCAATCCTCATGAAAAATGGCACCAAACTTGCATGACCCTTCGTATCCTTTCATTTAAAATGTCACATGGTGACCTTTCATGAGTAAATTTATCTTTTCCCCTTTTGTCTTTGTCTTAGTGACCTTTTGAATTCCTTGAGATGACTTTTCATGGAACAATGTGCCATACCCTCTTTTGTCTTTACTTGGTGACTCTTGAAATTACTCAAGATGACTCTTCATAGAAGATGCATCCCATTCTTTTTTTGTTTTTACCTCATGACTCTTTGACATCTCCAAGGGCCCTATTTCGATTTTATGCAACCAAAAATATATTTTTTAATATTAAATAAATATTAACACATATTAGCCAAGATATGAACATTAAAAACACTATTAAATGCTATGGGGCCTTTATCACAAAAAACACTAGACTTTTGACATCAATGACAATATTTATAATAATATCCCCCTTTGTCATTAATGGCAACCTCAAAATAAAATTACCACATTCTAAAAATTGTACTACACATGCCAGCCTATACATATTGCCATCTAAAAAACATATAATAACTCCCCCTTACTATAACAACATGTACTTATTTCTACACCTATACCTATACCTATTCCTGTACCTATTTCTATTCTCCTCCCCCTTTGACATCAATGGAAAAGGGCCTATCTTGGAGCTGACACTTAGCTCCCCCTCAACTAATGCTGATCCTCAATGGCAAGAAGTAAAAAAAAATACTCTCAACTTCTCTCACAAATACAAAAATATGTCTTTTAGTAGTGCTTTTATAAAAATATCTATAATCTATTTAGTAGTACTAATTTATTCCATCTTAACCTTCTGATTTGCAACTTGTTCTCTCAAAAAGTGATATCTGATGGGAATATGTTTTGTTCTTGAAGCATCACTAGATTCTTCAAAATATTAATAACACTTGTGTTGTCATAAAAAAATAGAAATAGGTTCATCATATTTTACCTTGATATCTTCCAAAGTTTTCTTCATCTACAACAATTGAGTACAACATAACACCACTACAATATATTCTAATTTAGTTGTAGAAAGTGATACTGAGTTCTACTTCTTACTTATCCAAGATACTAAGCTATCACTAAGAAAGAAAGCTCCTCTACTTGTACTCTTTTTGTCATTCAAATAACTTAGCCAATCTAAATCTGTATAAGTAACCAAATTGAAATATCTGCCTATGAGATACCATAATCCATAATCCAATGTCCCCTTGAAATATCTAAATATTCTTTTCACCAATTGAATATGATTATCTTTTGGAGCTAATTGATATCTTGTAACCATACCTACTACATGCATGATGCCTAGCCTCAATGTTATCATATATAAAAGACTATCAATCATAGATTTATACTAAGATTGATCTACATTAGGTGAATCTTCATCCTTGTTCACCTTATTTCTTGTCTCATTAGTGTGCCAATTGGTACACAATCTTCAAAACCAAATTTCTTTAACATTTTTTTGACATATTTAATTTGAGATATGAAAATTTATTTATCTGACTTAGATATTTGTAACCTTAAGAAAAATGACAATTCTCCAAGCATAGACATCTCAAATTCTTTTTGCATATTATAAAAAAATTCTTCTATCATATTTTCAATGTTTCCTCCAATAATGATGTTATCACATAGACCACAATAGTAAATTAATGCTCACTTTTTGTTTTGATGTAGAGATTACTATTAGCAAATCCTCTCTTGAAACCTTGATCTTGTAGGTACTTATCAAGTCTTGCATACCAAGCTTTGGGAGCTTGTTTCAATCCATAAAGTTCTTTCTTCAATCTGCATACATGGCTACTATTATTTGAGAGAATAAATTGCTTAGGCTACTCAATGTAGACCTCTTCTTCTAGATTTTGATTTATGAAGGTAGATTTGACATCCATATGAAACACTTTGAAAATTTTAAACACTACATATACAAGAAACATTCTAATAGCCTCTAGCTTTGATACTAGTATATTTTTTTTTCAAAACCTATACCCTCAAATTAAGCATATCCTTTACATACCAACCTTACTTTATTCTTGGTAACTTCACCATCTTCATTAAACTTATTTCTATATACCCACTTTGTTCCTGTCACATTTTAACTCTTTAGTCTAGGAATTGATTCCCAAGTATCATTCTTTTCTATCTAATTTAATTCTTCATCCATTGCCTTAACCCAATGCTCATCATGTCTAGCTAGTAAAAAATTTTTAAGCTAAATTTTTGATAACAAAGAAAAATTTACTTGTTCAGATTTATTTACCATCATCCTTCTAGTGTGAACACCTTCATTTATGTTCCTAATGATGTCAATCTTATTATGATTTATCTAAATATATTTGGATGGGGTCTTAGAGTCATTTTTATTCTTCTTCTCATCTTCATCTAATTCTTCAAAATCTTCTTCAATGATTTTAGAAATATCTACTAGATCACTGTCTCTTTATGCTGCATCTTCTTCTATCTTGACACTTGCACTTTCAACTATTTTTTGATTATTTTGTTATAAAATTTATAAGCTTTAATTTTACAAGAATAACTAATAAATATACCTTCATCTACTCTAGATTTAAACTTACCCAAATTTTTATCGATTCTTTTTATGAAGCATATGGTACCAAAAACTCTAAAATAATCAACTGTAACTGGTTTGTCCATAAGGAGTATTGTCACTATTAAATCTCAATAATGCTATATTATGAATATAAACTAATGTACCAACTACCTCTTTTCAATATTTATTTGGTATCTTAGATTTATTTAGCATTATTCTCACCATCTCTTGAACTATTCTATTTTTTTGCTCTACTACTCTATTTTGCTGTGGAGTTGTAGCTACTAAATAATGTGTCTTTATCCCATAGTCTTCAAAATACTCAATAAATTCATTTGACATAAATTTTTCTCCTCAATCTAATCTCAAGCACTTAATCTTCAAATCAGTTTCATTCTCAACTAAAGCTTTGAATGCTTTTATGTGTCTCAAAGCTTCTAATTTTTTCTTCAAAGACATTACCCAAGTCATGCATGTAAAATCATCAATGAGAAACATGAAATATTTCTCACCTTGAGTATTTTGAGTTCTCATAGGTCCATACAAATTAGTATGAACAAGTTCTAACATTTGAGTGATTGAGTATTCTTTTGTCTTGAACCATCTTCTGACCTACTTCTCATGCTGACATGGTTCACAAAGCGTGTTGAAGGGCTTTGTAATCTTTGAAAGATTTTTGATTGCTTACTTTTTGATAATGTTGACAATATTATCAAAATTTATATGTCTCATTCTCTTATGCCTTAGCCAACTTTATATAATTTTACTCAAACAACATCTTTGACCTTTGATATCTAATAACATTTATAAATTATTGCCTATTTTTTAAGCATATACAACCAACATATCTGAATATTTTATTTTAATCTCATAACCTTTTTCATAAAATTTTAGTGTTTCCTTGATCACATATTTGACTTACACTTAAAATATTATGCTTAAGACCTTCTACATACAAAACATTTTTAGTTTTAGTTCTACTATTATCCAAACTTAGTGTACCTTTTCTAGCAATTTTGGTAGTAGTATTATCTCTGAATTTTACTGTGTAACCATTGATCTTCTTCAAGGTTATGAAATTACTCTTATCTTTTGTCATGTGCCTATAACATCCACTATCAATGAACCATGTATTTATTCATTTCTTGCATGCAAAGTTATCTGGATCAACATAGACTTTTTAGATTGTTTCTTTTGCCATGAGCCTGTCTAAACTTTCTTCTTGATGAATGAAGCTTTGAAGCTTTGATATTTTTTGAATGATTTAAACATAATTCTACAATATCAAGCTATATGTATGAAGTTATTGTACTTGTAACATATTATGGCTTTTTCATTAAAGCCTGATAAAGGAACAAAAGAGTTGTGGAATCTGCTTGACTCTGCATGAGTCTCTATCTCTTTGTTTCTAAAATTGTTAGCCCTTTTTTGACATTATATTTTATTATGATCATATACATTACAATAAAAATAATAACCATAAAAATATAACCTGTTTATGTATCTATGACCTGATTGCCTTTTGTAGCTCTGTTCCTTCTAGCTTTCTTTATTTGAGATGTCCTTTGTATTCTTAACTTCTTCCCTTTTTATTTCCTTTTTCTGTAAGAACTTCAACATAGCTCTTTTCTTTTTCTATGTTAACTTTGTCTATGGAAATAGTGGCCTCTCTTTTCTCCTTTTCAAATCCAATACCTATCTTATCTAATATTGATCTTTGACTTTCTAATATCTTATTCAATATATTAGTGCTATTCTCAAATTCTGAATCAGTAGTTTCTCTATCATTAATTGCTTTATTTATTTTTTTAAGATCCACTTTTAAAGAAGCAATTTCAATAACATACCTTTTACATTCTTTACTTAATTTTTGTAATTGTTTTGTTAGATATTTTTCATTTTTTTTGGCTTTTTCAAAGTGTGCTTGTAGATCTCCAATTATTTCTTGTCTCCTTTTCATTTTTTTTGATTTGAAGCTTCAATCTTTGATTCTTCTTCTCAAGAGATTTTAACTCTTTTAAGAAAAAAATGATTTCTCCTAGATTCATTTCAACTTCATCCTATTCTTCTTCTTGATCATCTGTAATTTTACTTGTAGAGACATCTTTATGTATGACCATGAATATAATCTCTTCTTCTTCTGAATCATTGACTCCATTATCTTCAACTGAGCTAGGATCTTTAGAATATAAATTCGTCTTCTCAAATCCCTTCTTGAATTTTTCTTTGAAATTCTTCTTATATGTAGAATTTTCTTCTTCATTGTCACCATTACCCTTATCTAGGCACTTAACTACAAAATATACAATCTTTCTATAATTAAAACATTTAAAAGGTAATTTTCTTTGATATTTGCCTATGCCCTTTTTAAGCTTACGAATGAAAAGAACTCCATTGTCATCTTTATCATCACTAGAGCTGTCACTTAATTCTTGAATCTTAGACTTATTTTTCTTTGATGTCTTAAAATTAGCTTCCTTTTTTGAATGTTTTTCTTATTCAATTTGCATCTCATATGCTATGAGAATACCATGTAGCTCATACATATTTAGCTTGGCTAGATCCTTCATCTCCTCAATTGTTGAAACCTTTACATCATACCTCATTGGTAGGTGTTTCAATTATTTTTTGATTAAATTTAAGAAGTGAGAAATAGAGAAAGAAAAGTTTGGGATTAGTGATTATATGTACCCAAATTGGTGCACACTGTATCCAGATGAAGTCAGGAACTCCTCTTTAGCTAGGGAGGACCACCTACAAGTAAGAACACACTACCATAAAATATTTGTTAGTAGGTTGGTGAGTGGGCTGCCAAGCAACTTGCTTGTTCTAGGAAGTGACAAACTTCTCAGCGGATGATAGTCCACTATTTAATACAAAGAGTTAAAAATGAAATGACAATGTAAAGTAGAGAGAGAGAGAGAGAGAGAGAGAGAGAGAGAGAGAGAGAGAGAGAGAGATGTAACTTTTCTATACTTATGTGTAGTAGTAAGTATTACAGAGAAACTAAAATATAATTTTGGTTTGTTAGAGGGATATTTGGGGTGATTCAGGGTGATTTGGGTAAAAGGGTAGTCATCAACATCAGTAGGGTAACCAATGTCGATAGTGATAATGTAACTGACATCAATAGGATAATAGATGTCAGTAGGGGTAATGGAGTCAAAAATTCACAAAATGCTTTCCTGAGTGTAGGGAAGGATATTTTATAGGGTAATAGGGTTGGAAAAGAGTTATTGAGGGGTTAGAGAGATGGTAAGGAGTCTGGGTGAGGAGTTTGGTTTGGTTAAGGTAGAGGTATGGAGATGACGGAGTTTTGCAAATCCTCCTTAGGGATGGATGGGACTTGTGTAAATGCTAATAAAAAATAACTAGAATTCTTAGAATATAGGGATGCTTAAATGATATAAGTATTTGAATAAATACTTTTGATAAAGCTTTGTTAAGGTGATTGATTGAATGGAGATGAGTGTGTGCCACCTATTCACCATAGTTTGAGCTCTTTACACAATGGATCAATTCTAGTTTAGAATTTGACTGGTACAAAGAAGTTGTGAGCCTAGTTACAGTGGATAATCACCAAAAGATTTTTAAGAGTGCTTTGAATCTCTTGAGTGAGTTTCTGCCTAAGATAGAGAATGTTTGTGGGAGGTTCAAAATGGGTTTAGAATGTTGCTTAAGTAACTGACATCGATGATCTCGCTGATATCAGTCTTAGGTTGATCAAAATCAATCGAGGGTTGACCAATGTCGATAGCATAAGAATAGGTCAAAATGGCTATTTTTGGCTCTTTTTATCTATTTCTTCATGCCAAGGGTGACACTTATTAAGAAAAGGTCAATATGCGAGGTTGGGTATAAGGTAATGGGTTAGAAATTGGTTTATAGGGTAAGAATTAATTATTTATGGGAGACCAAGTCTAGTGGTGACTCACAGGGGGAGAATTAGTCTTGGGGCAAAGTGGCATAGGGAATATTCAATTAATCTTAATTAATTAATTAGATATGTGGGGTAAAGGCACAGGTTAGGAAGAATTGTTACAAATGGGGTCTAAGGGGGGTTTTGACACAATAAATTATACACTTGTGCAATGTAATTTTGGTGACTACATTTGCCCCTTTTTGTCTTGATAAGTTGTGTCAGCAAGTTGTAAGACAAAAATGAAAGTTGAGTAGTCTAGGCATGGGGTGTGATATCCTCCCCCTCAAAATGGGAAATGATTGGGAAAAACCCAAAATTAGTGACCAATTTGACAAGGAGTAAATGAGATTGGTTAGTTATGGGTTAGTAGTGTAGAGATGATGTCATGGTCATAAAGGACTAAAAAGTTGTGTTGATAAGTTGAAAATAAGTGTGGTCATGGAGGATTTTGGTTAAAGTTACCAAGGTACAACTTGTTAGCGATAGCTGAGAAGGTAGGATCAACCAAAACTATAGCTCCAATGGTCAAATGTGTTCTAGGTAATCAAGGTAAGAAGTGCACCTAAAAACACAATATGTCACATGTGATAAGATTAGTTAGTGGTGATCTAAATCAACTAATAGTCATATATGTAAGGTATTATCAACATGTACTAGATAGCATGAATGATCAAAACACCAAACTCAGATGTAATGAGTGGGTACATAATGAAACATGTGTTTGGGTAAATAGTTGGCATGAGTGGAGATGGAAATGATCCCCATGGTCAAGTTGTTAAAGGTAGGGTGTGTGCAAGGTTTCCCTAGAATGAAGAAGGGATTGTAAAAAGTGATATGTAAGCATTAAAATGCTATTGTATGGTATTGACATTGGTAGTGTTATACCAAAATTAGTGGTAAAGTGGCTGATGTCAGTGGCCTAGGGCATAAATAGCTGACATCAGTGGCTGACCAACCCTAATAAAAAGGGGCTAGGTAGCTGACTAATTTCATTTACATGTTGATTAGTCAAAGAGTAAGAAAAAGCCAAAAAAGTTGAGCAAATGGTGGGATGAGATGGAGACCCAGCTAGAGGTATGGCAACACAGGCACTAGTCATCCTGACCTGGTAGAGGTAGAGAGATGAGGTAGGGTCTTTTAAACCTTTGGTTTATGTTTTTTTGCAATTTTATTGATTTGAGTTGAGTGGGGGATGTAATAGGTTATTAGTGAGTAGTAGGTGGGTAATGGGGAGTTAAGAGCATATTTAGGCTTGCTTGGGTGGGTTTTAGGGTAGTTTAGGGTTAAAATTGGAAATGGGTAATGGACAGGGTTTAGCCCTAGAGCTGAACCAATCACCAATATTGATGATAGTCTACCGATGTTGGTTAAGGTCTTTCTGGCAAAGGAACTAATGTCAATGTGTTATGTACTAACATTGGAAGTCTAAGCACTGATGTTAGTTGATAAGTGACCAACATCAATAGCCTTGTTAAAGTAAAAAGGGTAAAAATGGGGAGAAAAAGAGTTGAAAAGACATGAGCCCTTAGGGAAAGGCAAATCATGTGGTATAGAGTATATTTAGCTTAGTTGAATAATGATATATTGGATGAAAGGCTTGGTTTAAGAGAGATAGGTCATAATGCCTTGGGTAAAAAGGGATAGGTTGGATAATTAGGTGGGTAGATGGTCAAGCTAGCCCCAAAAGACCCCATGTCTATTGAGTCATACCTACATAGCCTAAAAGGGCCTCAAGCCAATGTAGTTCTCCTATGGGATAGGGAAAATAATTAAGGTAGTGGTTACAAAAGTTTATTGATTAATATTATGTGTTTATGGTTACATGCGAGGCATGAGTTGACCCTGAGAAACCATCTTCTAACACTTGTGACTAAGATCAGGAGAGATGTGTCAGTAGATGAGTAGGACTACATGGCTACAACTGGTCTTGGTAGAGTTTGGTGGTATTGTTAGGTCACTTGAGATGTCAGCTTGATGATCATATTGATTGAGAGGTGGGATCATACCACCAACAACTTTCACCTATGAACTAGTGAGATGACAGTCACACTAGAAGATGTATATAAGATCCTTAGATTACCATTATAGGGTGAGCAGATTTTTGTGTATAGAAGGGAAGAGCATGACATCCATATGGTGTCATTATTCAACAAGCATGTGAGTGAGGTTACATATCACTCAACATCATTCACGGATGAGCCTCTATTTTTGGTAGATGAGGAGGAACATCATCTTAACATCCTAATAATGATCAACATCATAGTGTATGCACTACCAGATATAGATGGTGGTAGGTTTCTGATTGCCTTGATAGGGGTCCTAGCTTAGATGATAGAGTAGAGGATAGTTTTTACATGGGGGCCAATATACTTGGCTCAGTTGTATAGAGAGTTGTGGGGTTTGTGTCTACATAGATGCTAAAGTTTATGTGTTGGGAACCTACTAGATTGTTGGGCGTACAAGCACATCATAGTTATGTGGCCACTACAACTGCCATCTATGATTGGAACATGATTTAGAGTTAGGTTCAGACGATGGTGAGAGGCCATAGTACAAATATAGGTTGATGGTGTTGTGTGGGATATCACATTCTATAAAGGGCTATTGGACAACTTGAGTCTAGGAGATATTATCTAGCACCCCTACTTGATGTATCTAGTTTTTAAAGGTTAGGGGAGGAGCTCCTTGGGCTATAGATCACACTATGGGTCAAATGCATGAGAGAATGGGAGCTCAAGATGATACCCATGGCATGGGTTAGGAGATAGCTCAGCCTTGCATAGCATGTTCCACCCACTTTCCTCATATACAGGCATGATGACATCAACGCACCACTCCCTTTTCTATTGCAGATAGATTGATCTAATTTTGAGGATCTATTGATAGGCATATATGTGGTTGATGATGGATGCACTAGGGCATACTAGGCATGGTGGATAGGACTACACCCAGTTGTACCAGTTAGGAGGCTAGCTCCATAGATGCAAGGTTTCGCACATGAGAGATATGTTGCTTTACAGGCTAGAGACTTGGCCATATAGGAGAGGGATATGGCCATGTAGGCCAGAGATGTCATGATTCAAGATAGAGATACAACATTACAAGCTAGAGATCTTACTATTCAAGTGAGAGATGTAGCTTTGTAGGCTAGAGATGCTATAGTTCTAGAGAGGGATACAACATTAGATGTCAGGGACATGGCCATAGTGGAGAGAGATGTTATAGTCCTTTCATAGGATTCCTTATAGGTAGAGGTCTTGAGGTTATATGGTCAGGGGGACCATCTTTAGAGTTAGGTGGCTAGTGTACAAAGAGGAGTGACCTTGTTGATAGCAAAGAGATATTAATTGAGGTTAGATGCATGGACATTGGTAGTTATTCCTCTTCTTCCTCCTCCAAAGGAAGTAGTACAGGTAGAAGGATAGGTAGGTGCCATGGGTCCTTCATAAACTGTATCTCTTATGAGATAGAACACTACACTAGATGAGATCGCATACTATGAGAGGGTGATCCATGAGTTTCTATAGATTCCTAGATTTATAGAGTTTAGGGAGTAGGAATAGTAAGAGACACGGACCTTAGGTTGTAGTGCATAGAGATGGAGATAAGGAGAGGGTGGTGGTGACACCATCTCATCACGTCTACCATGATTTTGAGGAGGCCATGTTGATCTTGATTTTGAGAGATATTTTTGTATTTATTCATTTTTTATATATATACTAGCCTATGAGCTAATGATGTGAGATGTATATGAGAGAGAGAGATGAGAGATGTTGATATTTGTATATGATGTATATTGATTCAGTGCACGCACACATGAACACACTCACACATGATGAGGTGTTTTATTTTATGTGATGATTATGTAAATGTTATTATCATGTGTGTGTGTGTGTGTGTGTGTGTGTGTGTGTGTGTGTGTGTGTGTGTGTGTGTGTGTGTGTGTGTGTGTGTGTGTGTGTGTGTGTGTGTGTGTGTGTGTGTGTGTGTGTTATGATGAGGTGTTTTATTTGATGTGATGATGATGTAAATTTTATTATCATGTATATGTTTATGGTTTTGGATGAATGTTTATGATATTGATATAATGATGATGTTGGTTTACTAACACTTCCATGTATGTGATGGCATATGCATAGTAGATGAGATTTTCATGTTTAGCTTTCCCATATGTGATGATATATGCTTAAAATGAAATGGTTGTGTTTATGAGATATAGGTTTAGAACTTTCCATATGTGAAATGGTATATGCTTGGTTAATTTATATTTTTAGCATGCTCCATGTGTGATGGTTTATACTAAAAATAGATGTTTTGGTCATGGTTTATTTCCTATGTATTGGTATTTAGGAAATTGTGGTTCAAGTGCATTCTTAGTATTTACCATATATGTGATTGGTTTCATACTGAAAATGAGCGGTTTGGTCTTGGTCTATATCCTATGTATTGGTTTTTAGGAAAATGATGGTTAAGTTGCATTCTTAGTACTTTCCATATATGTGATCAGGTGTATACTAAAAATGAATGTGTTGGTCTTGTTTGTTTGGTTTCTGTATTTTCCATATGTGATGGTTTATGCATAAGTGATGGTTTTAGGAATTATGACATTATTCATATTTATTGTTAGTTAGGAAAAAGGTGGCCATGTTGCATTTTTAGCATTGTCCCATATATGTGATGGTATATACTAGAAATGAATGTGTTGGTCATGTTTGTTTGGTTTCTGCATTTTTCATATGTGATGGTGTATGCATAAGTGATGGTTTTGGGCATTGGTTTTGGGGTAGGTGTAGGATTTAGAGTTTTTATGTTTATGAGTTGAGATGGTGAGTTATTCTATTAGAAAATGTATCTATAAAAGACAAGTCAACATGTGAAGTGAAATGTAAAAGAGAGAGACAAGGTGCTCGTTATTGATACAAACCAAAATAACAATGTAAATAGGCTCTAAAGTTTGAACCTTTTTTATGCATTGCATTAGTTGACCATTTTTTAGTTAGAAAAGCGTGGTTATCACCTTCTATTAAGTAAGATCAAAGTCCCTTGAAAATGTGTTTTTGAGGGAAAGAAGGTGTAAACTGGAATAGGAATAGTGAGGTAGCGTAACCTTTGGAGTAATAATGGTATTTCCCATTTGTGGGTTGCCTGAGAGTGACTATAGACAAGTCCATGACATAAAGTTATTGTGTTGTTTTTTTATTTTTTATTTTTTCTTTGTTTTTGCTTTTATTATGCAAGATTGTCGATGTGAGAAGCTCAAAATGGGATGAAGCTAATCAATAGGGAAGCTTTTGAATCATATTTGCCTTTAATAGTGGTTTTTTGACTTAGGCATCCTTCAAGGGTATGGTCTAGTCTTTTTAATTTTGCTGGTTTTTAATAGCCATCCTTTAAGCGAGTAGTCTATTTGAATGTAGATATCCTTCAAGGGAGCAGTCTACTTTTTTAAGAGCTAAGCATGATTTGGTGTAGTTGATGTATCCCATATTATTTTCTTTTGCTTTTGCTTTTTTGATTCTTTTTGTTACTTTAGTCATGGATAAGTCTATAGAGGCTTATAGGTTTTCCATATTTTGGGATAAAACCAGAACACTTCATAGGTTAACTAAGTGTGGAGGAATAAGGGTAAGGTGAAAAGAATATGAATATAGTGGGTTTGCTCAAGGGTTGAGCTTAAGTTAAACACAAGGTAAAGTGTCTCTTAATTAACAAAATAATGGTCATAAATGTAATGCATTTAGAGGTTTAGGTTTTGGTCGTCCATCGAGAGAAGACAAGCGATAAGCTCCAGAGCCATATTTATGAGTTATAATGTAGGGTGATAGCCAATTAGGAGCAAACTTGCCCTGTTTGCTCTTTTTCAAGTTAGTCACATGTTGATTTTAATTTAAGATGAGATCTCCAATATTGAAATCATGCTCTTTAAGGTTTTTATCATAGGCACATTTGATATGCTCTTGGAAGATGTGGAGATCGCTAAGGGTTGTGAGATGATGTTCATCAAGTAGCTCAAGTTGAGCCAAACATTCTTGGTGAAAGTTGTTATTAGTTAGAATGTTTTGTAGTTAAATCTTAAGATAAGGAATTTAGACTTCAAGGGGCAAAACAACTTCCGTCCCATAGACCAGGGAGAATGGTGTAGCTCCTGTAGAAGTGTGAATGCTATTACAATAAGCCCATAAAGCATAGGGGATGTGAATGTGCCAATCCTTTCTAGTAACGGTAACCACTTTCATAAGGATTTTGGTCAAAGTTTTGTTAGAGGCTTCAACTTGCCCATTAGCTTGTGGGAAATAGGGTGAAGAGAAGATAAGTTTGATACCAAAAGCATCATAGAATTGCTGGACAATCTTATTTTTGGAAGACTTACCATTGTTATTTATGATTTTATAAGGTACACCAAAATGGCATATGATATGATGGTTGATAAATTCAATGATTTTATTAGTCTTAGTGGATATGAGAGGAATGGCCTCAACCCACTTAGTGAAGTATTCTATTGCTGCTATGATTGATTGGTGATGAAGAGAGGAATGGGGGTTAATCTCACCAATTAAGTCTAACCCCCATTGAGAGAAGGGCCAAAATTCCTTAGCGACTTGTAAGGCATGGCTAAGAATGTGAAATAGGTTGGCATGTTGTTGACATTTGAGACAACATCTAACATAATCAATACAATCACGGGAGAGTGTTGGCCAATTTTAGCCAAGGCAAAGGAGATGCTTGGAAATTGTGTGACTGTTAAAATGACAACCACAAATCCCATCATGAACCTCCTTACTAGCAAAGGGAATCTCTTTACTAGTGAGACATCAAAGGAGGAGACCATCAAAACCCTATTTATAGAGAAGTCCCCCTAGCATACTATAATGTGTAACACACTTTATGAATGCATGCCATAAATTATGGGAGAGGTTAGGAGGAGTAATAGAGTAAGAGAGGTAATCTATGAGTTAATTATACCATAAGTCATTTGGATCATTAGTGATATTCCCCACAAAGAGGATGTTGGAGGAAATGTAAGAAGGCAAAGTTAGGTGATGTATAATGACGTAAATTTTGGAGGAAGAGGAGGAAAAGGGTATGTGGGAGGCTAAAGAAGCCATTGTGTTTTCAAACTTGTTGGTTGATTAAGGAATGGTCTACAAAAGGTAATGGTCAAATGATTCTAATAATGTATCTACATGATGTTTATACCATTGTAGAGTCTCATTCTTGCATAGATAACAACCATTGACCTGGTTGATGACTAATTATGAGTCACCAAAAATGGTTATGGATTTGATTCCTAAGAAGATAACAATTTAAAGCCCTAAAATTAAGGCTTCATATTTAGCCATGTTGTTAATGTAGTCAAAGTCTAGTTTAAATGATAAAGGCATCAGCTCACCATCAAGAGGGATGAGAGGATAACCCCTGCTCCCCCACCATTTTGACATTTAGACCCATCAAAGAACATCATAATTTGATAGGTGATATCATTAGTATAAATCATGACAATAGACTCATTGAGGAATTTGAGATTTGAGTATTGGCTATCAAGGAGAGGAGCAAAAGCTAGTTGGTCAGTGATGGTTTTTCCTTTGATGGAATTCTATTGGATGAATTCCAAATTGAATTCATCTAGAAGCATAAGCCACTGAGCGATGCATTGGTTGTGGTAAGGTTTAGAGTGCATTTATTTGAGAGGGTTAGTGTGGGTGATGACATAAGTTTTTTGGTTGAGGAGGTAATGTCATAGTTTAGAAGTTGTAAATACCAAAGCAAGGCATAGCTTCTCGATATGAGTGTAGAAAGTTTTGTAGGCAATAAGGATTTGACTTATGTAATATACTACTTACTCATAGTGGTGATAATCCCTATGTGCTATCATAGCTCCTAAAGAATGGTTAGTCAAAGAGATATAAAGATAGAAGGGTTGGTCCTCTTTAGGTTGAATAAGGATGGGTGGAGAAAGGAGATACTGTTTGAGTGCATCAAAGGCTTCCTCATAATTGTTATCCCAGCAAAAAGGAATTTTATTTTTGAGAATATGGTGAAAAGGTTGACAATGATCTGATAGCTGAGAGATAAAGCAATGAATCGATTAGAGTTACCCTTAGAGGCTATGAAGTTGTTTGAGTGTGGTTGGTGGAAGCATTTCAAGGATTTCTTGAACCTTAGTAGGGTCAACTTTAATACCTTGAAGAGAGATGATAAAGCCCAAGAGCTTTCT
This sequence comes from Torreya grandis, assembly GCA_037957365.1. Classification (NCBI taxonomy): domain Eukaryota; kingdom Viridiplantae; phylum Streptophyta; class Pinopsida; order Cupressales; family Taxaceae; genus Torreya; species Torreya grandis. The sequence continues at coordinate 1,454,761 of JARHVA010002649.1, forward strand.
AGAAAGAATACCAAAGATGCAGTTCTTTAGATTGAGTCAAATGTTATACTGAAGAAGGTGAGTGAAAATGATTTAAATGACCCCCCAAGTGATCTTGATGAAGTTTAGATTTATTGAGTAGGTCATCAACATAATACTCCATACTTTTGTGTAAGATGTCATGGAAGATATAAGTCATGGCACATTGACAGGTAGCACTAGCATTTTTTAGTCTAAAGGGAATAACCTGATAACAAAAAGTTCCCCATGGGGTGATAAAGGTTGTTTTGTGTTGATCCTCAGGGGCAACTAGGATTTGATTATATCCTAAAAATCCATCTATAAGTGATAACATCTCATGGATGGCTGTTAAATCAATAAGTTGATCAATACTTAGCAAAGGAAAGTCATCCTTCAGACAAGCAAGGTTGAGGTCATGGTAGTCAGTGCAAATATGGATTCACCCTGTTGATTTCATAATAGGTACAATGTTGGAAACCTATTATAGGTAGTCAATAGGTTAGATGAAGTTAATGGAGAGGAGGCATTAGAGCTCATCCTTAACAAGGAGAACAATACAAGGATGCATTTTATGAAGCTTTTGATTAACTAGCTTAGCATCATGATTAGTGACAATGTTATGGGTTATGATTGAAGGGTCAATACTAGGCATGTTTTTGTAGGACCAATTAAAAGCCTTACTATGGTCAAATAGAAATGTGGTGTAGTTATTTTGTTTGGAAGAATCTAGAGATTGGCTTATTTTAAGAATATGAGGGTCATCATGAGAAGGAAAGTTAATGTCGATGGTTGATTCATTTAACATAACTTGTGTCTTAGAAGGGAGTGATCATTTGATGTAGGAATCATTGACACCCATATAGGTAAGAATGTCATCATCAGTTGTACAAGAGATGGTGTTAATTATGGGAGAATCCTTATTGATCATGTGAGTATGTATGAGAGGAAAGGACCATGTTTCCCTACCCTGGGGATGGGTAAGGGGGCCCAAGTGAATGACATTTATTGAAAAAAAAATAAAAAATTAGGAGGTATAGATACCTCCAATTTAGTGGGTGATGGTGGAGAAGAGGAGTTAGAAGGAGATACATGTTATTCAATGATGGGAATAGAATAAGTATTAATAGATTGAGTTGGGTCAACATAACCAATGCCATGCCTTTGTTTGGCATTATCAATAGTTTGATGGGTAGGGTATTGATTGGATGTTTGAGCACCTTGCTCATAATGTCCTAGGCCAAAACCTTTCCAAGCACACTTATAGAGATATGTATGCAAAAAGATAGGCTTGCTTAAGAAGGAAAAGTCATAGTTAAACTTTTGGGGTGAAGAGGATGAATTACCCACGATAAGAGATTGATTAATTCCCCCATATGTGAAGTTGGTTTTGAGATGGGGTGGATCATATGGGATAATTATACTAATACAAGGATCGTAGTTAGCACTAATGTGAGGTTTTATAAACTCTTGAGGGGTATGGAGCATGTAAAGAGTTAACAAATGATATGAACCAAGTGATAATCGCTTGAAGGTTTCCTCCATGGGATCCTTGTCGGGAACTTGTGTAGTTGGTATAGGTGTGTCTGGGGTAGCAGAACTTGTGAAGGCTTCAAAAGTGGGTTGTGGATGTGATGATGTGTTGAAAGAAATAAGAACATCATTTGAGCTATAGGTCATGTTACATGTCTTGAATGGAGGTGGGTCGGCAGGAATGACATGAACTTGACCATTGTATTCAAACTTAACACAACAGTAAAATGTGGAAGGTACACATGCCATATCAAATATCCATGGTCACATAAGAAGTATGTTATATTGGAATTCACCCTCTACAACATAAAATAATTTGGGAAGGTACGAGGACCCACATAGATGTGCAAGACCATGGTGCCAATAATTGTAGCAGTAGAGTCATTAAAAGAATGTAACACTACATCTGTTTGTGACAAAGAATTATCAGGGAGTGATAATTGCTTTTAATCATGGGTTGAAATGATGTTCATGCAAGATGCACCATCGATCATAACTCTCTTGACATTAGTCTGATCAATGTAGGTATTGATAAAAAGGGAAGAATCCTAACCATTAGGATGCTGAGAGGGGATCTCTGAATCACTAAAAGAGATCATAGAAATAGTGTTGAGAGAATTAACAAAGGCTGCAAGGGGTTGAGGGTCTTTGGTTTGAACTTCAACCACTTTTAAGGCACTAATGAGAGCCTCTTGATGTTGGGATGATTTTTTAATTAACTCATACTGAGACATCTTCACTAGGGATTGATGAAGCTGCTTCACCATGGAGTTTAGGATAACTCCTGATGATGACTATTGTGGGACACCTAAGATGGAAATCTTGGGATTTGAAGTGGGGACATACTTTGTAAAGGGGTGAACCCAAGGAGTTGATTCCTTTTCATTTCCTTTACCTTTCAGATTTTATGATCATGTAGTCACATTGATCATGTTAATCTGAAATATAGGTGAAGGGGGTGATAGAGAAGGTATAATAACATCTTTGGGTTCAATGTGAAAGGGGGTTTTGTGAGGCATTACAGATGTTAAGAGTTGAATGTTAGGAATTTTAACTAATTTAACACCCAAGAGAGCATCAACATCTAAATGGTGATGAATAATTGTTGTGAGATCTTTGCAACTCTTGGTATCATGTCCCAGAGAATGATGATATAAACAAACTTGTGAATCATTAAACCATATGGTTTTGGTCTAAGATGATCAAATGGTTTGATGGGGGGAAGAGTTATTGCTGATGCTTGGAATAAATGGCATAGATATAATTCTTGGGAGCCTTGAAATGGGTTAACACTCATTGTCATAGGTGGAATTCACACCTTTTTGAGTTTGGTGGTGATGGGTGTAGTCTTGTGTTACACCCTTTTAGGTGGTGGTGAACCCACATGTTTCACTTCCACCTTTTTAAGTTTGGTTAAGAGGGTTCTAGACGTTGAAGGTTTGTGAGGTGGTAATGGCAAAAATGGAAGTAATGTAACTTTATGTTTTACATGGGTTAGTGACACTCCCACCAAGGTAGAGGGATGTGGACCCAAAATGGATGGTAAGGTTGAAGGTGGAAGAAGGGTAGATCGATGAGGTTTTAGGGATTTACCTTTCTTCTTTGGTTTAGGGAGAGAGACACCTCCTTATTTTTGAGGGGTTAAATCTAACTTCTTATGTGGATGAAATAGATTAGAAATTGGTCATTTTCCTAGAGATATTATCTATTTCAATGTGGTAGATACATGTGAGGTGGAGGGCTCTGAAGTAGAAGAGGAGGCTTGTGGAAGCTTAGGTGAAGCAACACACATCTTATCAAAAACCTTAGGATAAATGGTTGTGAGAGGGTTAGCAGTGAAGGGAGATACTCTCTGTGTTGGATAAGGAATTTTAAGGTGATCCCAAAATGCCGTTTGATCAAATTTCTTTGAATCAAGGAATTCAAGATTTTCCACTAAACATGAAAATGATTTAAATGTCATTGGTGTGGGTTCAATTGGTTTGTCTTTGGATGATTAAAAGAGAGGAGATTTATTTGCCTTTGATATTTCCGTCCAAAGATGGGAAAGAGTCAAAATAGAGTCATCTTCTTTAGTAATAGATGAAGAAGTATGTTCCTCTACAATAGGTGGAGAATGAGGAGATGAGGGCTCCTAAAGGGGATAAATAAATGGTATGATTGTTCCTTCAACATGTGGATGAGGAATAAGTAAGGTAAGATCCTCCATGGGTAAGGGGAATGGAAAGATGGGTTGGTTTGGGGGTGGTTCAATGGTTGCTTCATCAAATTTTAAAGTGGAAAAATCCAAATCATATATTTTTGAAAGAGGAGTGGATGAGTCACTTTCTTCTATGGGCTGAAGAGGAAGTAACAGGATTTATCTCACTATTTATTTTAGGGGTAGGAGAAGCATGATCTCCATTTTGTGAAAGTTTAGTTGAGGTAAGTATAAAGGTAATTGGTGACTTCTCATGGGGTAATGGGAGTGGTAAAGGTTGATCTTCCTCATGTGGAAGTGGAAGAGGAGATATAGGTTCTTCTACCGAAAGAGGATGTGGAGTCAAACCAACTTCTACCATTTGTGGGGTAGGAGTAGGTAAAATAGGAACCTTCTATTATGGAAATGGTTGGGTTAAGGGAAAGATCACATTGATTGTATGAATCTTATTATCTGAAGAAGTTTGAGGAGTTGTGTGGACTATGTTTTGGTTGGGCACGTGATTAGGGAAGGGTTTTTTGAATGTCCATATTCTGGTTTGGGGGAGCATTTGGATTACCTAAAATAAGATTGCCCCTATCTAGCATATGTTAGACAATATTTTAAAGAGTTTTGCAATCATTGACATTGTGGCCTTTGGCATGATGATATTTGTAAAACTCATCCTCCTTGAACTATGTTGGAATGGGTTGAGAATGATCAAATTAGATTGGAGGTTTGATGGTAGGAAGGTTGATAACTCCTTGGTTGAGTATCCTTTCTAAAATGGAGGCATATGACTCCCCAATAGGAGTATACTATCATTGCTCATGCCATTGTTTAAAGAGCTTTGTTGGGTTGATTGGGTTTGATTGTGTTGTGGGCTGAGTTGTGCTTGTAGAAGAAGTGAATTTCACAACTACAACATTTACAGACCCTTTAGATCTTTGATTTGGATGGGAATTTTTAGATGAAGAAGGATCATTTGCTTTAGAATTATAATTTTTACTACACAATTTCATCCTATCCTCATCTATGGCCCAAATTTCAAGCTTTTGTGCCATTGTGAAAGCTTCATCGAATGTGCAAAAGGTTTGCACCCAAAGTGTGGATGAAATATGTTTTGCACATGCTCTAGAGAAGAGCTCAATGAGCTTAGGTTGAGGTAGGGGAAGGAGAGTTGGTTTATGAGACCTCTTCAATGAGAAACAAAACTAGCAATAGTTTCATCATCAAATTGCCAAATAGAATAAAGGTCTGTTATGGAAACCTTTTTAGAGATATTAATGGATAAGTGATCAAGGAAATGTTGTGCAAGTTGAGTGAAGGAGAATAGTGAATGGAATGTGATGGAACTATACTAATCCAAAGTGACTCCTAAAAGAGACATGGGGAATGTGAGAAGTAATAGTGCATCATCATGTCCTATCAAATAACAAGCATGTCTAAATGCTCACAAGTGCTACTGTGGGTCCTCTTTGCTCTGGACAAGGCAAAATTTTGGGAGTTCCCATTGGTTTGGGTATGGATAAATTGGTAAAGAGGGGTGAATGGGTTCATTTGAGATATGATCATAAGATAGAATATTCTTTGACCCAGATATAGATTTCTCAAGGTTGATCACTTTATCCATGAGTATTTTGATGAGGTCGGGAGGAGGGTTTGTTTTAGAAACACCTCCTACATTGTAAGGAAGAGAATAAGAAGTTGAAGACAAATATAGAACTACCTATTGTGGTTGTGTTGACACAACATAAGGATAATTAGTCATAGGTTAAGTCATAAAAAGAAATGGGGCTTGCCCAATTGAAGTAAGGGCAATGGTTTGATTTATGGTTATGGGTTGAGTGGAAGGTATATATACACTTGGTGAGGGGTGAGTTGTGATTTGGGTGTTAACAGGTGCAATATTTGATGGGATGGGTACCACCAAGTTCTCAAATAGGGTTAAAATAGATTTCACCCCTTGTGCTTGTGAAGGTAAGAAAGTTATGACAGGGTGGAGGTTGGATCGAATGATGGGTGATGCCAGACTTGGAACATCATGCACAATTGGGTTATTGGTTGATGTGATGGTTTGGGTAATCATGGAAGGTCTAGTCAAAATTGGATTTGATACCATCAATGATGTTGGCATTCTAAGGAGTGGGTCACCCGAACAGGTTTGAGTTTAGCTTACAACAAGGTAATGTTAGATGGCAGTTATATTATGATAAAAAAATTGAGAAAAATCTTGATTTCCTACAACTACAATGGGAATTTGATTGGCGTTGGGATTTATTTCCATATCTTCCTCCATGGTGGATTTAGAAATAGAAGGGGCAGGTAGAAGTGGTTGATGGCTTGCATAATCAACAAGTGTATTTGCTTGGCTTCATGTTAAAACCATGCAAAAGAATACACTAATAGTCTGAATACAATGTGTTAAGGTCAGGTTGAAGGTAAATGAGGTTCTGAGAAAGTTTAAAAGGTTGTGTGAAGTTGTTATTTAAGGTAGACTATAAATTTAAAAATTTACATAGTCACTAACGTTGGTCACTTATGATCGATGTCGGTTGGGGTAGCTACCGTTGTCAGTTATATATAACTGATGTCAGTCACTATGGAAGTCTAGAAAGTGCAAAAAAAATGAGTGTCTAGGATTTAGAGTGTGAAATCTAGGTGTTTGAAAGGTCTTAGAGAATCTGTATGAGAGATAAACAAAGAAGTCTAATTTTTAGAGATTATTCAACTTTTTTATTTGTGAAATTTGGTTTGATCTCGTGAATCAGAAAAGAAGCATCCTTACAGACTCAAAAATAAAAAAAATGGAAAATAACATGTAACCACTAATATTAACTACTAGAGATTAATTTTAGTCATGTTGGTTTATGCCTTAAGCAGAGAATGAGAAGAAGAATTGGATGTTATAGGTATTATAAAGTAGTTTAAGGATGGTTTTAGGTAAATTTTAGTTTTCAAAAAGTATCTGTGTTAGATCAGGTATGTAGCCTATGCTAGGATCTTGCTCCCCCCACTTCACGAGCCTGAAGCTGAGCCAGGTCACTTAGACAAAATATACTAGTTGCCTAGAGTTTATACTCTACCAGAGAATAGAGTGGACTCTTCCCTTGGTAATGATGTCCAAGTAGAATAACCAGGTAGGGTAAGGTGATCCACCAAGTGATGAAATCTTGATGGGTCTTGTCTCAGGTATGTTGAAGTGCTTATTTTGTGTTTGTGGTTTGGATGTGTAACATTTGTGACCTAAAATTTATTCATAATGCTTTAATTAACTAGATGCATTAATTATGCAATAGATAGAGAATGAAATGTAGTATGTTTTAAACCCAAATTGAAATTGTGTTAATTTAGATGAAAACAAAGAGGAATAGGAAAAGAGGATGATTTTCACTATCCTATTTGTACATGAAGAATAAAATAATTATTTTTAACCTGTAAAGTATATTGATTTTATTTTGTGAAGCAAAAAGAATGACAGAGAGAGAAGAGTTCAATTTACTGCTTCTAAAACAAGAAAATTAATAAAATTGCTTTTTTATTTATTTTTTCCTTTTTTCTAAGCAATAAGAGGAGAGAGAAAGTGTAAGAAATGACAAATTCACTACTATGCACTTAAATGAATGCTTAACAATCATACAATGATCCCAAGGAAAAATCTAGGGGTCCCATCAGGTGTGCCAAAAATGTTTCAATTATTTTTTGATTAAATTTAAGAAGTGAGAAATAAAGAAAGAAAGGTTGGGGATTAGTGATTATATGTACCTGAATCGGTGTGCACTGTATCTAGATTAAGTCAAGAACTCCTCTTTGGCTAGGGAGGACCACCTGTAAGTAAGAACACACTACCACATAATATTTATTAGTAGGTTGGTGAGTGGGTCGCCAAACAACTTGCTTGTTCCAAGAAGTGATAAACTTCTCAGGGGATGACAGTTCACTATTTTATACAAAGAGTTAAAAATGAAATGACAAAGTAAAGGAGAGAGAGAGAGAGAGAGAGAGAGAGAGAGAGAGAGAGAGAGAGAGAGAGAGAGAGAGAGAGAGAGAGTTGCATGTACCCTTTTTGTAACCTATGTGTAGTAGTCAATATCATAGAGTAAGAAAAATATAATTTTGGTTTGTTAGAGGGTTGTTCAAGCTAGTTCAGGGTGATTTGGGTAAAATGGCAGTCATTGATGTTGGTAGGGTAACTGATGTCAATAGTGGCAATGTGACTAACATTGGTAGGATAATTGATGCCAGTAGGGGTAATGGAGTCATAAATTCATAGAAGGCTTTCCTGAGTGCAAGGAAGGATATTTGACAGGTTAATGGGGTTGGAAAAGAGTCATATGAGGGGTTAGAGAGATGGTAAGAAGTCTGGGTGAGGATTTTGGTTTGGTTAAGGTAGAGGTATGGAGATGAAGGAGTTTTGTAACTCCTGCTTAGGGATGGATGAGACTTATGTAAATTCTAATCAGAAACAATTAGAATTCTTAGAATATAAGGATGCTTAAATGATATAAGTACCTAAAGAAATACTCTTGATAAAGCTTTGTTAAGGTGAATGATCAAATGGAGATGAGTGTGTGTTTCCTATTCACTCTAGTTCAAGATCTTTGCACAATGGATCAATTCTAGTTTAGGATTTGGTTGGTATAGAGAAGTTGTGAGCCTGGTTATAGTGTATAATCACGAAAAGCTTGTTAAGAGTGCTTTGAATCTCTCAAGTGAGTTTCTACTTGAGAGAGAGAATGTTTGCGGGGGGTCTAAAATGGGTTTAGAACATTGCTTAAGTAATTGATGTCAGTGATCTCGTCGACATCGATCTCAAGTTAACCAATGTTGGTAAAGGGTTGATCGACATTGGTGGCATAAAAATAGGTCAAAATGGCTATTTTAGCACCTTTCTTCTATTTATCCATGCCAAGTGTGACACCCATTAAGAAATGATCAATATGCAAGGTTGGGTATAAGGTAATTCATTAGAAATTAGTTTATAGGATAAGAATTAGTTGTTTGTGGGAGACCAAGTCTAGTGATGACTCACAAGGGGAGAATTGGTCTTAGGGAAAGGTGGCACATAGATTATTCAATTAATCTTAATTGATTAATTAATTAAATATGTGGGATAAAGGCATGGGTTAGGAGGACTTGTTATAAAGGGGGTCTAAGGGGGTTTCGACACAACACATTATACACTTGTGTAACATAATTTTGGTGGCTACAGTAGGGATCTTAAAACTTTTTACACCACCATTGATTCTTCTATATTTTCTCCAAGGCCTTGAATATGATTAACTATTTGATCAACCTGCAAAAGATAACTCACTATATCTTCTTCCTCTTCCATTTTCAAACTCTCAAATTGTCTTTTGAAAGTTTGGAGCTTAGCTTGTTGAACCTTTCCATCACCTTTATAAATATTTTCAAGTTTTACCCAAGTCTCATGAGCAAATTTTAATTGCATAACTTTAACAAATTCTAATTCACATAAACCACATAAAAAAACATTTAAATTTTTAACATTATTTTCACTTGCCTTCTTTTCTACCGTAGTGGTCACAAGTGTCTGTAGCTCTTCGTATTCCTCCATAACTGCTTGCCAAATGTCAAATCCAAGAGACATCAAATAAGTTCTCATCTTTATGCTCCAAAAAACATAATTTTTCCCATCAAACAAAGGTGCCTTATTTGTAGAAAAACCTTCATGTGATCTAGCCACCATGCTTTCCCTGATCTACCTTCAAGCTGTAAAACTTTTTCAAAAGGAACCTACTATGATACCATATATTAAGCATATGATATACTGAGAGGGGGGTGAATCAATATATCATATATCTTATTAAATTGTTTACTTAATTCAATTTCATAATTTTCTTAAATATTCATTCAAGATATATAATAAAACTAAAGCAATAACATGCACAACAAAAGAGAGAGAGACACCATATTTTTACATGGAAACCCAAAGTGGAAAAAACCATAGAGAACTATCTCAAGTATGCAAATGAACACCAAATCAAATTACAATGTTTGTAAGTACCAACTTACAAGAGCACCAACCCCTTTTCTGAGCACCAACACAATAATGATTTGTGAGCACCAACCCCTTTGTGTAGATAACACAACTATCTCTCAATGTTGCTTTCTCTACAAATGATAGAACTCTACAATATCTCTTTATTTTCTATTCTCTTTTCTCTTCTCTCCTCTTTCTCTTCTTTGAAAAATACAAACCATGCACACTCTTGCATATTACAAATGGCTTCTCAAGCCTTTATTTATAGCTTTCCAAATGACCTTTGGCATTTACCCTTTGTGTCCCTTCAATCTGCATGGAAAATAGTGCCAAATTTGCGTGACCTTTTATATCCTTTCATTTGAAAATTCACATGGTGATCCTTCATGAAAAATTTCATCCTTTCCCCTTTTATCTTTATTTTAGTGACCTTTTGAATTCCTTAAGATGAATCTTCATGGAAAAATGTACCATACCCTCTTTTTTCTTCACTTGGTGACTCTTAAAATTCCTCAAGATGACTCTTCATGGAAGATGCATCCCATTCCTCTTTTGTCTTTACCCCATGACTCTTTGACTTCTCCATGGGCCCTGTTTTAACTTTATGAAACCAAACATATATTTGTTGATATTAAATAAATATTAACACACATTAGCCAAGATATGAACATTAGAAATACCATTAAATGCTATGGGACCTTTATCACCAAAAATGTTAGACCTTTGATATCAATGACAATATTTCCAACACTACCCTTGAAACTTTGCCTAGCATTCCATTTCATGAATCCCAAGAGTTTAATTATCCCATTAATTCTAACCTAGGTCACAAGGGACACCCTAAAATTATGGGAAACATCCCACCTAACTTTTTATATTCTAACAATAATAAACCCAATGAGATCAATATTAAGATAAAAACCTTGGATCTCCTTTATATAATTTTTGATATGTTACTCCCTTCTTTGAGATCTCATTCTTACCAAAATTCAACTGATAAAATTATAGATTCAATCATCATGATTAAAAAATCAATTACTCATTTTTTCATGACATTGTAATTGATGATTTCCATATCGATATTCATGCACTTGATTATGATGATGGATAGTCTCTAGATGACCCATTTTTAACTAGCTATGCCCAATCCAAGAACACCAAAATCTTTTGCTATCGATCTTCATTGTTAGGACTTGTTCCAAAGTATTAATATTAGGTTAGATTTTTGGTAGACTAATAAATAATTATTGTTAATGGGGCATGCATCTTTTTAATAAAGACACCCCCATAAAATAAAGTTACTTAATTTTAGTTTTAGGTAGTTTTATATTTTTGAGTTAATTAATTAGAACTACCTCACGGGTTATTTTCCCATAAATAGTTGGTTATAGGATTAGTTGGTTTTACCGATCATGGATAAAACTCTATAAAATCTATGTATGCAATGTAAAAGGGTTAACAGAGTAGAAACACCCTTATGTACTTATTTTTTGAAAATTAATAATATACTTGTGCACTCGCACTAAGCAAGGACAAGGTTCAAATTATTTAATAAAGGAGTTATCAGTGGTTCAGAGCATGGTTTTGTCTAGCATGGTGAATTTTGGGAGCATTAGGGAATTTGAAAGGAAGGCAAGATGAAAAGTTGAATTCACGTGAAATCAAATGGCATGAAATAAGGTATGACATATAATGAAAATATTTTATTAATTTAAATTTAATGCCAAAAATTTGAAAAATTATTAAAATATTTTAAATTTTTAATGATTTTTTACATTCAAACTTGTGTATATCCCATATACCACCATCTATTCATTTTGACCATTCATACTCTATTTTATTATGTTCAAACTCCTCATCTGGCATTAAAAATGATTTTTTTAGCATTTAAAAGTTTTTTTTTGCAAAAATAAACTTTTATAACCTGTTTGCATTATAAATAAATTAAAAAAAACTCTGTATTTGTCATCCATGGCTGCCATTGTTGATTCAATTCATTCTCAACCCTTTTGAATCCATAAACACTTGTTAAACTAGTTAAAACCCCCATTTTTTAATCCTCAAAGGAAAATCTATAGTTTTTTTGATTTGTACGGCCTATGGTACAACCTTCAAATGCCTTGGCTACAATTTGAATCCATTTCTAGTAATAAATACCTTAAAATTTTGCTAAAACTCAGCCAAAATTCATTTTACACTACCTGTACAGATTTGTACAGCCTCTAAGAGTGAGAGAAGGTGCAGTAAACATTTCTAGGAGCAGACATGGTATCCCAGGCAAACATGGCATAGGTTTACACTCAGGAAAATAATTTTCATGTTTCTAAAGTTTGATATCAAAATTTTTTTTGCATTGGATGGGTCCCACGTGAGAAAGCTTGGAAGAGAAGATTAAAAAGGGAAAAAGTTTGGATTTATTTACATACATGTAAATCTTTTTTTAAATTTTCCCTCATAGACAAAATCTAGCATAAGTATAAGTTTCTGAGTGTTATATTTTGAAAATGCTCTTAGAGCAATTGGTTAAGCTTATTTTGTAAAGAAGATTGCAAGGAGGAGGTCAAGGGTTCAAATCCCTTCTTTTTGGAAGAAATTGCTTTAGAATATACTTTTTTTAAAAGGACTATTCCATTTTAAATTTTCTTTTTGTATGCCTTGAAAGTTGTGAAATGCATACTTATTGTATTGTGTTGTTTTAAAAATTGAAAAAAGGGGAATTAAATTTTATTTCTTTTACATTGTTATGGTAATATAAGGGTGTAATTGGTGGAATAAGGATGTAATTTTGTGGAATAAGGGTGTAATCATTGATTTTTGGTGAGGTTAAGTGCAAAACTCATCAAAAATTCTTATTTTTCTTTTTTTCTCTATGCGAAGGTTAAGTGAAAAACCTCGTAGAAGCAGTGTCTTGTGCAGTGAGTGTGATATTTGTTTCATCTATTTTATATTTTGTCACACTTTTCTCTACTGAACTTGATTTTATTTTAAGATGCTGAAGATTCAAAATTTTCTTTCAGATGGTGATAGATTAACAATTTCCAATTATTTTTATTGGAAATGATTGATAGAGGCTTCACTAGTTTTTAATGAGTTATGGGATATTGTCAAGAATGAAAATCCCATATTACCAACAGAATAGGCTAAATTATATGTATTCAATTTGTGTGATTCTAAGGCCTTATCTCTCATTAAATACTATTGTACTTATGATACTTATGTTCATATTAAAATTTTTTCTCATAGTTACACTGCATGGAAAACATTGTTAGATTTGTATGATAAGAAACCTAAGAATAAGATGATAGATATTCATATGTAGTTGTTTACTTTGTCATTAAATTAAAATGGGGATATGGGAGAATATATGTCTAAGTTGAAAAATATCACTACTGAGTACACTAAGACTGGGTTTGGAAAACTAGATGATGACTTCATAGTCACTGCAGCTTTGAAAGGACTACTTGGGTCCTATAGAAATTTTATTAAAATGTTGCATGTCTCTAACAAGATCATAGACATCACCTTTGATAATTTGGTTGAGTTTCTCATCCAACATGACCTCTCTCTACCCAAAAAATCTAAGAAAACTGAAGAAGCCCATGTTTTAGAGTCAAAGCCTAGTTCATCTTCATCTGGGCATCAAAATAATAGAGAAAATAGTTATAGAGGGGGTCGAGGTTACAAAGGAGGTAGATATCAAACTATAGGTAGGGGTTATTCAAATAACCAACAATCTAACCAATCACATGAAACAAGTGATCGAGGACATGGTCTTAATTCATATAGGGGCAGAGGTTGAGGTAGATCAGACATGCAATGTCATAGATGTAGAAAATTTGGTCACATTGCCTCATAATGTAGGATTCTTTTTGATAAAATTCAAAGGCCACAAAAAATGACTAAGTCTAACTCTGCTCAGTATGTTGATTATGACTATGATGAGTCCAGTAATGTTGCCCATGAATTTGCATTCGCTACTTTGGGGCACATTAATTATATTAAATATGAGGCTAGAGATGAGCTCACAGATGTATGGGTTTTAGACATAGGAGAAACTAAACACATAAAATTTAGGATAGATTTATTTTGGTCTTTTAAGGAAGCTTCTCTCTCTCCAGTTGCCTTAGCAAATAAGTCTATGCATACACCACTAGGACTTGGATCTATTCGGATTCTTCTTCCTAATGGGTTTATAAAATACTTAGAGGATGTTTGGTATGTTCCCACATTGAAGAAACACTTACTTTTTTTGGTAACTATTCGAAAGAAAGGTTATCAAATTATGCTTGAAAATGGGATCATTTACATCAATTCAGTGAAAGATGATTATACAATAATGTATATAGGATATGAAGATGGAAACCTGGTTAGATTGCATTATAAAGTGCTTCCTCCCACTATAGAACTTGTGGTAGTTGTTGACATAGGTACAGGTACTATGTCTACACAATGGTTATGGCATCTCCACTTTGGAAATTTGAATATCCACTCTTTAGTGCATTTTTAGAGATATGGTATGGTGAGTGGGTTGCCACTTTTCACAAAGATAGTATTCTTTGTGAGTCATGTGTTTTGGGCAAACAAAGTTGGGAAAAATTTCCTAAATAGTCATCCTGGAGAGCTAACAGATGTTTACAGTTAGTTCATAATGATGTATGTGACATGAAAAAGTCATCCATTGGTGGGTGTAGATACTTTGTCTTGTTTATTGATGACTTTTCTCGGATGACTTGGGTATTTTTTATGAAAAACAAATCTAAAGTTTTCACTAAGTTTGTTGATTGGTTACACTTAGTCAAAAAAGAAATAGGTTGACATTTGGTCACTCTTCATTCAGATAATGGAGGTGAGTATACCTCAAATGAATTTTTAGATTATTGTTGAGAACATGGTATTCATCGACAATATAGTAATGCTTATACTCCACAGCAAAATGGAGTATCTAAATGAATGAATAAAACTTTAGAGGGCACAACACATGCCATGTTGCACTATAAATAGCTTGATGATAAGTTTTGGGTAGAAGCCATTGGTACTGTAGTGTATTTGAGAAACAGGTCCCCCATAGTTGCACTTTTGGGACAAACTCCATATGAGTCATGGTATGGGTTTAAACCAAAGGTTAAACACTTGAAAGTGTTTGGATGTATCTATTTTACTTTGGTTCCTATTAAACATAGAACTAAGTTGGAACCCCAAAGTCAAAAATGCATCTTTCTTGGTTATTTTGAAGATAAAAAGGGGTTTCATTTGCTTGCACAAGATACATGCAAATTCATAGTGAGTCAAGATGTAATATTTGATGAGTTTGGGACTATGAACACTATAGAGATTGATTCTCAACTTGATAGATTAGAGAGGAAAAATACAAAAAGAGATAAGGGTTTGAATAATGGGGATAAATCTTGGAATTTATGGTATGAGACTCAAATTCCTTCACTTTCCTCTCCTTTATCTACAAGTTCACAGGTTGATGAGTTAGAAATTGTTGAAAAATCTCTAAGTACCCCTTCGAATGATGCACATAATGAGAATTATGGAGTCCTTGACTTGAATAATTTGACTAAGTATCCAAAATGGGCTCAAATTAATTTTTTTGACTTGAAAGTAGATGAAGTTGGTTTAATAGGGCCCATGAATTCTCAAAAATAGGTAAACTATGCTATGATTGTTACTACTTCTTCCTCTAAGCCATCCACTTTTGAGGAGGCATCTACTGAACATGTTTGGCAACATGTAATGAAATGTGAGTATGATTCCATACTTAGCAATAATACATGGGTTTTAGTTGAACTCCTCTACATGTTAAACCCATCAGATGTAAATAGGTTGATAGGACTAAGTATAAATTAGATGGCTCCATTGATAAACATAAAGCAAGACTTGTTGCAAAAGGATATGTGTAGCAAGAAGGTATTGACTATGAGGAAACATTTGCACCAACTACCAAATGGCACACTATTCATATGGTACTTGCATTAGCAATACAAAATGGTTGGAAAATACATCAATTAGATGTTAAAAGTGCTTTTTTAAATGGTGATTTATAGGAATAAGTATATATGAAACAACCTCAGGGTTTTGAATAGGTGGGTGCTGAAAACAAAGTGTGTAAATTGATAAAAGCTTTATATGGGCTCAAACAAGTACCCAGGGCTTGGTATGAGAAAATGGATTCATACTTAAATCCATTGGTTTTCATCATAGTGAATCTGATGATACTCTCTATTTTTGAGTGTAGGGTAAGAAAATGGTGATACTTGTTCTCTATGTCAATGACTTATTTATCACATGTAATGATAAAAATCATAATAAGTCTGTGAAGAAGGAATAAAAGATGGGTTTGAGATGACAGATATTGGACTTCTTCACTACTATCTAGGCATAGAGGTAACTCAGAAAGATCATAATATTTTCATTTCACAAACTAAGTGTATTTTTTAGTTATTAGATAGGTTTGGCATGATTGCAAACTTGCCCTCACTCCCATGGAAATTAATTTGAAATTGTCTAAGGATGATAACAGTGCCTTTTTTGATGGCACCACATATAGACAATTGGTGGGAGGTTTGATATACTTGATGACTACCAGGCTTGATATTTCATTTTTAGTTGGAATTTTATCTAGGTTTATACATGAGCCTAGATAAATTCATTGGCATGCAGAAAAATGAGTACTTTATTACCTTCAGGGAATGAAAACATATGGCCTTGAATACCACCACAACAAGAACTTCAAACTTGTTGGATATTGTGATGCAGATTTTGGCAAATGTGTGGATGATAGAGTGTCAACTACAGGATACACTATGCATATGGGTTCAACTTCCATTGCTTGGTGTTGTAAGAAGCAAGATACAGTGGCAAATTCATCAGTAGAATCAGAGTATATTGTAGCATGGGATGCTTCTAGATAAATTGTTTACCTATGTCATATTCTTGAAGATCTTCAAGTTTTTCAGTTTGCTCCTACATAGTTATACATTGATAATCAAAGTGCAATCAAGATGTCTAAGAATCTTGTGTTTCATGCCAAAATAAAACACATTGATGTCAAATACCATTATTTGTGAATGTTGGTGACAAATAAAGCTCTTGATCCAATATATTTCCAAACTTCTGATCAGACAGCTAATATCTTCACAAAATCCCTTGACAAAATCAAATTTGAAAAATTTAGAAAAATGCTTGGTATGTGTCCAAAGACTTGACTTTGGATCATATGGGGAGTTTGTTAGGACTTGTTCCAAAGTCTTAACATTAGGTTAGATTTCTGGTAGACTAATAAATAATTATTGTTAATGGGGAATGCATCTTTTTAATAAAGACACCCCCATAAAATAAAGTTAGTTTTAGTTTTAAGTAGTTTTATATTTTTGAGTTAATTAATTAAAACTACCTTACAGGTTGTTTCCCATAAATAGTTGGTTTTACCGGTCATGGGTAAAACTCTATATAATCCATGTATGTATTGTAAAAGGGTTAATAGAGTAAAGGCACCCTTATGTACTTGTTTTTTGAAAATCAATAAAATACTTGTGCACTCGCTCTAAGTGGGGACAAGGTTCAAATTATTTGTTAAAGGAGTTATCATTCATTAAAATATTCTATTGACTCTACTTTACATTTACATAGTATTCATTTAATAGGTGTAGTTCCTTCTCCTTCTACCACACCTAACATTATTTATTTTTCCATTAATATTCACAGGTCTAAGATGAAGCAAGTACCAAATTCTTCCCATTCTATTCCAGTCACTTATGAAATTTTTAGATTATGCTCTTTGATCATGCCATGATGAGACTATACTTGTTAGCCAAATTTTATGATCATTCAAGCATCCTTCCTCTTGAAATGTCAGCCACATTAGTTCAACCTAAATCGATGCCATCTCTTAAATCTATAGATCTGACTCATGAGCATACTCTTAGTTTATTGGATCATGATGATATATTTGATGAGGTCATACCCATGCTTAAGCATGACTCCCCACCTTGATGGTGGGTAGATGAGCCATATTGTGAGTTTTAAAAAATAGTTGGTCATTGGGCCAAGGATTATTGAGCATACTAAAGATTCCTAGCACAACAATAGCCACAAAGATTTATTCCTACCATAGATGGTCAATTTAAAAAATCAACTACTCCTAGGTACACTTGTTATTTTCATGGCATGACTATGCATACTTCAACACATTGGAAACATCCTATATAGTACATCAATGTGATTAATCTTGAAGAAATACAACCTTCTAATGACAATAACCTACCACCCCCTAAGATATCTCTAGAGTATATACCTAAACATGATGAAGTTTCCTTCCTTTGGCATCAATATGATATACATCATATAAATAGATATACAATGCTCCAATATATTTTTTATGAATTTTTGAGACCTAAACCTTCACCTTCTCAACAATGTTATTAAGGACATTCTTAGATGAAGGCTCATTATTCTCCTTGACATGCAACTTTTCATATTGACTAGATCAACAGATATCAACCACACACTAATACAAGTTCCTCATATTGACTATATCTTTCAGGGGGAACCATAGTCTCCTAATTATTCTTCTCATGCTTTTTGTTTTTCTATAAAGATCATGCATCAATAAGTCCTTGCACGAATATATATAAAGACATGTGATACTATGATTATATCTAGATTTCAATTATAATAAGACTTATCTAATGTTATTGATGATGTATGTTGAAATGTATATCAATATTTTTGAACACATATTTGCATCATATTATATGATTCTTCACATTATCATATGATTGTATTTTATATTTACATTTGATTATAAGAATATGTGATGTCTTGTTATTTATATCTCATTTATATTATGGTTCTCTTTCATTTCAATACTTTATTTCTCCACATTTACTCTACATTTATGACATCTTGTTTACAATATTGTTGTCTTAACTAAATCATATGGTACTTACTTTTGGCCTTTGTTTTAATAATATAACCTACATAACACCTTTGGGTCTTCTTTATTATACTTTGATTTTTGTCTCTTTGTGATAATTTCAATAGCCGTTTATCTCTTTTGGGATGATGAATACTTTCATTAGTACTTGTCCTAGTGACTCATACATAATAGCATATCCCACACAACTTTAATGATACTACCTTACATCCTTGTGATCAACTACAAATAGACCCATAATTGTACCACTTATTGCATGGATGGATATTCCATGAACCCATCTTCCCTTTATCTCCTGTTAATTTTAGGCCCACATAGGTCAAATTTGAGATTGAAGACATACTTGTGGGCAAGTCTATGATTTTTCTGACACCATGGTATTTTAATACTTTTTTGTAGTGACCAAGTGTAATCTCTCTTATGTTCATCACTTATTTCATTGATGATTGGTTTTTTGAATCCATATGTAGTAGGAATATAAAAATCCATGAAAATTCAAAATCTATTTCACAAAAGAAATAAAATGCAATGATCAAAAGGAAATACAATCTTAAAATTTAGATCACACCAAAAGATATGATATTTATTTGGCACATCTCCTATCCTAGTTGAATCTCAAACTCTATAGTTTGCCTCATAATAGAGCCAAGGTCCATTGGGGTGTGGTAGGCCATATGTCTCATTATATCATATCCTATCTAGTGCTGCCTACTTTCTCACACAAGTACCCAATATTCAGATTAGACCAATGACTTTGTAATGGTTTCTAAAGAAAGGGGAACATATTGTGGGAATGTAGGACTATTTTTTATTTTCATGCATATAGACTTCATGGATTGATCTACATACTTCACTTGTTATCCCAAACTTTTTTTTACCAGTTAGAGTGTCTTAAGTCCTTTATGTCAATTTTTTTAATCATTTTCATACTTGTTTAATGTGTTTCATTATTTCTAAGGATCTCCACATCATGCATGTGATGCCTCAAATTCATTCTTTACTTTATATTTTCCTAGATATTCCCCTTGATAGATATTGTTTTTAGCTAATCATATCCTTGATCACATTTTTTATTTACACCTTTTGGTTTTAATTTTATGAGTTGCAGTGTAAGACCTTGGATAACACTAGGAATTCCTTACAAAATACCCATCTATCCTTTACATCCTCCTATTTCTATCCTTACTAGGTTAGTAGGTCATACATTCTTACATTTACATGCTAGCACAAGCAGTAAGTTTGAGTCATCACTCTTTTAGAACTGCTTATTTTCATTCATCCATATTTTAGGTATATCTTATTTAACATATCTTTGATTGATTTTTTCTCATTCATTGATGTCATTTAATTATAATGTTTTACATATCTCATCTTTTGTAGTGCGTTTTACTTTTATTTTACCATTTAATTTATCTTTTGTTTTTTAATTTTCTATCTAATTACAAATTTTCATTTTATCATTTTACATTATTATTATCATTATTTTTAACCATGCATTTACTTAAATTTTATAGAAAATAACAATTCATACATCATACATTTTCACATAACATAATAAATCATAAATACATGTGCTAGAAATAAAA